>PVHY01000057.1:0-374179 GCA_004024945.1 Uropsilus gracilis
TTTTTTTTTAATCTTCCAAGAGGCAGGAGGCTGCTGCACCTGACAGTTCAATTAGGAACCTTCTAGTTCTATGATCTTTAATTCAGTGATTCAGAATTTGGACCACCCTTGGCCTGAAGTTATATCCTCTCCCAGAACATACCTCCAGGGTATAGCCAAGGACTGTCTAGTGAGAAGAAATAAAGTTCGAACCCCTAGCACAATTTAGAACAACTAGGAGGGACTAGTCCAGATACAGGTTTCCCATAGGATCTTCTGAGGCAATTACACAGATAACATGAACCCACTCTTTCTTTTGTCCAATCCTGTTTTCTCAGTCTTTTGTATCTCTTAAGAGCACTCCCTAAAAAACCCTCATGCAAACCTCTATCTTAGATTCTGTATTCATGAAGCCCAATCTAAGACAAGGGCTAAAGCTACAGTGGAAGAGAGGAATTCCTCTGCTTTATGAAGGGGGATTATGAATTTTTAGTGGGAAACTGGGGTTAAGGAGTTATGGAGAAAATAGTGAGGCTGAATGTGGAAATAATGGGATGTTACTACTTTTTGTGACTCCCCACATTTTTGGCTAATTTTATAAAGTCATGAACTGTTGGGACCAATTATGTTTTTATGGGAACTTACAAAATGCCTGTATGGTGTTGACAGGGGAGTAAAACAGAAAGAATGTCAGTTGCTCAGAGAAGGGGGATCACCAGTTGGGATTTCAGTTTCACTTGGAAATATTCTTCTGAATAGTTCAAGTTAGATGCAACCTCTCACTTCATAACATGTTCAATTCCTATCTTAAACTAGACCACAATTCTTATAATGGATGTTAGACTTTTGGGTGCATGGTAGAGGACAATCTCTGCTGAGCATGCTAACTCTGATTCAAAAGGGAAGTGGTGAAGATTCCTCCAAGTCCAGCACTCTTCGCTGTGAGAGAAGCACAAAACCTCTGTAAAACTGCAAAGATGCACGTGGGTATTCTTAATGGATTACAACAAATCTTTATGGGTGAGTGCTCAGAAAAAAACATGTTAATAATATCATGAGTTGAGTACTAACCCATAGTTTCCATGCAAGAAAGTTCAAAATAGCAAAAACTTGACTTGCTATGTTGTGTTGTATGATGAGCTTTGAGGATGATAGGTTGATTTACAGGATTATGTGAATATCAGTGTCTCAATAGGAAGTAGAAATCATTGCAGATGGTTCAAGTGAAGGTGAATGCATGAAGAGACCAATGAGACACACACACACATACACACACACATACACACACACACACACAGAGAAGAGAGAGACTGGGTTCAGGGAACAAACAAGTAATGAAGATCCCCCCAGAGATCAGCAACAGAGGGAAGCTGTGGAGCAGAAGTAAGATGGGGGTGAAAGATGTTCTTGAAGTTTGTAGAAGTTGGAACAGTTGGGAAAGGCTCAGCCAGAGTGGACTACATCAGGGAGGGAAACTGAAGATTACGTGTCAAATTTGGAAGGAGTGGAAGACACATCTTGATTTCTTCACCTTCACTTCCCAATCTCCTGGAAATTACTTCCCACCAGTTGAACTCAATCATAGACAATGGAAAAAACAACCTGGATGATACAGGATACAGAGAAGAACAAAGAAGGGTAGAGGATGCCTCTATTAGAGATTTAGAGAGAGCAGTTAGCAGATGGAGAATAATCACATGGGGCTACTATCTGGTATGAAGTTCTGCTTTTAAAAAGAAATAACTAAACAGTCTCCAGTGTGTGGGTTTGGGACAAATTATTCCAGCAGGCACAAGCTAGGAAAGGTTAGCAGGCAGGAAAACATAGCTCAGAAAGAGGTCCATGCAATGTTCATGGTCTAACCCTGGAGAAGAATGTGTGGGTGATGGTTTTTCTAGAAAGAAGTGCCATATCGAGTATGTGACCAGACTTCTAATATGACATGTGACCTGCTGGAATCTAACTTTCTGTTATTTCTAGGTTGGTCACTCCCTGTTGTCAAGATCATAAAGAATTTCTCTGGCAAGCATCACCTTGACTCATTGTGTTTATTACTAGAGTTTAGGCAGATTGGTAAGATCAGAGTTTACCTTGAGTAGATTTCTAGAACTTGCTGTCTCATGCTGGGAAGCCTGCTTAATTAGACATGCCACTAGTATTGTCCCAAGGGTCAGAGCCTAAAGAGAAGGAGTTCATTTTCTTTCTATAGCAAGTGAACTTTAGTCCCCTCAGAACATTCTTGGAGCTCGTAGAGCTAACTAAGGTGATGATTTTCTGCCTTCTACACACTTCCCCACATAAAAACAATGAACTATCTTTACAAGGTTAGAAAATTGTTAAGTTATCTTTCTGATCCCTCAAATTTCAGGATATAAAATATTTTCTATCACTTTAATATATATCTGTCCACATCACTGCCATTATGTCTCCTCTTAATTACTATACTACAGTGACCTAGTCACTGGTTTTGATGTGTCTGGAATGACCCTCTACCACTTTCTCTACATGGACAGATATTTCCAAAATGCGATCTTCCTTCAATGAAGTCCTTTTTTAGAACACTTCAGTTGCTACTGTTTCAAAATTCTTATAAGTGCTTTACCATCTGGTCATTACCTGCACTCATTCTCTTCATTCTCCAATGTCCACTTGCCACTGTGCATGTGCCCACACACACACCCTACCACCCAACTCACACCATTTATCTCCAGCTCTGTTGGATGGGTCATTTTCTTCCTTCTTGAAGATACTAGAACTCTTCCATTTTCAACTTAGAATATTGAGATATTGAGTATTCATTCCCCTTGGCTTTGTTTATAAATACCTAGGAAGAAACCTGCCTGAAATGTTTGCTATAAATGAAGTATATGATCTTCTCATTAGTTTCTTTCTTTCTTTTAATCATCCTAAAAGGAGTCTCATAAGTCATGCTCAGGATTTACGGGGGATGCATAATAATGAAGCAGTATCCCAATTTAGCAACTCTCCTGTGATTTCTCCATCTCTTCTTATAGGGCCCAGATGCTGGGTCTGGAACCAGATACTAAAGTAGAGACTTGAAAAAAAGGTCTGTTCTTTGATGACTTCATGTTGGATGAGGAAGGTCAGAGCAAAGTGATGTGTTCAGGATGATTTTTAAAGTGCTAACAGAAAGGAGGTCAAAATGTCTGTATTGATTTTTTTACAATTATTAAATGTTCATTAAATGAAAAGTGAAAAACATTTTACTAATATATAACAAGGATTGCTAGCTCATTATTTTTAAGAAGATAATAAATTATCTTACTTTTAAGTAGTACATAATACAACAAATTAGATTAGTCATTGTTCTAGGTGCTGAAGCCAGCAAAGTAAACAGAAAGACAATGACTGTTATCATTGTGTAGGACTAGAAGGAAAAAAATAAACAAAGAAATAATTACACAACTTTCTGGAGAGAGAGAGAGAGAGAGAGAGAGAGAGAGAGAGAGAGAGAGAGCCAATGTTCAATAACACAATGAAAAAAGAATTAATAAATTCATTGACCATGCCTCCTGGATGGGGGAACTTAGTAACAGGAAAGAAGGTATCAGGAAGGTCTTTTCAGAGCTAGAGGCATTTTAAAGGCAAGGAGGAACCCCACAAGAATCCTCAGCACTGGAGAGATTCATGAAAGCTTGGTTACACACAGCAAACTTGTTCAGTAATGGTGGGATCTCCAACTTTCTCAGTTCATGCACTTGCCCCCTCCAAACCCACATAGCATAAGAACCCAATATTCAGTTCCATGCTACCATATGCATGCAGGGCAACAAACCAGGAAGGTTAAGTATTCAAGATCTTTTTTGGCTTTCAAAATTGTGCTGCCATTTACATCACCAAATGAAGTCAAATAGCTTAATTAAGACTATTATTTGTAATTCCTAGAAAGTAGCCTAAGGTAGTGTACTAAAGATCCAAGACAAGGATATTTTGAAGAAAATCCCGGCAATAAAACTTTCTGCCAAGAATTGGCAGTAATAACTAAAAGGCAGAAATCATTAGTCTCTTTCTCTTTATTTCCAGATCATTTGCCAGTTTTCCCCTCACCATTTGTTGAATAATCTACCATTTACTTTCCAATCTGAAATGCCAGCTTCTTTATGAAACATATTCTCAATAGTCTTGGATCTATTACAGATGTTTGTGTTTTGCTTCTTTTTATTCTCTATGAAGTAAGAGTTGAAGCTTACCTTTTAAATAAAATGAATTACATTATTCAGATCTTCAGTGTGACTATTTTTAAAATCTATTGATCTGTACAAGATTTAGAGTAAAATAATTTCCTCACTATCATTCTAATTCTGTCAAATTATCTATAAATAGCAAATATTATATATAAATACATTATTTGTGAAAGTTTATGTCAGTGAATATTTTCAGTGTGAATTGTAATTTTCATGAATATAAAATAAGACTTCAGTTTTAAATCTTAGAGAAAAGTTGGTTTGGTTCCCATCTCTTTTTAAAATGAATCCAAAACAACAGGGAGAAATTTAAATCTACATTATATCCTTGATGAAGTAAAAAAGACTTCTACAACTGTGTACATTACTCCATTAAAAAAAAAAAAACTGGAGTGGATAAAAGCTACATGGCTTAGCAATGAGAAAAAGTCCCATCCCACTTATAGTACTGATCAGAAGAATGCTCTTGTCAAGTCCTGAGAAGTCTTAGGTATTCAAGAAAGGAAACGATCCAGAAAAAAAATAATAAGACTGGCAATGAGGGGATTGTCAAGAAACAAATTGTCAAGAAACAAATTGTCAAGAAACAAGAAACAATTTGATCCAATATCCTCTGCCCTATTCACTTCTATCCTATATCATTAGGCAACTAGCCTACTAGAAAACAACAGACCAGTACTTTTTAAAAAACAGATCAGAGACATAATAACGTTAATCTTCCCAGAACTGAAGGATTTCTTTTTATCAGATGTCCAGCAGAATGGATGGTGAAATACATCTATACACAAAAGTAAAATTTCAGCATACTGGGATAAAGAATCCCTAAGAATCCAAGGTAGAGTGAGAAACAATCTATAAAGGATTAATAATCAGAATGATGCTCACTGGACTTCAGGAAAGTAGGAGCTAGAGGGCAATGAAGAAGACATCAAAAATCTCAGAGAAACTTATCCCAACCCAGAGTCTTAGATTATCAAGATTTTCCATTAAGCATTAAAGATGAAATTAAAAATTTAAAAATAATAGTAGTCACACATCTTTTTCCATATTTTTTCCCTTGAGAAAGCATGTAAAGGATGTGCTCCAACAAAATTAGGTGATGAACCAAGAAAATAGGACTTGGAAAAGTGGAGAAGAGTGATGGAAGGAAATTCTGGGTAGTGACTGGCTGTCACATAGCTTAGAAAGTTGTTCGTTTAGACTGGAACAGAAGGATGAGGGACTTCAGCAGTGATGCCTCCTGAGATAATGGAAGTTTAGGTATTTATGGAAAACTTTAGTCACAATTCATGAAAAGAAAAAGCAAGTGAAGTATAATGAGGTAAGTATTCATTTCAGCCCCCCCATAGATGTATGAAGAAAGAAGACTGTTCCTAACATATTATTTGTTAACCATATAGCACTATTTATATAGTCACAGCAATAAAAATGTACATGAAGGACACATTGGCAACTATCAATTTTAATACCCCTTTCTGCCTTCTTATTAAAATCTCAATTTTGTCCTTCCAGGTCACCACACCTGGAAGGGAGGCCCCGGACAGGTAGCATCCTCTCCTCTAGAGGGAGCAGGGAGCAGGGGCATGCAGGCCAGCTTCACACATCCAGGGGTAGCCAGGTCAGCCCAGAGGCCTCCATGCAGCCTGGGGCTTCCACCCTTCCACCCCTAGCCAGTGGAGAGCAAGGGCAGAGAAGACCCCGCCTGGAGAGCAAGGGCAGAGAAGACCCCGCCTGGGGTAAGCCCCCACCCAAGTCTGGAGAACCCAGGAGGGGGGATGAAATGGTTGTAACCCCATCCACCAGTGGATGGTTGTTGCACAGCAGCCATCTGCAGCCCAGATCAGCCAAGGCATTTGCCCCCAGGCTCCAGCCCAAGGGGGGATTGGGATGGCAAATACATGAACATCTGGGCCCTGCCCCCATGCTGGGAGGTACTAGAGTGCTGGCAGGGGGAGCTGGAAGGGACTGAGCAGGCGGGGAGGGAGTATGCCCCCTCCATTTCATCACTCTCCAGCTAATCTTCAGGAGGAGCAAGAACATATATAACACAAACTCCATCATAAAATGGGTGAGGAACCAGGTAAAAATCCAGCCCACAAGCCTGAGCTGGACACAGCAGATGGACAATTAAAAGAACCAAACCAGGCGAGACAGGAGAAACATCTATAGAAACACGATATCATGAAGCACACCTATGCACTCACCAGGTCTGGAAGACCCAAGACCTCATTTCTGAGATGGCTTCTGGGAGAGCAAGGGGCCCCTCCCCACTTTACGGGAGAGGAAAGGAAAACCAAAGACTGAGGGCATCAGCTCCACAGCAAAGCTGCAAACCGAGGCAGAGGAGATAGTCTACAATGAACAATCACAATTGCCTGTATCCACAGAGAAACTTCATCACTGGCAATGGCAGGGGGTTAGACCCCCTAAATCTGATGCCAGAACCATAAGGTAAAGCAGCAAAACAACAAAGATGGGGGTGGAGAAGAGAGCCTCCAATGAGAGCATGGAAAGATCACAAATAAAAATAGACTGGCTACCCAACACAAACTTAAGACTGAAAACCTTCTATCAAGGCTCTGGTTCTTGAGAACATAGTCTTCACCCAATGAAAGAACACTACCACAGAAAGGAAAGAGACTAATGGACTTGACACAGACTAGCAAACAACAAAGAGTTGGGTGTGAAAGAATGGAGGGGGCACCTGAGGGAGGGGGGTGGGGGTGATATCCCAAAAACCATTTACTGAGCTTGTGATTTAAAGAACTAAAAATAAAATAAAATCTTGATTTTGTTCAGGCAGCAGAGTGCTTAACTAAAAATTCTTAAATGCTAGATTGCCTCCAGTTAGAGGGAACTATGAGACACAGTGCTTACCAATGAGATATAAGCCAAAGTTTTCTGGTTATTATTTCTTTTACTTTCTCCTTTCTGCTTCTCTCCTTTGTTGTGCCTTTCCTGTCTGAATCATGAGTGTAATGTCAGAGGTGCAGCAGTTACTTTGTGATAATGAAGGAAAACACAGGCAGACACACACATACAATCCAAAAAGGGAGAATAGCAGAAAGAACTTGGGGTCTCCAATGATATCATAAAACCTCTGCACCAGTTCCTGCCTACATGAATGCCATTGTTAGGAGTGTTTTCTGTTACTTGCAGTGAAGCACAATCTCACTAATGCCATACTGGATGTGGAAATATAACTAGGTCAGAAGAATGAGAACAGAGTAAGAAAAAAAAAAACAAAAAACTCCTCAATCTTTTATGGGCATTATGATAAGCTAATTTTATTGATCAGATGAGATCACTTTATGTCCATTAATCTTAGCAAGGAATTACACATAAGAAACTGTTAGGATAGTTGAAAAAAATTGCCTTTATAATATTGATTTAGGATGAGAAGGAATGGATATATTTATTATATTATTTTAGACTTAATTTTTTCACATGAAACAAATGCTTAAACTTTTATTAAAAAGTACACCAAACGGACTTTGATTCATAAGTCTTGAATCTTTACCTTGTCTACTGTTAATATGGCAATCTCCATTTTCCATATTTTTCTATTTTTACTATTTCAGTCATGCCTTTGCCTATACTTTTATCTTAATCTTCTTGAATCACTTTATTTTATGTGTGTAAATTTTAGACAGTATATACTCAGGTTGGAGTTTTGACCCCATCTGTTTGTCTTTTAATAGAGGATCTGGAATCATTTGCTTTTATTTACAATTCTATGCTTGAGCTATCCTCTTCATGGTATCGTATACTTTTCACCCTTTTATGTTTGCTTTCTGACTTTTGGTAAATGGATTTAACATTTGAAAGACATTCCATTTTAGCTTTACTGATTTTTTTCTCAGAAGGTGGCTTTTAAAGTGCATGTTCTTAATCATCTGAATCAGTATTGAGACACTTAGTCATCCAATTTTTATATTTAAAGTAATACATAGAATTTTTCTATCTTCTTTACTTTTTGCTTTTCTCTTCTACCTTTTCTTTTCCTTATGATAATCAATTACCTTCTTTTCACAACTTAGTTTTGAGATTTTTATATTCCATAACTCATTCATATTTTTATTCATTTAACAAGTCTTATCCTGTATGTTTTACTAGACAATTGGTTTAAAGAGAGGAATGATTTTTTCCCCCAGGCACTGAAAGGTTGCTAAGAAAGCAGTTATGCCTTAGGACAAATGGCAAAACAGAGTTAAACCCATGGTATAGGGGAAGACCTAGAAGAAGCAAACAAACTGAACTGGGTTTCTCGACTATATCCTTGGAGGAACAAGATGGTTATCTCCAAACTCCGAACTATGCAGTTGAATTTTTCTCCAACTCTTTACACAGTTCCATTTGAAATAGAAACCTTCCCTTTTAAACCTTGATTAAAAATAATATCTGAGGTTTCACAGATATTAGTTTGAACAATATCTTTATTGAGTCTGTGAGGTTATAGGGGTCCTGGCTAAGCCCTCTTTCCCCTGCCTCACATTCTCACTCATCCATGTGAAGACTTATCTTCTAACAAAGGATAATTTAATATGATTGTTCACGGTAAGAATTACAAGCAAAAATGTGACTTCTCTCGGGATATTGTAGGGTAGAATAGATGATGGTTCAGCAAATGGCATTGAAAATATTTTATTTGATTTTGTTAATACAAGTCTGCTATACCTTTGTTCTTGTTTTACAGTCCTTAGGTAGTCTATTCTGTATTTTTCATTTCTTTTTCTCTCTACCTTTCATTTTGGGGAGTTTCTATCGATATTTCTTCAAGATCACTGGCTCTTTCTTTGGCTGACTTTAGTTTACTGATGTGCCCATCAGTCACTCCTCGTTTCTACTATGATGATTTTAATATCTGGCATTTCTTTTTGTTTATTCTCTAGTTTTCACCTCTGCTCAATTACCCACCTATTCTTGCATGATATCCAATTTCCCCTGTATATCAGCATGTTGATCATAGTTATTTTAAATTTCTAGTCATAGCATATCAATATTACAGCCATTCTTGGATCTGGTTCTGATGCGTCTTCTGTCTCTTCAATCTGTGAGAATTTTTTTTTTTGCTAACTTTTAGCATAATTTAACATTTTTTTTTGTTGCAAGCTGGAGATGATATACTGTATACAAGGAATCAAGTATATGTTTCTGCAGAGTTTTCTGCTCCTAAGTTTCAGCTCCAGTGAGGTGTAATTCTCCATCTGCCTATGTATCTCCTTCATTTTGAGGACAGCAGTTTGCCCTATGATACCAGTTTTCTGATGGATCTCAGAAGAGCTGTTGATTTTCAGTTTGTTAATTATTTTCTCCTGTTAACTTCCAGGCTTCTTTATATGTTGGGCCAGAAACCTGAAGAAGCCCTTCTTTTGGAATTGTCATCAGGAGTTTATAACCAATATAAAGGAAACTGAGCTTAGAATTCTTAAATGAAAGCTTTAAAATATTTATTTTGATTACTTTAGAACTAGACTTCTATCTCAATTTTGGGATGCTTAACTAGATCCAGTCCTTTTCTTAGAGACAAATATTAACCTAGAGACTCTGGTTCCCCGCTTAGTAAGCACAACTATGGTCAGAGAGATAGTGTGATTTTTCTCAAGATCACACAGACAATGACAGTATTGGGGCTTGAAAGGAAGTCTCATACGTTCCATCATTTCTTCCATGGTCCATATGGTCCCCTGCTCTCTGCCCCAGAAGGTGAGGGGGTGGGTGCCTTAACCTTTATTGACAGAAATGATACTCTTGGCAAAGAATCTGGTAGAAGAGTGTGTAGCCTTAGTGTGGGGTGGAAGGTTAGGAGGAAATAGTAGGTAGGTTCAGAACTAGAAGGAAATATCATGAGTGGAAGAAGATGCATTTTAAAAAGAAAAAAGGAACTTTGTGGCAGTAGAAATGTGAGTCGTTTTTCTTCTTACTCCCTGGAGCTCAGCGCCCTGCCCAAATTGCCAATTGTCTGCACACCGATGCCCTCTAGTGGTTTAAAGAAATACCATGTTTCCAAACGAAACTACAGTGGGACCTTCAAGATTGAGCCCCCTGTAAGGGATAGACAAATCTAACATTCATCCCCCTCTCTGCATAAGCAGTTTGTCTAGCCAAGATTCTTCCCCCAGAAATACTCTCTAAATTCTTTTATTAAACAATCAGAAGACATTTAAGAATATGTGAGAGGGAAAGCACTTCCCCATATGGAGAGCCATATGTATATAACTGAGAATAGGAGAGGGGAAACCACAGAAACACACACAGGGGACGTGCACACAAATGTTCATACCTGGGGTGGATGAAAACTTTGTGACCCAAAAGGTTATAAAACTTGGGAATCTCCCTTTGATAAAAAGAATGTAAAAGTACAAATACAAAATTCATTCACAGCATTGAAAAAGCCCCATTCATCAGCTTTGTAGGAAATAGTCCTCATGCATACCCATCTGCTTACATACAGAGGGGATAAAGATATAAAGCAGGGTCATTTTTATTTTTCACTATTGCCTCTGAAATCCTACATATTCTCTGAATAGCTGGTCTCAGTGAAGTCACCCAAGAAGACTGTTCATTTATTCTTACAATGTTGCCATTGTCTGCAATATGTCTGGAATTGTTTCTTGGAATTGTATTCAGATCCTGTGACATATCTTTTGGAATATCATTAATAATGACAATTTTTATCATTTAAGTGATGATCCTTTTTCATTTTTAGTTTTTACAATAGCCAAAGTCATACAGTACCAATTCTAGGAAGCATAAAAATGGATGGTAAAGATAAACTGTGAGGCTTTGCCTCCTAATTCTTCAGCCCCAGGAAGGATAGCTGTCCAAGGTGTCAACTGCTGAGCTATGAGATCTATTCATTTACTCACAGGAAGACCAGGCCTCCATGAGCCATTCCCAGCTCAGATGTGCATACAGTGGGGACACTGCAGACCATTCCTAATGGAGAGATGGACCCTCTGATGGCTAACTTTGGTGCCAACATCCCTATAACATACAGACCCTATTTTAGATTACATGACTCCTAGACTGCTTCCATCAAAACTTTTCTTCTTCTCTCCTTCACTCCAGGTCAAAGTTATGTCAAAATCTCTCCCAGTTGGTTTTTTCTCTCCCACACATTTTTCCTTAAAAAAAGTGGGGTGTGGGGGAGAAAAATCCTTGTGCAGTGTCTCATCTTAGTCTGCTTCTTGGAGGACCAGACCCAGCTTCCATTGTGATGATTTTGAGGAGCAGAATCATCTTTGTTCTCATTAATATCTTTTTAACAGCAGTGAAGAATCTAGCTCCATTTGTAATATCTGACTGTTGACAGTTTAAGTTTCATCCATCCCATTATTCCTTGTTATTCACAGCTGGGAAAATTCATAAGAAAATCCAAGTATTCCTTCCATGGCACCAGCAAGAGATTCAAGTCCCCAATATCCTTCCCTGTGTGGGACTGCTCACTGACCCAACCCCTACCCATGGAAGGACCCAGACCAGGGTTCTTTCTTCTACTTTGAGTCATATTGCATCTGCTTGACCTCAAAGGTGGAAGACACTTTTCTCTATCTACTTGGTGAGTATGTGGAGTCATTTGTGTTGACATCCAAACCAAGTTTTAGGAGACTCTCCATCTATCTCAGAAAGCTCCTGATAATAGTAACAAAAGCTAGCTGCCAAATTTTGGAGTTAACTACTTGGGTCCATAATAAATGACAAACCTTTTCCCTTGAGATGATTGCCAATCATTTGATCAACCCCTCTCCTCATGGCATGTGCAATGTACCACTAAGTAACATTAGTATCACTACCCACTCCTCACACACAATGGAATAGAAAATGAAGGCTGAGAGAGTGAGAAGTGGCATTTTAGCATGGTGGTGCATGACTGTAAGCGGCAGCCTAGGAAACTGCGGCCAGGGCTTGGGATGATGGTTCGAGTCCTTCCTGGGGCACATAGTGAGACTTAGTTCCAAAACAATATAGCTGGGCATGGTGGTGCACGCCTGTAATCCCAGCGACCTGGGAAGCTGAGGCTGGGGATTGCTTGAGTCCGTGGTACCCGCAAACAAAGGCAAAAATCAAGAGACCTAGTCTCAAAAAAAAAAAAAAAAAAAAGAAGTGGCATTTTAATGTAGCATAATGTTTGTAAACTCTAACTCTTGTCTTTTCTCCCTAAAGCTAAGAGAGGAGCTACCTAGACAATCAATCAGCAAGTAGAAAGTGCCTGAACCGCTTCTCCTTCCACAAAGTTAGGGACTGAAGACCCTCTGGTCTGAAAGTTGACAAATAGATTGACAGAATGTCTTCTGCCAGGTCAAGCAGAGGCTGTAGAAGGAGAAGGTAGGGGTTGAAGTAGAGTGTGCCAATGGGGAACTCAGCATTTGTCATCATTTCATTTGACAAAGAGGTTTAGGTATCCAGAGAAGGTTCAAAGGCAAATAACTCTCCACAGCTTGGCACTGCTTCATACCATAGGGCAGCTAATATAGTGGGCTGCCCCCATAAACAAGATGTGATATGTAGATAGCCTGGGGAGGGTACTGGGAGGAGGAGGTGGTGGAAGAGAAGGAAGATTTTGCAGTTGAGAGACAAACCTTGAGGGATATGAGGTGATAGGAGCACCCAGGGCTCTTAGAAACACCAATAAGGATCCATCATGCACTTGACATGCAAAGAAAACCGGTGGCTACTGGCGACTCAGTGTTTGACAAGAATAGTAGTCAACAGAAAGAAGCGACTTTCCCACTGGGCAGCCAGTGGGGAGTCACATGTCACACCTCTCCCTCCTGTGGGCCCTCAGTATCAGCATGGAATGTGCCACTCTCCTTATTCCAAACCAGCAGCAAGTCTAGCCCCTGTAGGGGTGCTAGGGACAGTTAGGGGATGGATGAGGACTTTGAAATGATTGTGAAATTAGTTATTAAAAATGAACAACACTGACCAAAGAGAAAGAAAGACTAATTTAAGAACTCAAAGTGGACAAGAGTCACATGGAGTTCAACTATGATATCAGAGGGAATCCACTATCAAGTGAGGGAGCAGGGAGAACTGCTGAATAGAAACATCAGAATCTGACTGGAATGGTAGCTCTGTGTTTTTATTCCAGTGTTTGATGTCCTTTGCCACATCAGCTACATATACATTTTAAAAATACAAAATCATCTTTAAAGGAGATAACTAAACATCATCTTAATTAGATGCCTGCTCTTACATATCCATGCAATTAATTGTTTTCGTGCATTTAGATGATGTTAATTTAAACTATAAGTGGGACCATGATTTTTAATCTCTTGCTCTCTCCCCCTTGAATATCAGTTCTCACACTTCTGCTCTACCTCTCAAATGAAAATCTTATGTTACTAGAAAAACAAAGCTATCCTTTTGTGTTCCCTTCAGAATCTGGAGAAGAGAATGGCCTTTGGCTAAGAATTTAATCTAGCTCTTTCAAGAAGTAATTACACAGCCTGGGTTAGGTCTTCGTGTAGTCATGAGAGCAGTTTCTTAAAAGGCATAAAACCGGGAAATGGGTTCATTTCTCATTTCTAACAGGCCCTCAGGTCACAGTTTGAGAAGGTAGAGACACCCATTCTGCTCACAGGTAAATGATGTAAGATGTTACTTAGATAAACATCTCTGAAAACTGAGGAATATCAGAAAACTACCTTTCTTTTGCCTTAGGGATTTCAATTGTAATATCTCTAATAATTAACATTTGCTCTTGGGAAATGTGTGTGTGTACTGGAGGAGGCATTAAAAAGAAATCTCACGCCAGGCATGGTGGCGCATGCCTATAAGCCACAGCCTAAGAAGCCGCAGCCAGGGCCAGGGATAGTGTTTCAAGTCCCGCCCAGGGCATGTAGTGAGATCTAGTCCCCCCAAAAATAGAGCTGGGTGTGGTGGCACACACCTGTAATCCCAGCTACCTGGGAAGCTGAGGCTGGGGATTGCTTGAGTCCATCGTACCCTGTGGTTCCATGGGCAAAAATAGCGAGACCTAGTCTCAAAAAAAAAAAAAAAAGAAAAAAAGGAAAAAAGAAATCTCACATTTCTTCAACAAGCAACTAATAGAATGGGAAGGATTTCTGCAACTCACTGTGGCATGGAGACTTCTACCAGAGTAAGGGTGTCCACCTCACCCCTGACCAGCCATGGACTGGGGATGTCAATATCACCAGATCCTCTTTGTGGGATATTGTCTGAAGTGGAACCACTGGGAGCTGGACCGGCAAGCAATCAGTCAACTTGGAGGGTGGGGGGTTGTTATGTAAAGTGGTACCTCAGGAATATGGACAGACTTCTTGAAATATGGTACATCCATAAGAAGGAGAGGGATATAAAGTGTTAGATATTTAGGGCAGAGAGGGCAGTGTCTACAGAAAATTAAATAGCCAACTATATGCAGGACCTCAGGTAACACTTGCCAGAGCTGATAAAGCCCAAGAAACACCCAAAGGCGAAAAAGGCAGTCCCTAACTCTGACCTCCAGGCCATAAAAGCCAAGAAGAGCAAGAAAAGACACCCCCCCCCAAAAAAAAAAAGAAAAAGGATTTCTTAGTGGTGCATGCCTTTAAACGCAAGCCTATGGAGTGCAGCTGGGACTGGGAATCGCTTGAGTCCATGGGTTCAAGACCCACCCGGGCAACTAGTCTCAAAAAATAGCTGGGTGTGGTGGTACGTGCCTATAATCCCAGCTACCTGGGAAGCTGAGGCTGGGGATTTCTTGAATCTGTGGTACCCTGGGTAATGTGAGCCTGTAGTTCCCCAGACAAAAATAGCGAGACCTAGTCTCAAAAATAAACAAATAAAAAAGGATTCCTTGAAATCCTCGGGTCTTTGGGTGATAGGACAATTGCCTCAGTGTTTTTTATCCCGAAAGACAGGAAGAGCTGGTTGACTCTAGGAGGACAGCTCAGACCTCATGTGTGCCCTTGTCCAACCTGTTGTCAGGGCTCCTATCCCAGGAGCACAACAGAAGGCAGGGGAGGGGGGGGGTGACTTACAAACTGCTGCGTGAGCCAATAAACCACATTGGGCAGTGCCCTGCAGTCAGCCCCAGGACAAGGTGAGTAGTTCCTGCACCCCACTTAAGACAAGAGGCTCAATATTCTCTCATAGTTATGCTTCCAAGGATTCCTCCCTGCAGGGACCTCTCCCTGGGTGTCCCTTTATTCTATCGCTGAATAAACATTGCTTCTGCTTCTGATAAATGCAGGCCAGTGAATTCTTCTCACAACACAGTCAAGGACTAGGGAACACGAGAATCCAGGAACCTGAAAATCTGACAAGAGGGCTCACAATAAGGAGCCGACACAGAACAGGAGGACAAAGCAAGCAGTTGGGGAAACCCCTCATGGGTTTAATTTTAATTTTGTGAGTTTTTCCCTTGCATTAGGGTGAGTCTTACATGGCAGTTTTATGTTATCTGTATTCTTCCATTAGTATGTTCTTTGTTTACTACGATGCAACCTGATAGGATGTATACATGTATATTTTTACAGTATATGAAATAGTATGATGGACAGGGAAGCAGGGCCTGTCTGAGTCACCCTGCTGGGGGTGGCCATGTGAGCAAGAAGCATCCGAGGCAGGAATTCCTTCTCAGTGAAATGTTCAGGGAGCAGAGGTGGAGGTGTAGGAAGGAGAGCAAGCTAGTGAGGTTTGGGAGGTTTATAAACTAAACCCTCCTCTGTCCCTGTAAGTGTGAGAAAAATGTGACCTTTCAGGGTGGGAAAAGGCTGACGTGGTGGTTACTCTCTTCAGTCCTCAAGGGCATCTCTGTAAATGTCACATCCTTCACTGAGCCTTTCCTGAACTCCTCTAAACTGGAAAGAAACCAAGAGCCCTTAATTTGGCCTTGCTCATGGCACTTACCAATTTCTGCTTAAATGAGAACTATCTATAAAGGAACTCTTTGCCCAGACAGCTTTGGTGTGCTTTCTCTTACTCTTGTGCCCAGCTACTCTTCCATATCCTTTGCTCTTCATCCAGCTACTTGCAGTAGGACACTGAGCTGTATGCAAAACACCACCAGTTACCTCTGATCCATGGTCCTACTGTCCAGTGGGAAACTCTTATAATTGTGGGAGGGAAGTTGGTCTATCTAGTCCTCAACTTCTTTCCCTGTCAGGTCATCTCAGATGGTTTCATCCTTCCCAGTAGCAAGACACTGGGAAACTCCATCCCTTCCAGATTCTACCTAGCTACCTGACTACCTACCTGACTTCTGTAGAGCCTAGAAATAATCACTCCTTGTCTGCTACTAGCCCAGACAACCACACTTTTCCTTATGCTTCACTTGTACTCACTCCTTTGTAATTATTCTTCAGATTATTTTATTCTTTGCATAACAATAGGGGCCATTTGAGACCCTACCTGATACATGCTATCTTGCTACATAAATTGAGAGTATACTGATACACGATTGAATTAGTCTTCTATTGAAACCATACATAAAGCAGAATCTTATGTATAAAATAGTCTTACACATTATAGAGGCTCAGCAGACATTTCTTTGATTAAGAATATGCTTACCTCTCTACAGCTAATTCAGTTTCTCAACCTTGGCACTACTGACACTATGGGATGGTTGACTTTGTTATGGGGTCTCTCATGTATATTGCGGGATATTTGGCAGCACCCTTGGTCTTCTTGTTTACTAGATTCCATTTGCACCCCAGACCCGGATACAACCATAAAAACTGTTTACAGATATTGCCAAATACCTTCTGGGGAGTAAAGTAATATCCAGTTGAGGTTCAAGGTCCTCAATATTTGCTACTCTCTTCCTTTTAGTTTTCATATTACAAAAAGCAATATCATTCCTTCACAGTAACAGTTAATGATATCTACATGCATGAACACCTATAAATATGAAAATCAGAATCACATGATCTGATAAAGAATTATAAGTGCCCATTTAGTGGAAAAAAAAGTGTCCATGAAAAAACTTTTTCAGAGTCAGGAAATCAAAGACATCATTTTAAAATCTTTTAAAATGAAATCTTTATTATCAAGTGAAAAAATCAGCCACAAATTGGAAATAACATTAAATGAAATTTCTTTGACCTTTACAGAGATTTGTATGCTTAGATCTTCAAAAGATCACAGGCATAAGTATAAATGTAGAAGTGCTAAACATAGTACCTAAAATAGAAAAAGATCAAAAGAAGTGAGGTGCTCTCAGGTACAATAGTGAGAAGACAGGTGTCTGTTGAGCATCCCCTTCCCACATCCAGACATTCAGTGAAACAACCAATAGCTTGCAAGCATGGGCAAACATATTATGATTTTCTTTCTTCAGATGCTTGCAAGAGAAGTGTGTTAAAGTCTAAAAGTCATTATATTGGTCTTGGAATGTATCTCCAGGTTTCATTCATCTTCTTTCTCTTGTAATGTTCATTTGCTACTTCTCTGACTTTTTCTCTGCCCCATCAACGAATCAGGAGTACTAACTCATATTAACAAATCACGAGTGTGTCTCAGCCCTCTCTCCCAAAGGGCTGAGGCTATCATTGACCCATTTGGAGATGTATTTCAAAGTCCTGGGGAGGTAGGGGTCAAAAATGATGAGGAAAACCTTGCCAGGATTTTGATGCATGGATCTTATACACAATCATTGAAAAGTCTGTCTTAAGACTCAAATAAGTGAACCGAGAGGGAATTTACCCATCCTAATAACTGGGCACAGTGGAAGAGTCAATATATGGCACAATTGGTTTTGGTCATAATGAAAGTAAACAATAAAATATTAACTCAGTTTCAGGGTAATTCTTGAGCCTATAAAAGTCCTAGAAACCAATATAATAATTTGCGATAGACGCTGGTTTTGTTTCCAAATAGTCAACAAAAATATGTTGACTTAAATGAATAAGAATGTAAAACCAATCACACTGGCAGCAAGCAACTTAGTTGAATACGCATCAATCAGATAAGCCCACATGAGATTTTTATTTGAAACTGAGTTAAGAGGCAGATGTGCATCATCCATTTTTCTAGAGGAAAGTATTGACAACAGCTTTCCAAACATGGCAGAAATGATGATTCAACTTGCTGTCGCCTACCTATTGTTGTTCCTGGAATATTAGACTAAACTCAGCCTTCCCAAAGATTTTCAAAGTTACCAAATATGCTTTGCAAAATTCTGAGTCAATTAAAGTATATAGAAGATTGTATGACCTACAACTATAGATATGATAATCCTTGAATTTTAATTCAATTTCTATGCATGCATGTGTACATGCATGTGTGAGTGCATGTGTGTGTGTATCCTGAGACAACACACTATACTATAATGAATTTGGAAAAACATAACTGATGCTTGGACTCTCATTCTCTAACCAGCTCCCATTAGAAAAAGATATGACTAATTTCATTATTCTTTTTATTGGAAAAAAGGCAGAGAAGAGGTGAAAATCTTGCAACTATTTGGGAACTTCTTGTTACAATACACAATCATTATTTTACAGTATATGCCAACATAGTATTACAATAATATAGAGCCAAAAATACTGATTTTCATTACATTTCATTACATTTTCATCTACATTTTAGGTGACTATATTTTTGATTTCCACTTATTATTTTATATAAGAAGCTACTTATTATTTTATGATAAGAAGATAGATATACAACATACATATATATACTACATATATATGTACTATATATATAGTATATATGTACATATATACTATATGTATGTATGTACATATATACTATATAGTACATATATGTACATATATACTATATGTATATATATGTACATATATACTATATATAGTACATATATATGTACTATATATCTGTTTATGTAATGTAATGCATATATATCTATGCAATATATACATATGTATGTTTGCTATAATGAAATAATTGGTTTCTAATAACACCTTGTGATATCAGAATTCTGTGAGAGGTTTCTTCTCAAAAAAGTCAATAAAAGACTTCTATCTAGGATATTAAAAAAAAAACTTTAGGCCAATAAGAGAAGCTAGACCATTTGATAGAAAATAACAGCAAGAATTTAAACCGGCTCCTAAACAAAAGATATTCAAAAGGTCAATAATTATGAAAAAAATGTTCAACCTCATCAGAAATCATCAATATGAAAATATGTAAATTAAAATGCAAAGTTACTGTAGATACACGAGAACTAAGGCTAAATTTTGAAAGACTTGCATTACCAAGAATGTAAGGACAGGAAGCAATTAGTTTATAAATTAATAAAATATAAATGGGTAAAATCACTTTGGAAAACTGACATTGTCCAATAAAGTTGAAGCTTCACATTCTCCATAATTCAGCTTTCTTTGTCCCACTATATGCCTACCAGAAATGTACCCATGTATTCATGTACAAGTTCATAACAGCACTATTTTAAATTCCTCAAACTGGAAAAAACACCGTGCGCATCAAGATGGATAAGTAACTTGTGATATATCCATCTATTTAAATATCTCACAAAAATGAGATGAAAACAAGTCAAGTACCAGCTATGTGAATCTCGCAGTGAAGACACAGAAAATTACATTAAAAACATATTGTTGAATGAAAAAATAAAAAGCACTGATAAAAACACATACAGAATTCACTTCTATACAGCTTAAGAAGTGGCTAAAACTAAAATGTAACATTTTCATATGCATGAGTCATGTTATAAGCCTACCTACATATACACACATACTCTTAGTTAGATTAGGAATAATAAGTGTAAAAATCAGGAAATTGGCTCCCTTAGAGAAGAGGGTTCAATAGGGCAATAATTGGCTTTAGATGGGAGTGGGCTTCTCAAGCTAATGATGTTTTATTTCTTAGCCTGAGTGATGGATCCATGGGTGTTTGAGTAACTTCTTTTTAATATCATGAACTATCCATCTTTGCTTTTTGCACATCATTTGCTGTGTGCTACATTTCAAAAGTTTATGAAAACAATAGTTTCAACAATAAAGTGGTTAGAGGCTAGAGATTTTCAGCCTGATAATAAAAAATTTATTTTCCTTATGTCAGTTTTAATACAAAAGCTTTTCCATAGTTATAAATCTATTTTATTACAAACTGAAAAGTATAAATTTGGGGATAAAATCACCAGAACATATGAAATGCCTCTGCATTTGCTCTTCAGTTCACACACTCAGAGTTTTCTTCTGAGCTCTACAAATTTTGGCTTTGATCTTTGCAATTTAGCCTGCAATACTATTCATTCTCCTTTTTCAAGGGGCTGGGAATGGGTAGTATGTACTCTCAGGCGATGTGCTCCCCTTCCCTACAAAGAAGAGGAAGAGAAATGGTCTGTGGAATAAGGAATCATTTGGGTTCACTCCAGCCACTGTGAACTGCTCTCATAGACTTACAGTCTAGAAGGAAAACAAAGAAAATACATATAGAATTTCAGAAAGTGATTAAAAAAAAAAGAAGAAATACTAAGAAGTTACTGAGTGAGTACAGACAGGGCTTTATCATTTTTGCTCATATTGAAAGATCTCCTAGCATGTGTAACATACAAGTATGCAATAGATACTCATAAAAGGAGAAAGGGAAAAATGGATGGAGGGAGGCAAGAAGGGAAGTGGGGGGAGTATTATGAATAACTCCATTCATAATATTTCCAAAAGAGTCAGATACTTAAGAATTAACCTAGCTAAGGAGGTAAAAAACTTATACAATTGAATTAGAAGACATTATTAAAGGATTTAAGTTATGATGTAAGGAGATTAAAGACATTACATACATATGGTTGGAAGAATCAATATAATTTAAATAATTATTTAACACAGTCCCCCATCAACTATATTATTTGTAGAGATTGAATATAAATATTCAAGTTCATATTGAACCATGAAAGGCCTTGAATAGCAGAAGCAGTCCTGAGGGGAAAAGTAGAGAAACAGAGGTATTGCATTAACTGACTTTAAACTACACCACAAAGCAACAATATAGTACTCACAGAAAAAGAGATACATGGATCAATGAAACAGAATCAAAAGTCCATAAATAAATCCACATGTATGCTGATATTTAATTTGTAATAAAAGAGTCATGACCATATAATGGGGAAAAGAAAGGCTCTCTTAAAAATGGTGGTGGGAGAACTGGATGCCCACATGTGAAAGAATGAATTTAGATTTTCTTCTCACTCTAGGCACAGTGATAATTTAAAATGTATTAAAGATTTATATATGGCTTGCAGCAACGAAACAAATAGAAGAAACCTTTTTTGATATCTCTCATGCCATCAATAATAAAGATGTGTTTGAAGACTAGACCTCTTTGGCAAGGGAAATAAAAACAAAAATAAACTGTGGTTACCTTGAATTAAAAAGCCTTTTACACGATGAAAGAAAATATAAGTAGCTTATAAATTCATCCTATAGAATGGGAGAAAACATTAACACAGAAACAGTAATAGGTTAATTTCTAAGATACATGAAAAACTTATTATCAAAACAAAAAAAAAGCAAAACCAAGCAACCCAAGAAAAGAGAAGCTGATCTAAACAGACAATTCACCAACAAAGATATCCAGAAGGCCAATAGACACTAAATGGAAAAATGTTCATCATTGCTTTTAGGAAGGAATATCCACAACGGGCCATCACCTCACACTCTTGAGAATGGCACATATTAGAAAGACCCACACAAGGACTATAGAGAATGCAAAGAAAGATCAACCCCATTACACTATAAGTATAGCCATTTTGGAAAGCAATTAGTTTTTACCTTAAAAATATTAAAGTTGAAAATATCATATGACATAGCAATCCTACACTTGGACACTTAATCACAAAGTTATCACAAAACTATCAAGTCAAAAAATTGCACGCCCTGTAATGTTTATCACATTAGTTATAATAATAAGAACATAGTGACCCATTAAGTGTCCACAATAGATGTTTGAATCAAGAAGATGCCATATTATTTCATGCAATTCAGCCATATGGAAAGATGAAATATTACTCCCTACACAAAATGAAGGTGCTCAAAGGAATTATGTGGTAATAAGAAGTCAGAATGACATAAACAATTACTGAAAACTTTTACATAATGGATGATTTGAGAAAGCAAAATACTTGTAAAAACTAAGGTATGACACCAATAAAGGAAGTGAAGTCACTGATATTAAAAGGGGTGGAGAGGAGGTAGAATAGATCAGAGAGGCATAATGGATGGTGGTGGTGGGTAAATGAATAAGAGAAAAAATTTAAAATGAATAAATACATTTATTATAAATAAATATATTTAATTATACATTTATTATACATATTATACATTTAAATGATCAGATTGTGGAAACCAGGAGTCGGGGAACTAAGTTACTTGTCTGAGTTCTTGTAGCCAGTTCTAGGCAGATCTGAGGGCTTATTCCCAGTCAAGGTTTTCTGTGACAATATGCTCTTTCAAAAACCAATAACCTACAGGTGTTTATTGTAATTTTATTGTAATTACTAAAGCTTGGAGACAACCACAGTGGCCTTTCAGTAAATGAGTGGACACATAGACAGATATATCCATAGTGGTTTATTATTCAGCACTTAGTGAAATGAGCTAGCAAGCCATGAAAAGACATAAACAAAACTTCAATACATATTATTAAGTGAAAGAAACCAATCTGAAAAGGATACATATAGTATGGTTCCAACTGTAAGACACTAGAAAATGCAAAAACTGGTGGAGATAGCAAAAAGATAAGCAGTTGTCAGGGATTTACAGGGAGGAAGGAATGGGTTTTCCTTCTATTCCTTCAGGAAGAGCTCAGAGAATTTTCAGAGCAATGAAAATATTCTGTGATACTATAATTGTGGGTACGTTAGTATATATTTATCCAAATTGTAACGTGAGTGCTAAATCTAACGCAAACTGTGGATTCTAATAAGCACTCTCATTCTCAGTGTAGGCTCATCAGTTGTCACAAATGTACCACTCCGGTTGGGACTGTTAACAATGGGAGGTTTGGGGAGACTTATTTTTTCTTAGTAGAATTAGGGTACCAAGATATACATTGGGTTGCTGTTTTCAACTCAACATGAGTCTCTTAGCATCCTCTGTGGATGAAATACTTCCGTGAAGTGCTTGCCCCATCCAACAGCTGAGGTGTCCTCGAGAAATCAAGCTCTGCCTTCCAAGCTGGGCATTTTGGAGGGTTCCCACAAGAAAAAGATTAGTTTAGTGATGACTTGATTGTCTTGTCAAATGCAGGTCCAATTTTCTTGGGCCTTTCCCATAGGTTAGGCTGTGTCAGGCACTTTACTTGCTTTATCTTATTGAATACTCATTACTCTACAACGGTGGTATTATTGTTCCACTTTACATCTGAAGAGACAGAGGTGTAGAGAGGTTTCTAAATACCAATGGTGCCCAGATAATGAGGTCTCGAGTGGGAAAACCTATTTCACTCATTCACAGTGCTTCACTCATTGCCTCAAAGGGACGGACACTGAGAATAAATGAGACTGAGACAAGGGAGAGTGGGAAGAGTGTTGCTGGCAGGACCCAAACCACATCCTTTGGGAGATAACTCACTCTTGGTTATTCAGTCAACAAAACAGTACATGGATAAAAGGCTCCTTTGGTCCACAACCTTTAGTAAGCACTGCCAGGCATTTCCACTTGCCACCCACTTCCCAGATGGCAGTGTGGTGAGATCTTCCCCCTTCAAGGTCACCGCTGCTGTCCTGTGATGCCTTGGGAGTGTTTTGACTCTGAATCTCTGCCTCCTTGAGAGTTTTGATCCCATTGGGAACTTAGAATTGTAGGCCCAGAACTGGGTGCAAGGTTGTTCAGTAGTTCAATATTCAACAGTAAAGAGACTGTATTTGATAAGCAGGTGATTTTATTCTGATTCTTTAGTATGTGGAGCCTTGCTGACCTTGGAGACACTGCCCCTTTCAGGGACAGAGGGTGAGATAGTGAACAGCTCAGGTACACCTTGCTATGCAGATAACCCATCAGAGCTTCAGGTACACCTTCACCTGAGGATAACTGTCAGAGCCCATCCTCCACCCAGCTCCTTTATTGTGCATTTGCACTCCAGAGCATCATTCTTCTGCTTGAATCACCCGTTTGAGACACGGGTAGTAGACCTTACCAGGACTCATTTGCCCCAGAGCTCACTGAAATTATTAAAACTAGCCATCAAAGTCCTGTTCACCTCTAGTTTCTTCTTTCTAGCCTGTTCTTTCAACACAAATCACAATTCACTCTTGCCCACACCCCCCCCCCATTTTCTTTGCCTCCTGATGGACCCTGGTGCTTCCCCATAGGGTCCCACATGCTACATTTTCCCATGCTAGGATCTGTGATTATAATAATCTCTTCCTTTGCAACATTCATTTCAGTGTCTGTCTTCCAACACTTGATTCAATTTCAGGTACATTTAAAAAAAATTTTTTTTTTGAGACTAGGTCTCACTATTTTTGCCCATGGAACTGCAGGCTCATGTTGCCCGGGGTATCATGGACTCAAGCAAACCCCAGCCTCAGCTTCCCAGGTAGTTGGGATTACAGGCACATGCCACTATGCCCAGCTATTTTTGGGGACTAGGTCTCGCTGTGTTGCCCCGAGCGGGTCTCGAGCTGTGATCCCTAGCACCAGCTGCTTCATAGGCTGAAGCTTACAGGCACGAGTCACTGTGCCTGGCAGGTACATTTAAATTTAAAATTTTTATTTTAAAATGTAGTCACACAAAGTTACAGTCCCACATGAGCCAGTTACACTTATACTCCACGGGGCCACTGAGTGTCCAGGGTGTGGACTCAGCCTGCTTGGGCTCTGACACACAAGAATGGACAGCTGCTATTGAGTGAGACCAGTCAGCCTTTGGGACTCTGTGCCTGTGGCACCCAGAGCAGATCCCTGGAGAACAGGGATTGAGGTGATTGGTCTAAAGCTGACTGTGGTTTAGTGTTTCACAGCTTCTTGTTCAGCACTTGGTTGTGGGAGAAGGCAAGAGTTTGGAAAGTGCGAGCCCATGTAGGGGAAGTTACAGTGAGAATAAGAGTTTGGGGCCAGTGATAATTATATATGTCTTGGCAGAAAGTGTTTGGAAAGGATGTAGGAGGCAGGCAGACCTTTCTGGAAAGGATGGCATAGCGTGGACCCCTCTTCACTGCTTCTCCCTGCTCTCTGGTGCAGCCTAAAGAACAAAAGTGAGAAGACAGAAAACAACCACTTTTCTGGGTCATTCAAGGCACCAGCAGTGCTGCCTGGAGACACAAATGGCAAAGGACAGAAGAGGGTTTGGGAGGGTACGCTCCTGGGCAAGGTCAGTCCAGCTCTCAGGCTGAGGATCAGCACAGGACAGGGCAGTGGCCCAGAGACAATATACTGCCTGAGGGCTCCGCAGCTTTTGCAGGAGCAACAGACAAGCCAAGCACTCTGGAAACACCCCACCCCCTTTCCTGCCAGTCTCTCAATTGAGGGCAGGATTTCCTTCCAGTTGCCATTGAGATAGATCCTGAACCAGACACTCAGAGCAGGAGAACTTAAAAAAGCCACTTAGGAGCACCTTGGGGACCCTGACACTAACAGTGGGGCTTTGCAGAAGGTTTCAGGAAGCCCATAGAGAGTAAGAGTCAGCAACACAGGATATCCAATTCACACTAATGCAGCCTCATTTATAACCGCAGGCTGGGATGCCTGGGGGTAGAGCAAGGAATTGAGGACACCCTGATGATTATTCCTTCTGAGTTGTTATCAGATAGGTTAGCCAAGAAAATGAAGGCAACCCAAGTGCTTGAGGTCTCTTGAATGTCTACCCCTTCCCCTCCTCCCAGACCTTTCCAAGGTTGCTTTCTGTAAGAAAAATGAGAGTGCCTCCTAGCCTGCTCCAGCCAATAATTCATTTGCAAACTAGTTGCTTTTCTCTTTGATCTGGAGGGTAGCTGAGCACCCCGTTGGCTCTACTTGAATCTTGGTTGCTCTGACTGGACAGTGATGATTGTGCTGTGGGGTGCCAGGATGGGAATGTCTCCAGGTCTGTGTTAACCAGTTTGGGGCCAATTAAAGGAAAGATGCAGTGGCTTAGTTGGCTGCTGCTGGATAGACTCACTATAGCCAATTCCTCACTCCACAGTTTTTTGGAAAAGGCAGGATGGCAAGCGCTGCTTGGCAGAATTTGTAACTGCTGCCGAAAGTGCCAGAGCAGGACAGTGGACGTGGGCCACATTCCCTCCACCCAAAATCACCCTATAATCAAGTCCTGCCCAACAAACCTCCCACCTGGAGACCAAAGTCCCTCCCAGGGACTGTACAGTTCAAGTAGAAGGGACCAGGTGAGCCACCAGTGCCTTTTTCTTTGAGTCAAAGATTGGGCCACACACCCAAATTGTGCTTGTCTGACACCTTCAATCAAAATAGCCTGGTTTCTGGTTTGGTAGTGTGCTATCTGAACACAGCTCTTCAACAAACAAAAACTCAACTGTGGAAATTCCAGCCTACAAACAAACAATGTTCCCGTTCTTAAGTCTGTGGCAAAGACTTGTGTTTTTCTGACTGGGAATGCTGATGTTGTCTGACAATAGTCCCTGTTGTTGCAAAATGTTATCATAACAACAACAACAACAAAAAAAAAAAAACAGCAAAAAAAAAATAAAGTCACCCACAATTGTACCACATAAACGTACCTATAGCTTTTATTTTCCAGCGCTTTTGCCATCCCACATTCACAAGCAAAGACTCACATAGTCACAATCAGCGCAACAGATTCTATCTTCCTATTTCCTCTTAATAGTATATGATTTTTTAAGGTACTACACATTTTTTCCATTATTATTTTAATGATTGTGTGATATTCCGTGGTGTGAATGTTTCATGTTCCATGTAACATGTCCTTCACGAAACTAAGTTATTCTTCAATGTGTATTGTTAGTCCCACAGCACTAGGAAGTCTCACATGGCTGCGTCAGTCCAGGAGTGCTTTCTCATCAGGACACAAAAGTATTTGAGCTCTGTTGTTTACCAGGTCCTTTTTTTTTTGTTGTTGTTGGTGGTGGTGCTCTTTTGTGTTTTTAACACCCCCATGTAGTTGCGTTGTCCTTAATTCTAGATCCAAGAACCTGGAGAATAAAATCAAGTTTTTTTCTCTTTTCATTCCTCATACTTAGTACCTGACATTTTATGCTGCTCAATAAAATTGCATCATTAACCATCAGGGTGATGATGATGTGCTAACCATAGTGTGCTTCATTACAAGTTATAGAAACAAACCAGTTCTAAGTTTAGCAGCAAAGAATGTATGAAAATTAAACATATAGCTAACTACTCCTAGATATGCAACCATAAGAAATAAAAGCGTATGTCCATAAAAAAAAAAAAAACAAAAAAAACCACCGACACAGGAATGTTCCTATCAGTCTCATTCAGAACAACCAAAATATTCAAATCATTTGTCCATGAATGGGAGACTGGGTAGAAGATAGGCAGTATATTCATACAATAGAAAACTACTCAGCAGTAGAAAGGAGCAAGCCACGGATACAGAAAACAACTTGGATTCATCTCAAAGACATTATGCAAAGTGAAAGAATTCAGACAGAAGGGTCTGGAACAAATACAACTAAGCGCTGCTGATGGAAATGCCTGAGCCATGCACACTGACAAGTAGGGGAAGACAACACATGGCTGAGCATGCTGGGCACGAGAGCACACAATTGCCATTTAGACCCTTTTAACTGGAATGTGGCTCTGTTCCTTGGGTTAGAAAATGGGCCAACATATCAATGGAACAGCCTCTATTTGAAAGGATGATCTCTCTCCCAAATACTGTCCTATTTTTTCAGAAAACCTCACCTTCCCTAGACTGCCTAAGTTTGCCCAGAGAAAAACTGATCACCTTACTCCCCATTTCCTGGACCACTAAAGTTATCAGAAAGGCATCATAGACCTGACCACTGACCAACCCCCCACCCCCCTGGACCAAATTTGCCTGACCAAACTCCCTCACTCCTGGACCAAATAAACACCACATAGCTAAGCTGAGGCTTCTGCAGCTTTAGCCTTTGGCTGTGTGTTGACTGCCTGCCCTGGTTTCCTTCCTAGTAAAGAAACCTGTTTCTTTGCCAGTCTCTCTTCCTTTGTCTCCAACACACCTTCTTTCTTAACACTGCTCATGATGGGGGTGCATCCCAATAAGAAGCTCTCATGGAAAGAATAATGACTAACTAGGTCTCTCTAGCCTAGCAAAGCTCCTAGGCACTCAGAGAACTCAAGTGGGGAATGGAGTAGTATGGACTGGACCCTGAAGTGGGGTCAGTCAGTCCAGCTGGCAGAGCCTTTGGACTGAATAATCCCTATAGGATTCTGTTCTCTGTACTTTGGCTGGGGAAGAGCAGAAAGAGGAACCCCAACATTGGCACAATGTAGAGTGTGGGTCAATGTGCTAACCAGTAGGGGATGCTTGGGTTTTGTGAGTAAAATAAGAAGGAGGGACATGATTTAGTTAACTTAATCCCCAACATGCTATGCCCTTTTATGAGTAGATATCTCTGTCTGCTTGACTCGAGCCTAGCAACAGGAAGCAAGTAGTCAAAGGATTTTATCTGAATGTGGGCAGCTGCCCATCAGTTAGGATCAAAGCAGTCTCCTTACTTGAACTGATATCACCCACATGAAAAGAACTGGGCTAAGGACTTTGCCCAAGCTGGACATTAACTTAGTCAGGCCCAGAAAGTAGATTGAAGTGGAATGCAGAAAATCCTTTCTTTCCTCATATTCCATATTTGGACCCATCATTTTCTCCAGTGGAAAGATGTATATTTGAAGAGCCCCCTGGGCTTAGAAGAGAAGCAAGATTGTCTCAAGAATGACCTGTGAAACACAGGTTGTCTTGCAAAGAGCTAGCTGAGACTAGGGGCCACTCTGCATACTATACGAAGGATTTTCACATGATCTCAACTTCCTCCAACATCTAAAGGCATTAGCAAGCAGATGCCTATCATCACTATCACAAGCACATACCTTAGCTGAGTCCAGATTTGGTTCCAGGTCCACAATACTTATTTGCTCTCTGCAAAATCACGCCCATGCTTGCCCTGTAAAATGAAAGTGCAAAAGGGACAAGAGGAAACCTTGTTCACACACAACCTCATCCTTTACCCAGCGAGTTTGTACATATCTCAGCATTGCTGCATTGGAAGATGGGAAGATGGATGGCTTATGAAGCTGCTGACCCTTTGCCCTTGAATCTCAGCATGTACCAAATGAAGCTGGCTGCTATTTCTTAAAACCATTCAAACCGTTCTCCCACAAAGACTCAGAAGTGGGATACCTCTTAAGCATAGGAGATGCAGACAATGGGCAACCAAAACAAATGACAAAATACTCATTTAATCTCTAGTGATTAAATGGATTTGGAGGAGGGTCTTTCAATTTGATTTAATTTATAATAACTGAGTCATCTTTTCTGAAGGGCTTTAGAGTCAGAGATACTTGAATTTCAGTGCTACAATTGCTACCACCAGTTGCAGACACCTAAAAACAGTTATTTCATTTCTATGGTCCCCAGTTTACTCATTAATAAGCCAGAGATGATAACATCTACCTCATCGAACTGTGACAAACCTAAGTGAAATCACCTGAGCATAACCCTCAGCACAGTGATGGGGAAATGGCAAATTCTCAATAAACAGTATTCATATTTGAATAAAAATGTTAGCATGAATAAAGCAGTAATAAAAGGGAAAAGAGGAAATGGATAATACTGCATCCTGGAGTAGAGTCACAAATCTGTCAGCTCTCTTCAAGCAGCTTTCTCACTTCAGACTGATCCTCGCGTCCAGGGCTATGACTTACAAATCCATGTAGTCCAGCAGAGTCTGGTCATTCCCATCAGTGGGAGAAATCCCATCCAGGTGAAAATAAATAGTGTAGTAACAAAGCCAGGCATGGAAGGAGAAAAGTTATCTTTAATATGATCTGGTATAGATTTCAAACTCCCACTGCCACTGAGGTAGAAAATGTCTTAGCACTTATTGCTATTCACTTATTGCTTTCATTTACTGCTGTTTAAAATTTAATTTCTTGTTAGGTAAATGCTCATTTAAATGCTCATCCTTGCTCATATTTTCCAGGCATGAAAGTGATTTCAGTCCATAAGTGAGGATGAAAGGCAGGGCACATGTGTCCTGGCTTATGCTGGGACTGTGGGTGGTAGCAGCTGAGGTAAAGTTGGTTTCTAGGTTTGGACCAACTGTCCTGACCCAAGGCTCTGATGTAACCACAGGGTTGTCATCACAACAAGGCTTCTGGCAGGCAGACCTCTCTAGAGTTAGAATGCTTAGAACTTTCTGCCCTTTCTCCTAATGCTCAGCTGCCCTTATTCCTTTTACGTCAAAGTTTAACCATTCTTCTTCAGGTTTCTCTTTATAATCTATTGATTATGGATAAACTATGAGCTTTCTCCAGGCTTCACTTCATGTCTTCACCTTTTAACCAAGTTTTTAAAAAAAGAAAATCACCTGTGTGTATGTATGCATGTATGTATGCATGTATGTATGTATGTATGTATACATGCACACACATACATATATATTCTTTTCAAGCACTGATTGTTGAAATAAAAATCTATGGCAATCAAGTTTATTGTATCTGCTGTAGATTTACGCAAAATTGAAGTTCAAATCAAGTTCAGGACTGTTTCAATTTCAATAGTCCTGAATTAGACTTATTGATTTACTTGAATTATCAGTTCTCTGTGAGCATGTAGATGAAACGTTTTTTTCCTCAAGAATGAAGGAGAAAAGAGATCAAATGAAATCATGCATTAATATAAAAATATTATTTACTGCAAATAAAATTACTTTTGTTCATACCTCCCACCATAGCCTAGAACTGGTAAAAGGAATGGCCCAGAAACTATTTTGGCATTCTCATTTGTTGTACATGCTCCCCCACAATAGATAGGGACTAGATGAGAGTCACAGAGATCCTGAAGTTGTCTGAAATATGGAGTGAAGGAGGTTTGGGGGACTGATGGGGAGTCTTACATGTCTGTTTCTGATTTAGAAGGAAAACTGGGAGTACGTACTATAACAGTTCATAAAGTAAACCCTTATTGTGCTAAGTAGTGCAAGGAGATATGGATAAAGAATTAGATAATCTTCTCAAATAAAATGCTAATCTATTTTCCTTGAATAATAGTATACATGATCATTTCTCTTGAATGAAGTGGGGAAAGACTCGGAATAGATTTTCCAATGAAGGGTTAATATGAACCCTGAATGTTTTCTTGTTTTCTTTATTTGAACTTCTTTATCTAACTTACCTTGTTGAATGCAAGAATTCTGCTGAAAAAATAGTACTCTGTTAGTCATGATTCTCCATAGAAAGAGAACTAATAATCAAGGGGCGATAGACCATTAATAGATGAATGGCCTGTGTGTATATATTAAATAAAACATTTTTAAAATTTTTGTTTATCATAAAAAAATAATGAGGCCACCAAGTTCAAAATCTAGACTCATGTCCTGATTCATATGCAAAGCTATCAGGCTGCTATGGAAATAGGAAGAACAGATGTCATATTCTGAAATGTCAGACAGATTCTCTTTCACTCAAAGAAGAGTCACCCTTGTGTTCTATTCAGACCTTCAACTGATTCCATGAGACCTACTTACCCATATCAAGGAGATGTGGAGCTCAGCCTACTAACTTATGTGTTAATCTCATTGAAAACACCCTCAGAGAAACACCCAGAATAATGCTGAATGCAAGGGACTTTGTGAATCAGTCAAATTGACACACAAATTAATCATCACATGTCCTTTCACAATAACTCTATTGTCAACCCCAACACCAGCAGGCTCCTGCAATTCTCAGTGTCTCCAGAACTTTTGATGCTTTTGCTTTAAGTTTAGGAAATGTCTTTGTGCAGTCCTAGTGTGTATATCAATTTTGCCTTCCCTAGTGCTCAGATAGCACTTCAAACATGTCTCTATCCGTCTTCAGTCACAAAGTTTTATGAAAACAAGTGCACAAAACTGTCAAGTCCTACTGGAAAAGCTGTTGAGGAGAATATCTGAGGCACTGCGATGGCGCCAAGGTTTGCAGACAGAGATTCTGATTCCTGGTCCAGTGTCCTTTCTGCTACATCAAACTGTTGCTCCCACAATTTAAATCTAACACAGCTCCCCAACCCCAAGATCAACAGAGGCAAAAATTATGTGCTGGATCCTCTGCTACAGGCCCTGCAGAAGTTGTACTCCAGTCTTAGAGCAGGAATTGGCAGTTATGTTGGGAGCAATTACCAGAGCTTGGAAACATCAGCTCAGATAAAATTAGATTTGACCTGAGATTGTTCCAAACACCAACTCAGCCGCCTTTGATGGTCCGATTCCCATCAAATTGCACACAGTTTGCTCTTTCTGGCTTTAAAGTCAGTCTCTTCATCAGAGAAATGAGAAAGGTCTGTTTTCCATTAAAATCTTTAAAGCTCTTTCCCTGGAGGTGTTGTAACAGGCTGGCGGATACAGCATCTGCTAGTTGCATCAAATACCACAGCCCTTAGGGCGGGGATATCAGCGGACATCACTTTGAAAGGTGCTATACAGAACCATGGACTGCTGAAAAGGACAACAGTTTCCCCTCATAGATGTAGTGATCATGGGTCAGAGAAGACCAACCCACAGACACAGATGAAAATGCCTGGGCTGAAGTGTCATTCTTGTCTCCTCCTGTTTTGTCCTCCTGTGTGTCCTCATAGTGATGGCTTAGACCTGGGGTGAGGAGTCAAAGTGGTTGACATTTACAGAACAGAGACATTATTAATCAACAGTCAGGATCTGAAGCCTTAAAGTTTGGTCTTGGAGTAAGTTGTATTTTCTTCCTATATTAGGTAGGGAAGCATGAAAGAAAGGAAGGTAAGCTAGGAAAGTGGGATGGTAGTGAGAAGCAGGAAGGGAGAAAGAAAGACCCCTCAGCACAGGGATGTAGCTATCTGGTTTACTGCTTAGCCACAGAAATAGCTCTATGCCCCACACAGAGTAGGTGTTCAGTAAATATTTGGGGAAGAAGGATGAAGGGAAGAAAGGAGAGGAATGGGCTGTTAAACTGATAGTCACCTTGCTTTTAGGTCATGGACTTTTAGACTAAGACTGCTTTGCTCTGATGAGCGGGGTGTGTGTGTGTGCACATGTGTATGTGTGCGTGTGTGTGTGGGGGGGTGTTGAGCTTTTTGTTTATTTGCCATTTTTTTGTTCTCATTTTGGGGTTTGTTTTTCTTTGTTTTATCCAAGTTTAGGAGACTAGGATTGTCAGCATCCAAACTTCTGGATGTGCAGCATTGTGATTTTCATTGAGTAATTTTTGTTGAATAATTTCCCAACTCACATAATTATAGCTGGGGTTAGAAGGAGAGAAAAAGAAGTGTGGCCTCCATCAGGTACACAGAGTTCCATGCTAATCCTCTTATCGGTCCTCTCCTCCCCTCTGTTGTTTTCAGGGTTTCTTTTTGTTCCAAGTAAAATCTACCTGGGTTATGTATTTACTCCCACAGAGTCCAGATTTTCAATTAGTAAATCTAAATAAAAGATTTAAGCTGGTATCATGCATCCATTCACTCATTCACTCATGTTTTCACATAGTTATTTATCCATCAGTTATCCAAAGGATATTATATTTTTGTATCACATATTTTGCTAAGCAATTCTAAAACAAGTGGGGTTAAATAATCCCTGACCTCAAGCACTCACAATGAATAAAGGAAATAAATATTTATACAATTAATGTGATGATTGCAACCAAAAGGTAGCAGGAACTAATTTTTCTGGTGAGCATGGGAATAAGGTCTTCATGGAAAAAATGAATTTAGAACTGAGTGTGGAATATGAATAAGATTTCAGTAGATGTTTTCCAAATATATGGGATCAGGATAGATTAAATCATGCCAGGTTCAAGAGAAAACGTCCTTGATTAGAAAAAAAAATTAAACTTCTCAACATGGCTTATAAGGTCATCATGGTTTGGTGCCTGCATGTATGTTCAATCCCAACTTTTATCATCTTTACCTTTCTAAGCATATGCCAGCCAACATTTGGACAGACACATATCATAACTAAAACCTTAAAGGATCATTCTTATCATAAGATATTTGCACATATTTGCGTGATATTTATTTCTGTCTTAAGATATTATAATGGTCTACAAATTCTAAATCTCAGGGAAAATGCTTCACGTGAGGTAAGTCCTGTTATCATTTTCATCTCACAACTCGGTAGCCAGTCCTGAGAAGTTAAGTAACTTATGCAAGGTCACCCAACTGAGAAATAAAATTGTCAAGAATTGGATCCTAAGAGTATTCATCTAAAGACCCAGCACATAGCCACTGTGCCACATTGGACTGCCTTTCTCACAGTCCGATCTGTATACACTTATTCCATTTTTACAAGAATAAAATGTTCATGAGAGCAGGGGTCCTGTCTTGGTAGTGGCTATATTCCAGGCATCTAGCTGAGTGTTTATCATATAGGACACACTTGGAAAACCATTTCTGAATAAACAAGAAAAAACTTAGAAGAAAGAACATGTGTATGGGAAAAAAAAGGCAGAGGTACACTATTCCTAGACAGATATTGTAGGAAGCTTTTTTAACTGTGACCTCTGGGAACTATCTCCCTATTTTTAGTCTTTCACTTAAGAAGTGATAGAGCTGCTGGAAATAGAGGTAAGGTTGGCACCGTTTCAATTACTGGACAGTAAGGTTTGGGGGAATACAGAATCTTGCAATTTATCCCGATACAGTACATGCATGACTGCCTACTCTTAAGAAAGGAAGATAACAGATACCACTTATGAAGATCCTTCCCATAGAGCAGTGATCTCTGAACAGCAGGTAAATGGCTTCCTAAAATGTCCCCATGGTGTCAGTAACCAAGGAGTCCTCTCCAGTTGACCAAGCCTAGATGTCCATAGCAGATGTTGTTAATGAGCCTGAGATGACTCCAGCTATTTCTACATTCTGCTGCTGCCAGAAGTACCTTCTCAGCCACAGGTCACTGATCTCTTCCCAGGGAAGTGCCAGAATGCTCAGTGGACTATGTCACCTCATCTGCTAGGCTGTCTAAGATGGTGGTGTTTCCAGCACAGTGATGGTGGCTCCATCTAGAGTCACTCAGGCCCAATCTTGCTCTGTTACTAAACAAAGGAACCTGGACTTCCATTTGAGCTTCTGATGCAAAGGGTTATATTCTAGCTGCTCACACCATCCTCGATTCTCCTAGCCTGTCACATGACTTCATGTTTGTCAACTCTCCTAACTTTCTAAACAAGAAACCCTCACAGCTTCAGTTGAGGTAGCTAAGAAAGTTGTAGTGTGACTTAACTGTTCAAAATTGTGATTATTCTTGTCTGTGCTAACCTTTTCTAAGCATTTTATTGACACCATCTCTAAGCAATTCTAAATGATTACAGGAAATCTAAACAACTACAGGAACTCTGTAATCTCTATTTCACAAATGAACAAACTGAGAGGTAGAGGAGGTCATAAATTAGTCAAGGTCTTACAGGTAGCAAGAAGCATAGATCATATCTTTCAGAATTCAAAGTTGCTTAACCATGTTCTGTATTGATATGTCTATGATTTTCAACTTCTCCAAATACACTCTAATCTGGGGGTTGAAAGCACATATCACAATTCATCAATATACTTGCTGTTTGATTTGCTGTTTGAGAAGGACTTCTGAAGTTCAGTTTCTTTAAAAAAGTACTTATATTTCTTAACATGGACATCTCAGTACCTGGAAGTAGAAACATGAAGATATCAGCTGCCTCTAGCTGCAGCCATAGTTGTTTTCAGAACAAGTGTCAGAAACATGATCATTATTGAGCTAGAAACCACTGACCAGATGGGCAGAGCATCTTTAAATTTCAAATAATTCTATGAAACCCAACAAAGATCTGTTCTACCAAGAACTCTTTAAATGTATAGTTCTTGTGCATTTGATGATTTGAGGGATACAAAGGAGGATAGCAAGGTGTGACAAGTGTTTTATTTCTGGCATAAGTAGGGATGATTCTTAGCTTAGTCCAAATCAGTCCCACTTTAACTAAGCACATTGGACGCTTCTAAACCACTATCTCTCCTTCATTTGTTCAAACTTCCATCCCTTTCTATGTCAAAGAACTTCTCAGAATCCTGAGTCACTATAGAAGGACTGTCCACAAGGGTGAAATGGAAGAGAGCTGCATAGAGTGTGGTATTGCAGCCGATATCATTTCTATTCAACAGGTAATATTCTGGCTGTTACCTGTGAATATTACTCATCAGAAAGCAAAGAGATGGAAATCCTCACAGCGCCTTTGAGTGGGATGTTCATTTCTTGCATCAATGGGCGGGAAGAGCCTCAGGAGATGACTCAACTGGCATGTGCTGCTCTGGATTTGGGTCTTGTTGGGACTCAGCTGGGTGTGGGATTAAGAGACTCTATCAGAAGCTCAGCTCCTATCTCTTTGGTCAAAATCTATTATACCTTTTTCTAGTACAGGAGTGGGAAAAGCTGTTTTGCATATTCTTCTAAATCTATTTGTCTTATATCCTAAATTCTGGTTTTAGAAATTCAAATGTCAAACATTTAATTTCATTGTTCTGTTTCCATTAAGATAAGGGTACCCCAAGTCAGACTGTCTGGGCTGAAGGTAAATGCTTCTGTATATGTTTGCAATGATTCTCCTAATATTTCCCCTCCTAATTAGGTACAAGTACTTCCAGTCACAGGCACAGATTGTGAGCCACAGGCCACCCCCACAGGGGAACTGTCTTATAAGCTTGAAGCAGAGAGGCAGAGAAAGAAGAGAGGCAGAGGCAGAGAAATATGTGGAGAGGCAGAGCAGACTTAAAGAAATATGTGGTTTTGGCAAGCAGACTTAAAGGAGAAGAGGGAAAGGGATGAAGGGTGAATTAAGCATGCTCATCCAACTTACCAGCTCACCAATCATTTAGTTAGTCCTCTTCCTCTAAGGATGAAAATAGAAGGGTAAAGGAATGTTATTAAATTCTTCTTGTTTTCTATCTTTGTGTAATAGAGATTCCTTCTTCTATGAAAGTGTAAAAGAGAGGAATGGTTACAGAGAGTTATCTTCATGAAAAGGAGATTCCACATTCCCAGTCCCACCTAATGAAGGGTGGAGCTGAGTCTTTGAGAAAAAGCTAGAGAAAACTTGGAGAGGAGACAGGAGGAGGCATTTGGACCAAAGATGAGTCAAGAGTCTTGCTTGCTTCTCGGCATTGGACTTGTTTCAGGGACTTGAGGGACATGGTAGAAATACATGAATGAGAGACACATGAGGAGGCTGATAATGGCAGACTTTAATTTGATTTGTCTTATTTCATTCCAGATTTGCTTGGCCCCCTCTATGCCATTTCCATGGTTCCCCACCAGAAGGTGACTTAGACTTGTGGTAAGCTTTCAGGCGTCAGTGGCCCCCTTTGTGACAATGCTGTTTGACTAGGTATTTTGACTAGTTACCCACCATCTCATGGGCAACTTTGGGTGTTCTAATGGAAGACTATTATCCTTCCTTCTTTTTCTATGCAAACTAATACTATTAAAATTCTTTCACATTAAGCTTATGCTTTGTTTTTATTGGGTGGATGGCACAATCCATTTAGAATATGCAGGTTTGGGGGTCCCAAAATTCCCCTCAGTCTGCCCACTAACAGAAGCAGGAATAGTGGGGAATAGGTACACACCTCCTCTCTGTTTCCCAGTAGAGTGATAATGGCTGCAATAAAGATACAATGGTAGCTATGGCCCCACACAAAAACATAGCTAATTTCTACTGGGTTCTTTCAAATGGGCAAAATGAAGTAAACCAAAGTAAACCAAATATCCTATTTTCATCGCATACATTTAAATTTTGCCACTACTTCAAGACTTTCCAAGAAAGAGTAAAATAAAACTAAAATAAATAGGAATTTTACTCAAAAATGTATCATGCTCTGTACCTTACCACAATTTTAATGACTTCTCTAGAAGAGACCAATACCCAGATAATGCTGATACAGGCTTATCAGGTATTTCAAGTACAACTCCACATGAGATCTTCTAATCAATTAATCAACTGATCAGTTTTAATGTCCTTTCTAAGTATGTTACCTGAGAGTCCAGGTTTAGGTTTCTTGGCCCTGCTGGAACCCGGAGATAAGATCTTTGGACACAAATTAGGATTTAAACAAAAGAAAACATGCTGGAAAGGTGGTCACTCATATGGTGTGTTATATTAAAATTAAAATGACTGAATGCCTAAATCACATGCTTTACTGATATTATCTAATTTTATAAAAAAGGTGAAATTATTTTCAGTTAAAAGAAAACAATTCCTATACCTGAGTCTTCTATTGATACAGGGTAGTGATGCAGTTAAAAATTATATTGGTGCCAAAATACCATGGTGGGTGGAGTCTAAAAGATCCCACTAGAAGAAGCAAGAAGTGCCAAAAGGCACATAAAATGAAGGAGCAAGGATAGGGCAAAAAAATAAATAAAATAAAAGGAGACAAGAATGGTGGACTGAGAGAACAGGCCCACATGGTCTGGCCAGGGGAAGCCCCTGGAAGAGAGAGCTGGAGGTGGCAAGGAACTGGGAGAGTGGCCAGTAAAAGAGTAGCTGATATGGAGAGTGTGGCACTGCAGCAAAGTGGCATAGTGAGCTGGTGCCTGGAGATGGCCAGGGATTTGGATAGCTGATCTGTGCATCAGCAACTGTGGAAGAAATCTGAAGAGACTTGGGGAAGTGGAGCAACATGGAACAGTGGAGAAGAAACAAAGAGAATACACTGGAGAAAGACGAATTTGGAGAGCACCTGCCTCAAGTTTGGAAGGGCAAAGGGGCATCACCTTGGACATGTGTCTTTGGGATTTTTGAGACTGAAAATAACTGGCTACTTGTGACTTTGAGCTCTTTTCACTTTCCTGGTTATTTTCCCTTGTTAATAAACCCATTGTTAAACTGCATTTGAGTGGCAACTGCTATGTGTGGGTGAAGAAAGTTGGGTGACAGAAGCTGCATTTTAAGAGGTTTTTCCACTGTGGCTTGTTGGTTGGTGGCTTTTGCCCCTTTTGACTTGAGATCACTTTGAGCAGGAATTCTTTGCAGGGTAAGGAATTCTCTCCTGGTCAGTCATGGGAGCTGATTTATCACTTCTAAATACATACTTTTTCAGATTTAAGTGGTGTTTTTCACACCCAGATCATTTTGGAACAAATGGTAAAATGTTTGATCATTTTATTTTAATCATTTCATGTATTTGGCTTAAATAAACTAAAGAGTATTGAGACATTGTTTTCTAATCAGGTTCATAGGTTGGACATGTTGCCTTTTATTTAAGAAAAATCTGGGAGTGTCAGTTTTTAGAGCTGTATTAAAGGCTGGCATTACACAGAGATGTCCTTGGTGTCCTGGGAAGGTTGAAAAGGAAATAAAAGAGGCATAACTTTTTCACGAGGTGACTCAATCTAATATAAGACTTTATGTGTTTGTCACCTAAATCATCCCCTGAAGACCAATGGTAGCACAGATTTTGGAAATGCTAAGTGAGAGTATCACACCCCCAAGAATATTTTGTTCAAGTCTGCAGATAGCCTTGTCTGTAAGGGAAATTAAGAGTCAACCCAATGATATGTAGAGGCAAAAGGAAGAATAGCAGAAAGAAAATCATAAGGAACAAAAAAGTCATGAGTGATCCTGATATACAGTCTCATCTAAGAGTCACATAGTCACTTTGCAAGTGGAGCCCAGGGTACAACAACCACTATTATAGCTGTTATTTATGAGTATATATAGACATATAGTGTTTAGCATATGCCAGGCATTCTGTTGATCATTTTCCTGTATTGATCTATCAAATTATGCTAACAACTTTATAAATCAAGAATTATAATTTTTCTCATTTAATAAATAGGAAACCAAAGCACAGGATACAGGTGACTAGCTCAAGATCACATACCACTTTATGGTGTAGCCAGAGTTGGAACTCAAGTAGCAGGAACAGAATTGATCCAACCCCAATATCTTTGTCCTCTATCATCTGTTAATTGTTCTGAGACAGCTTTTTCCAGGTAGACAGGTTAGTGATGGGATACTGTGTCTATTTTATCATGTTACGACCACAGAAAACCTTTACTATAACTAAGTGGTATTTACAAGTTCCTTCCTTCAGACAGGAGCCAGGCCTTATTTGCCACTGGATCCTCTATCCCAGCACAAAGTCTAACAATTATAGTTGGTGCTCTGCAGTAATAGCTGGTGACTGAAGAATAGGTCTTCTGAGATGTGAGATGGCCAAACAGACTTTCTCAAGACTATCACTTTGGAATGAGAATTGTTTTGAACTGAGGTGAATTGAGGCCTTGCAGACTCATAAAAAACTTTCTGCTCCCTTAACTACCTAGAATAACAGAAATTGGGGCTATTACTCAGAAGCAGGATTTTTACCAGAAACAACCTTTTTACTGGAATATCCTACCTGTATGGTAGGGAAAATATCTAATTACAGAGCATCATCTGATTTTCATCATAGAAGTCACCCTGTCCTTATCATGAGTCACTCCTCTCTCCTAAAGTCCCAGGCATCTATCCCCTTTAGTATGTGTATCCTCATTTCTCCTCCCTATGGAACATATGTCTATGTGTATCCCCTATGCATGTTATTATATTTGTTTTTTTATACTAATATATTTGTCATTTTTTATTTATTCATTCAGATAAAGAATTAGTCAGATGGTTCTATGGTCCTTACATGACCAGGACTAGTAGTATGGTAGAGGGGAAAAGTCAACTGAATAAAGACCAGAAGGCCTGGGTTCACTTACTAAGAATAACGGCCTGAATAAATCATCTACATTTGTTGGATCTCACTTTCTCATCTGTAACATGGGTAATTTGCCCTCCTTCCGCATGATTTCATTGTTGTGTGGTTGGTTTAGGAAGCCAATGTATGCTCTTTCTAAAGTGCAAAGAACTATGTTGAAAGACTATCTGCTTAAAATATAGTTTCTAAGACAAAAGATCTAAAATTCAATAGTTATCAAAAGGGTACCCTGTTGGGACCAAAATTTATTTTTGGTTTCTCTAATTCATTAATTATGAAGAAATGCAAGTCAAGGTCACTTTGAGGTACTTCCTACAAAGCACCAGAATTGCTAACATAAAGATACCAAAAAAAAAAAAAAAAAAAAAAGATCTAGGCTTGATGAAGATGAGGAATAACTACACTCTCATACATTGCTGGTAAGAATGTAAAATGTCATGGTCACTTTAGAAAATTATCTGGCATTATCTATTAAAAATGAATAAGAACACAGCCAATGGCCTCTTAATTCCACTCCTGAACCTCTATTTGGTTAACAAAAGACAGGCAGTAGAATATTTGTAAGAGCATTGTTGAGACTGGGCTGTAACTGGAAGCTTACCAAATATCCCCGATAATGGAATGGATAAAAAGTGGTGCATTCATTTAACATAATACCATGTAGCAATGAAAATGCATAGACAACACCTAGAGGTAACAATGTCAATGAAAATAAAAAATTCATCTTGGACAAAAAAGAACCTTTGATGTGCAGTTTTACTCATATAAAATTCAGAAACAAGCATAACTCATCTATGGTGTTAGTGGCCAGTGAGGTGACCCACAGGCATTCTGGGGTGCTGGTAATATCCTATTTATTGATTTGGGCACTGATAACATTACTGTGCAAAGTTCATGAAATAACTGAATTTGTACTCTTCTGAATATACATTATGTTTTAATTCAAAGTTCATACAGATCTCCTCTCTCCCTCATATACAGACAAACATACGTACATGCAAGTTTTTCCCAAAAGCCTCAAAAATTTATGGCTTCTGGAAAAATGGCCATAAATAAACTCTCTAATTTCCCTATTGAAGTGCTTACTAAGAAAGCATTGAAAAAGGGGGAAAGAGATAAAAACTCCAGGCCTCCAAGTTTGCAGTCAAACCAATTGCCAGCACAGGAGGAAGTTTTCCAAGTACCTTAGATTGCTCCAAAAGGATTTGAAACAATCTAGGCAGACTACCTTTGTGATGCCTCAGGAAAGCATCTACTTATAAACCTCTGCAAACATATTTCTTACTTCACCAGTGTCATGCTCTCGATTAGAAACTCAAGATCTGCTTCTTAGGGGAAACTAAACTGTAGCTCTTATTTTGACATGGGGGAATGTATGGAGAATCAGGCAAGAGGATAGATGCTTCCTTACTTGACTAATCTCCCTACACTCTAATAGGGATTAGACAGATTTCCTTAGTCAGTCTGGTTCCTAACTTAGGAAGCTAATTCTTTGTCTATGTATATGTGGATTCTCCCTATGGGAAACATTCAATTTTAAAGAGCTTTCTTTAGAAAATACAGTCTTTTTAGAAATATACATATTTCCAGGAAGTATGTTTTCTCTCACCTATTGTTCCCCTCATGATTCTTCATGTTTGTTGATGATTTCAAATAATGTCTAATATTGTTTAGTATGGTTATTTGTTATAACAGTTAATTTTCTTATATATTTGGCATATCACATCAGAACTACTAAGTGAAAAATATCTAATTTTTACTACAAAAAAATCCCCCATAGATTCTCTCCAAAACAAAATTTTCTTTGTCAAGGAATTTGAGTGGAAACTTTCTGTTTATATAAAACTTATATTGAGGTTGGTACTTATACTATATCAGGTGTTTCTTTATATAAATAAGAAAGTAAGAATTCACAAAATGGGAAGAGAGTAGGAACTATGAACAAAATAAGTATCCATAAGCATTAGAAGATATACTTTCTCATCAGCCGTTAAATGAACACAAATTAAAATAATACTGAGATTCTATAGTCAAAATATTTTCAATTTTTAAATTACTTTAAATATTCAATTTCATTCTAACATGAAAGTTTATCCACATTTGGTAAATGTGGGGCTGGCATGTCCCCTTTGAAGGAAGTTTACTTTTAAATTTACAATGTGCATTAAATCAACATTTTAGATGTTTTAAATTTGTGAACATTTTGATAACATGGTCCTTCAAAGATACATATGAAAGTGTAAGAAGACACAAGATAAAAGACATTCTTTGCAGGTTTGTTTGAAATTTTTAAAAAAGTGAAGACATCTAACTATGAATCAATTAGAAATATTATAAAATAAATAATGATGCTGCCATATTATCTCACTAAATACAAAAAGAATATGGGAAAAAGGAATCCTATTTTGTTAAAAATGAATAACTATAATTATATATGTGTACACACATATGTATAACATATATATGACTAAGCTTAGAAAAAAATCTGGGAAAATATACCAAAACTGCTTACTAGTGATCATTTTAGGGAGGGTGATTTCATTTTCTATTTTTGTATCACTTGAGATTTTACAATATGCTTATAAAATTGTTATAATCAGGACAGATAATAAAGATTTTTTTAATACTGTAGAATATGTACCAAATGCTAACAAATTCATGTTTAAATGAGGATATTTAGATGGTTTTAAAATTTTTCCATTTTATTTTTTTATACTTTCCAAAATTACCTACCATGAATATTCCTAGTCATATAAGAAAATAAGACAAAATTTTAAATAATAATAATATAAAAGTTAAAGTATAGCATATGATCAAAAACACAAGTGAAAAATATGGGTAAAATTTCAGAGAACGTATCCCTAAAAATTAATGGCAACTGAATGGGGAATAGGATTATAGGGAATTTTCCCTTCTGTTTGCTCATTTGCAATCAACAGCTGAGTGATGTGAAGTTCAATGGTTAAAATGACAGTAACTTTACCATTATTGTAATTGATGTGCTCATTAGTACTTGAAACACTTTGCCCTGGTTTTCTGCATTGTTGTTATTTCCACATACATATACATAATTCACTATGAATTATGGTGACAAAACAGTAGAATGAATGGCTAGAAGTGAACCCAATGGTACCACAAATACAGAAACTAACAGAATAAAATAGGTCCTTAGAGTTCATTCCCTCCTACCTCCCATTTTAAAACAATTAGATTTGTACACCACTCCACACATGAGTTATCAATGTTTCTCCTAAAGATAACCCAAAGAAACACACAGTCTTTATAATGGCATCTTAATAGTTACCTGATAACCCAAAGAAACACACAGTCTTTATAATGGCATCTTAATAGTTACCTAAAAACAATTCAGTCCCATTAGCTTATATATAAGCAATCCACTATATTGTGGTTTTCATCACTTTTATAAACAAAACTGATCAATGGTTGTGAGTCAGTACTTTCTAAAACAAAAATCAAAATCTTAAAGTTTACCTTTGAAAGGAAAAGTCTACAAGGGGGAGGAGTGACCAAGAATCCTAGTCCAAAGTCCCTTCCTTCTAATGCCAACAGCTTGTACCACCACCATGGTGATCCCCAAGAAAATACAGATTCTTTTATAATGGTCCACACAGAAATAAAAATCTTTATATTTTTGTCCCTTTTACAAAACAAAATTTTTAGAAATTCTTTTCAAAATAATTATATAGCTATATATGTTATAAAAAGAGTAAAGGTGATATACACAAAAATGTCAACAGTGGTATATTTTAGAAGTCAAACCACATATTATTATTTTTAAACTAATTATTTTTTCTAGATTTTTAAAAATAAAGCATATACTATTTTCTATGCAGTAAATCTTTTGCTATTATATATGTCTTTCTTGTCAGAAAGACTTTCTTCTACTATATCTGTAATTATTGCTTCTGGCTAAATTGCTTTATTTTTCTACTTCAAAAATAATAGCTGTATAATAAATTTGCATTCTTTTTCATCATTATTATTTCACTAATTGGATTTCTTCCTTACTTCCCTCTATTTCCTTGGGAACTTTTTAAATTTGTTATGTCACTTACACTATTGTTCAATTTGTTATTTTTTCATGCATGGGTAAAATATTAGCTTCACTGCCATCCCCCTTCTCATCTTACTTTGTTCTTTTCATTTAGCCAATTCTCTGATTAACTATATTTTTATTATGTGTAAGAGAAAAGTTTCTTGCACTTTATTCAAAGAGGCCATTCATTCACATACTTATTATTTTATGCATTGAGTTTTATATTTTGATATCTTCTTATACTACAATATGACCCCCACTATGAGTCTAGTTTCCATTGTGGGAGCAGAGAAGAAATATCTTCCATCTCTCTGGGTTTTTCTCTGACTGACCAAGAAGTCAAAGTAGCATCAAGTGGAAGATTACCTATCAATTGAGTAATAGACAAACATATATCTATATACATATATACTGATTATTTCTGGGGATATCCCTAAATCTGGATAATTTCCCCAGTCTTCATACTTATACATAGTTTAGGTAATGGAAAAATGTCTCTTAAAGTCTGTCAGGCCTCAAATCATCTTAACTCAAAATAACCTATTTACCCAGGTGATACATCTGAGAAAGTCTGTTTTGGATGGACCTTGGGGAAACCTACCTAAGCAACTTATGGAGGACTATCCTTCATCATTTACCACCATATAGTTGACTGCTTTTACCTACCCAACTCCCTCTCTTGTAATGACCAATAATTTTCCTATATTCAGAAATGTAAAATTTCCGGTCTCAGTTTCTTGTCTTCAGTTTGATATCACCTGTTTCTTCTTAGGCATTATTTTTTCATAGACAGGTACTTAAATTTTTCTTGATGTGGGCTTTTGTCCACCTGGGTGAAGATTAAGTTCGATGGCTACAGCATTAGTTAACAGGTATAGTACTAATATTTGAATTAAATTAGTGGAGACAGATTTTGGAGTGATGCTGAAAGAGACAATGAGGGCTTAGAACCCTGAGAAATGAAAGGAATCCAAAGAGTAAGATAGGAGTGGATTGTGAAGCAAACTTAATTTCTTTGTCAATTAACCCAGGGCTAGCAATAGTCATTTCCACTCTTTAATATCATATTATCTTTCAGAAGTGTGTAACAAGGAAGAGTTATGAGCTGTGAACAAGGGAGATAAGGAAGAAAAGGACTCTGTTGCCAAATATATTTAGAAAATAAGATTAAATAAAATTTAAGGGCCTTTTCTGTCAAGCAGAGTACATTATGAATTTCTAGGAAGTGACTATATTTAGGCAGCAATTCCCAGACCTCATTGCCAATGGTAAACATTTTGATGAAGCATCTTATTGGACAAACATTTCCAGGAAGACACAAATAAATAACTAGGAAAGGGCAAACACTGTAGTATTGTATGTTAAAAAACAATATTCTAACTTCTGTTTTTTTGTTTTTTGACTAGATCTTGCTATTTTTGCCCAGGAAATTGTAGGTTCACGTTGCCCAGGGTACCACGGACTCAAGCAATCCCCAGCCTCAGCTTCCCAGGTAGCTGGGATTACAGGCGCGCACCACCACACCCAGCTATATTTTTTTGGAACTTGGTCTCACTACATGTGGGACTCAAATCGCGATCCCTGGCCCCAGCTGTGGTTTCCTAGGCTGCCGCTTACAGGAATGCATCACCATGCCCGGCCTAACTTCTGTTTAATTCCATTTCTCACTCACTCAGATCTTTCTCTGCCTGGACACATAAGTTAGGGGATGTCAGCAGGGCAAGCAAGTTACAGCACAACTCCAGGAGGCTCTCTAGAATAACCTGTAAGTGTTTAAGGGGCAGTTAAGCTAGAACCTGAGTCAGCTATGCATGGCAAATGAAGTGTGAGCATGAGTTATTTGCCCTCTGTGCTATAAATGAGGGCTAAGTGAAGGAACCCATTCAGTAACAAAATTTCAATAGCAAGAACCTCAGTCATAAGTAAGACCCAAGTCCTTCTTCCTCTTCATAAAAATCTCTCTTACAAGGGACTGGAGCAAAAGTGTATCTACTGTTATGTCTGAAGAAGTTATGTCACACTGATATTTTCTTCATCTGATATGATTCATACTTTGCAATAAAATTCAGAGTATTGGAGTAGATGGAAATAAGACGTTCATTGACTCTAACACCCTTAATTTTTAAGTAGAGAAGTATGGATCTGAGAAGTAGATTGTTTATCCCAGGGTACCAAAAATAGGAACACTGAGTCTGGAATCCTATCATCAGTACTCCTTACACTAAACCACAATGCCTAGGGTATATGAACATATAACATTTTCTGGGGAAACCTCTACCCTTGCTAGAAGAAAAAAGAGCAAAGCCACCTTCAGAGATTTAAAGCCAGAGCAAAAAGTCGTATAGTCAGTACTAGAATTCTGACTAAAGTCAATCTTTTTATTCACTGATTACCAAGGAGTCAGATAAAGGAAACTCAACAATGGGTACCTGGCAGTAACCATAACAGCAGTGACTTCTCTAGAAAGGAAGAAATTAAATTCTGCATTGCTTTCCTTTAGTATCAGCATATCTCTAAGTTGGAACAAGTTATAACAAGAATTCCCTTCGTTAAAGAATTGATATTAATTGGCAACTATTAATAATGTCAATGATTTATTATTCCTCTCTTTATAAACTAAGTTCAAATTTGTTTGAATTCCTGAAGAGTAAAATTGGTTGGACTGTTTCCAGGGTTCAAACCCTTCGTATAACTCCTTTGTATAACTCCTTTATTTCCAGTTAAGACATATGACTTTAAAAAGTATGAGCATGGACTTAAAGATCAAACAGCTAAATGAAAATACTTTAGTTCAAGCATTTTTATTCATCATTCTAAAATAATCGCAAAACTCAAAGCTGTTCTTCCCATTTTAGTGGGTAAAAAGTTAATCAATATTATTTCACTCATTCACTCATTTGTTTATTCATTCAAAAAGTATTTAGGGGAGACTCTACCATATACAATGTACTGTATATTTGGAGCATAATCGTGAAACAAATTCATATTGTCCAAGTCTACATTTTGTAGAGGAAACAGACATTACCAGAATGATACCACAAACAAATATTGCTAGGTTGATTCAGATAAAATATATAAGTGTTAAATGGGTAGAGGCACATACAAAACTGACTAAAAAAACCAAAGTCAATCCTGTACCATAAATATAAAAATCAAGGGACCAAAAATTACAAATGATTTTATTATCTGGGAATCCCATTTGCTAGATGGCAGCAAAAATTAAAATATCAATGTAGTTTTTGAAAAGGTCTTTGAAGTAAACCAAATCCATAATCCAGCTTATTTGGTAAACCCCAAGTAAATCTTTCACCTTCTTTATCAAAACAGCTTTCTTATAAGGCCACAAACAAGTAATTTATAATTGTGAACCAGAGTTGAATTGTTAGCAGGCAAATTGAGGGGCAATGCAAGACCCCAGACTTGTATGCCATCCACTACATACAGACAAAGCATACTCTAGTAACTTCGACATTTAAAATAAAAGAGCTTTAATAGAATTAATGTGCAAGGTGGGAGGGGGTAGGAGGGGAAAGATAATATTTTCCCAGTAAAATACCCAAAGTTACCCATCTCCTCATGGGTATATGCCTAATCAAACAATGTTGGCTCACAGTGGGGGCACTGAGACCTGAATACTTCCCACAAGTCTAAGATAGCTTTTGGCAGGAAACCACAGGAAAGGGGCAAAGGGGGGTCACAGGTGTGTTTGGGATGAAAGAATTGCTGGTGTGGATGTGGAGAGAAAGAAACACTCTTACACTGCTGGTGGGAATGTAAAATGGTTCAACCACTACGGAAATCTGTGTGGAGGACCCTCAAATTAGTGGAAATGAAACTACCATTTGACCCAGCAATCGCTTTTCTGGGAATCTACCCAAAGGAGACCTCAATGCTTGTACAAAGGGACACCTGTGCCTGGATATTTACTGCAGCACTATTTATAACTGCAAGGACATGGAAACAACCCAAATGTCTCAAAACAGATGACTGGATGAAAAAGATATGGTATACATACACAATGGAATATTACTCATCAATTAAAAATGACAAATTTGATTATTTTATGATAACATGGATATACTTAAAATTAATCATTAGCAGAAACCAGTCAGGAAGAAAAAGACAGAAACCAAATGGTTTCACTAATATATGGGACATAGGAAAAGTAAACAAGAAGCCATAAGAAAAAGTCAAAACAAACAAACAACCAAACTGAAGTACACAACATGGGTTGGGGGGGGGGAGGATGGTAACGGTCAGGGAGGGAAGATGGTAGGTGAACCTTGGGGATTACAAAAATGTGAAATTTATATAAAAATAAATTATTTAATAAAAAACGAAGTCAAGTCAAAGTATAAAAGAAGGCAGCAGCTGTCATTGTCAGTTTCCCCATGGGCACCCACATCTCTTCTAAGTGTGTCTTTCCATGTCCCCCAAAGTCCTGGGCACAAGTCTGAAACTGAGAAGCAAGCAGGCTGACCTTCATATGTCTCCCCTCTGCATGGCTCCTCTTTTTTCTTCTCTCAAGTCCGTTTTCAGCCTCACCTTTGCAGCTCAGTTCCACCCTTCATTGGGTAAGGCAGGAAACATGGAACCTACCCTTTTTATATTACAGTGTTATAGAATTGCACTGTTGAGCTGATGGGCCCAGAAAGAAGAAAACTGTGGAAGCATTGTCCTGTAGTCATTCCTGTATAGAATGTGTTCAGGAAATACAGCTTTGTGGGTTCTGTGCATGAAGGAGAATCCAGAGCAAAAGAGCAGAAGCAGCTGCTGAGCATGGTATACTTATGAGACCTGGGCAAGCCTCTCTTTCCTCTCTGTCCCTAATCACCTGCAGGTTGCTAGATGGCGCCTTCAAGATTATATCAGAGTGTGGAAAAATGAGCTGATCAACTGGGGCTTTGGAAGGAGACCAAGCAACTACTCCCACCAACTCCTCCCTTCCACATTATCCACAGAGATCAAGTCCTTCAGCCATAGAGAGCCCCCTTGCCCCCCATGACCTTCTTTTTCAAAGGTTCCCACTTGAAAAAAATTGAATGAGCTCATAGACTTCCACCTGACACATAGAAACTCAATGAACATTAGTACTGTCTTTTAACTACCTGTTCCTCCCAGGCTGCTTTCTAAATTAGTCAGTAAATGCCAGACCCTCATTTATCTGGGTCCCAATTTCATCATCTGTAAAGTGAAAGAACAGAGCACCAAGTGATTGCTAGGGTTCCTTTTAATTCGAACATATTCTGATTCTATCCTCGTAACAGATGCACCACACAGAGCAGGAATAGCAGAAGCTGGGATTTCTGCAACTTTGGTCTGCAGGGGCATGTACTGGGAGACGCCCAGCATCAAACAAGAGACAAGAAAAATAAATGACTAGGAAAGGACCAACATTGCATAGTGCATGCCTGCAAACAATTCACACACAGTTGGAGGCCCTCTGCTGGAAACCAGCATTTCATTTGCAACTTCATTTGCTGCAGAAAAAGTTGCTATTTGCAATAATGTCAGTAACTGATGGTTGGAATTCAGTGGCTCCTGGAGTGAGTCTTCACCAAACAACCAATTTTCACTTTGCAAGTCAGAATGAACCCTCCCTGTTCTGAGCAGAGGGGAATGGAAGTATGGGTCTCAGTTGGGACACGTTTGGGCAGTAAGTCCAGAGGGGATGTAGAAGATAGTATTTGACCTGTGGTTCTTGCCACTTGCAAACTCTTCGCACCACAAACTCATAGCTTTTCTTGTTCTGACAACTCTAGAGAGCCTACCTAGCTTTCCTTGAGTGAGACAGAGGAAGGAGGAAGATTGGCAATAAGAACAAAGAACACCCAGAAGCTGCCATTTGGAGCAATAATTAGAACATCATCTGACTCTAGGAGTCTAAGGGTGTGGTATAAGTCCCCCCCAAAAGGGTCAGAACTGACTTTTGTCCATGTTCTCAGAGCAGGTCTCTCATCAGCTTGTTATGGAAATGAGATGTCAGTTTGAGACCTGGTTGCCTGGCAGGTCGGTATATTGCCCTTTTTGAAAGAATGTGAATGCAATTTTTTAATGTTTACTTTTTTGTTATTTTCTTTTTTCCTTTATACAACCGTGTATTTCTTTTTTCATTGATTGTGTGTGTGTGTGTGTGTGTGTGTGTGTGTGTTGAACCCTGGGATATACAATGACATAGATGGTTTTGAGCTGAAAGCTAAGAGAGCAGCACTAGGAGCTAGAAGACTGAAGAAGCGGCTTCTGTCTCTGCCTCTTTTTTACCTTCCTTAAGAAAGAAGAAATGATCACTCCATGATTTTTCTGTCCTTTTCCTTACTGGAGAAGCATTCACCTCCCCCCCTTTCATTTCTTAGAAGAATGTAGTTTCAGGAGTCTCCTCCAGTTACAGGTTTAACAGCGAACATGTCCTCTATCTAAAAACCTCATCTTTACTCTCAGAGTGTGGTCACCCCCTTATTTGTCATCCCTCTTTTTCTGTCATGTGACATCTCCCCCTCTCTCTTCTTGGCACCTTAGGTCTTGAAACATGGATTAGACATCTAGATCTGGTCCATAGGACTTACACCCATGTAAATTCTCTATAGACATTTTATTAAACGTTGGTCTTTTCTCCTAGTAATCTGTCCATCAGCCTCAGAAGAAATGTGACAGGAACTTTCCCGTTTCCTGACAGAGATGTGCTGAGCGCTGACTACAGCAACCACCACCCCACCCTGCTGTTTCAGCAGGTAAAAAACATTATGGTTAGGTCAGGCGGTCTTGATTCAGCTTCCCTCTCTTCGCTAATGTTCTCTGACTCAATTATTCTAAACAAGAAAAGGGAAAGAAAAGGAGGAAATGGGAGACAAGAAGGAGGAAAGCAGGTGGGGAGACTTTTTAGAAAAGGAGGGGGTGGAAAGATGAGGAGGGTTGCCACAATAAAAAGGAAAACAACACAGACTTGCTGAAAGTGTTCCTGGCAGAGCTGTAAGTAATCTCTACAGTCATCATGATTACAATCATTATCATAAACAACTGAAGTCCTAATTAACTTCTTAAAGGGCAGCATCCTGCAAATGATTCAGGAAGGTTCTCCCTCTGGACGCTCCATTCTCCAGAACCCACAAGAATCCCTCCCCCATGACTTCATAGCCCTGGGAGCCAAAAGGGAAGTGGGAGTTGGAGGAGGAATGTGGGGTGGAGTACTTGGGCTGTGAGGTTGGCCAACTGGCACTGAGCTGCTGTTGGTGTTGAACCAGCCTGCCATCTATGTCTGATGTAGCTTCTCTTTCTGCATTGAACCATCCCATCCTTATCACTAACTGTAAGGGAAACATCCTGTTTGTGACATCAAATGTAGCACACAGACAAAGGGTTCACCAATCTAGGGTCTTTATCATTTCTAATAGTTACACAGACATACCAGGCAGGACAAGGCAGGGCTGAAAGGCAGAACAAAACCATGCCCCGCCCCAGGCCTTAAGAATCCTCACATTCTCTTATACCCTTCTCTCCTCAGTTTCTTCCCTCTCTCACTCTCCTCTGTCATGCTCTCTTATAGTGTGCTTTCTTTACATGCCTTCTTAGCTCTTTTATCCCCTCTCTCCTAGGCCCAGGTGTGCACACTGACATATGCACACACCCACTGGGCCACACAATCACAGGGAACATACAATACCCCAGGAGCTGGTTTATAGTCTAGTGGAGGAAAAAGTCTGACTAACTCATGTATGCTACAGATGCCCATGGCAGAGACTGGTCCCAAATACGGACACTCACCTGCTCTGAGCATGAGCCTCCAGCAATTGCATCACATTCTCTCTGAACTTTTGGGGTGCTCCCAGTTTAAATCTGTTGCAGCATGAATCAGGACATTGCTCATTAAAGAACCACTGGTTTTCCTAGCTACTTTGTTTGGTCCTCATTCTCACTGGACTCTGCTCTCTCCTAAGAGTCATAGATAAGCCTACCTCCTGCCTGACCTGGCTCCTAGTCTTTGCTGGGCCCTGATGCGTCTCTCTTTGCAGATCTGAAGACTAAACCACTCTCTCTTCCCTAACTCTCACCTGCAGAGTTCTTTGAATCGGCATCTGTCTCCCCTAATACTAGTTACTGTAATTGCTTGTACACAACCCAGAACAATCTGTACATAGTAAACTGAGGAATTTATATCTTGATTTAAGTACCCCACTTCACTTAAGGCCCCCATAACAAAATATGAATGCAGATTTTGTTATGATGGTCATGGGGAAAAGCATGTATTCAACTCACAGTTTGGGGGATGAAAATCAGGTTCAAATCATTTAAAGGTGTTAATAGCATTTAAATTTTTTTATGTGACATAAGTTATTGTAATTTTTCACAAAGGTATGTGAAGAATTGGGATTAGTTTGTAACATGTTGCAAGAAAAACAGATATAGGATACGATAATCCTAGGAAATATAATGAATGATGCTATGTCTGTCTGTGATATCTTGACATTGTCGATAAGAAAAGAGATGGATATGATTCAGAGAATAATGGATGAGAAAAAACAATATTAACAATATTAACCCAAGAACTAAGGTGAGGGTGTTTCTCTGGAAAAAACAAAAGCTAAACTGAAGAGATTTTTAATGTTTGCCCAGTAACCACAGAAAGTGCAAATATACTCCATCAGAAGAGAATTATAATAAATACATGCTTTAGGATCAAGAGAATGCTCAAAATTTCATTAGGCAGAAATTGAGAACAGTTGTTTTCATGAGGATATAAAATTTGGCTTAGGTTTTCTTATTCTGCAGTAAGTCTTCAACACCATTTTAAATTTCATATGAAAATATAGTCATTTTAAATCTCTGTATGTTGTTATAGTAAAGGCTTGTTTTTATAGATTTAGGAACCCTGACTTTGTGGCTTGTTATGTCTCTTCATTTTCCACTCTCCAGGAGAATGCAGCAGTGAAATATCTAGTGCATTTACAATTGCATAGTGACAGTTACTAGAGACTTGAAACAGGCCCAAAGAGGAGTTTTTAAACAATGAGTCTATAGATCTCAACACCAGAAACAGCTGGAATGTTATATATATATATATATATATATATATATATATATATATATATATATATAATTTCCAGGACCCCCTACCCAAAGTTCTTACGAGTCTTGGACTGAAACTCAGGAATCAGAGTCTCTTAAATAAGAAACCCAAGAAGAATCATGTTTTGAATATAGACCCAGGACAAATTCTATTTTTCAAAGATAGCTGCAGCAAAATATCTTTCATTTCCACCTCTTCATCTGCAATATAATCTTACCTCCACACCCTAAAGAGGTGGGGTCTGTGTCTTTTTCCCTCTTGCAATCAAGATAGGTTTATGGACTATCTCCCAGTTCTGGAAGTCAAAAGTCAAAGATTAATATGTTAGCAAGGTTGGTTCCTTCTGAGGGCTATAAAACAGAAATCTTTGACATTCTTGATTTAAATTGGTATCGTCCCAATCCCTGCTTTCATCTTCATATGGCATTTTCCACATGTATCGGCCTGTCTTCCAATTTCTCCTTTTATAAGACACCTGTTCTAGCAGGTAATGGGATCACTGCTTCAGTGTAATCTCATCCACAGTTTAGGACACCTGCAGTGATTTTCCAAATAATATGATATTCTAGGACATTAGTGGTTAGAGCAACAATATATATATTTGGGGAAGACAGAATGCACCATTAACTGCAAGGTGAAGAAAGTGAAGAATATGGATGCTGTTACATAATAGTCCACAATTCAATACTTCAGGCAGAAAGTAAAGCATGAGCAGAAATACTTTGATGATCAAGAACCAATCAATGGCTGGATATAAGAGGGGGCTCAACATAATTTTGATCATAGCTATGAATATTCCTTTAACCATCAGCATCAGCCACACTCTCATCATGTGCAATCATCAGGAGTCAGTTCTACTTCACTTCTTCTACAGACAACTTCCCCTTTCCATGGTCCTCCTTTCCATGCCCCCACCCCCAGTATGACTTTGATATATTTTTTATACTTACATTGCTTTATTTCAATTGATATTTCATCGTTTTTTCCCTTTAGTTTCTCTGTTTTTCCAGTTGCACTCTGGAATACCAACAAAATCATTTCCTAAAACAGAAATCTTATTCATTCTAAAAAGAAAATGCTTTCATTGTCTTCCATTATTTGCAAGATTAAAAGTAAAATCTTAGCAGATCAAAGTCATAAAAATTCAGGTTAGTTCCAGTTGACCTTCCCGACTTTCTATAAGTTGGACGCACTGCCCATTCCCCAAAATCACTGTGCAGTCCCAGAATTCTCTTCTTTTTATGCTCTTGACTCTTTTTTTTTCTGGACAACTTATCCTTAGGAGCCAATTTGGAACTCATCTCCACTAAATAATAACTTTTCTTCTTTACTTCTTTCTCTTTCCTGAAAACCTCTCCACTCTCTTGTGTATAGAGGGGATTAATTGCTCTTGTATCTTTGTTCCCATAGCACTTTGCTCAGCATTCATCATCTTGACTCATATGTATTGGTTTGAATCCTGGGCATGAGTTCCCTTTGCTAAGCCACAAATTCTTTGGGGTCAGTGAAAATGCTTATTACACTAAGTGTTCAATAAGAGTTCACAAGAATGAGCTTAGTGGGATGCTAGTGAAGCATGGGCCTCCAAATATATTCAGAATGACCTTCCCAAGATGTCTAGAATTGGCTTCTCCAAGATATATCACTTTGCCATGTGATTATTTCAGGCTAATTTCTGCAGGTTTTTAAGAAAAATTTACCACTCTTTGAATTACTTAGAAGAGTGAAAATTGTGGGCATTATCCAGCATTAGGGTTTTTACCAGAACTAATCTTTCTGTCAGATTGTTGGAGTATAAAGGAAATCATCTTGTACCAACCTGGTTTAAGACTCAAAAATAATGATGGAAGCATCAGACAGACTGAAAAGAGAAAAAGTCAAAAAGAAGTTTAATGACATGTATGCCTCTGGATATACAGGAGAGACCCATGATGACTAACTCATCGGTAAGGCTTCGGACACAATTTTCAATAGCTTGCCTACAATGAATGGACTTTGGGAAAAGGGGGAAGATAAGATCAGTTAGGGAAGTTACTGGGAAAGGCATGATTAAGTTCTCCCTTCTTCATTCAAAGGCACAAGGTGTTTAGGTCTTCCCAATACACAACTTACTAAGAGAAGTTTGCATATAAATAACTTTTCAAAATCAACCTCCATTCAACTTTCAGAGCCCCTGCTATGAAATCAACCTTTGCCCTAAAAGATCTAATTTTTGTGGATTTTTGCTCCCCTACAAAGAAGACTAAATATAGGCAGGGCAAACACATAGTTACAGAGTATGGAGTATTTGATCTTTGTCATATGAGTCATCTTCTCCTTGCCTTATGAGGTCCCCTTCTCTCTCCTTGAAGTACCAGACTCCTACTCCATTCCTTTGCTGAGGCTCATTTCACCCTACTAGCTTCAGAATACATACATACATACACATGTCTCTCTCTATATATATAAGCTTTCCATGTGTATTTGATTAATTTTTTTTCTTTTTACCTATTCATATTTTGATGTTACTTTGATTGCTTGAGCAGCCTAAGAGGAATCCACAGAGGTGTGTGGGGGTATGGATGGAGGTGTAGGGTTTCTTCTCCATCCCTACTCTGATGATGTCATAAATGCTGGCTTTCAGATCAGCCTTAACAGATTCACCACTCTCTGGGTCAGTGACATCACTGGACTAGGATCAGTGTTTATATTAACATCACTGCCAATGTCACTTTGCATTTTTATGTATGACTTTGCAGATTTGTCATATAGGCGTAAATTCAAGTCCCGAAAGTGTCACAGATCTTAGGAGTTGTCTTGGCACCATTTAATCTTTCTGAACCTGTTTCTTAATCTGGGAAGTGACACATTTGAACTAGATAAAGTATGAAACATTGCTTTCTAAAACCCATCTCTCATGCTGGAGTCAGTTTATGTAATAATTGTATCACCATTAGAATTGTTGTCAATATTGCTCTTAGCTCAGATCTGAGGACACAAGTGTGGGGGATGCTTCACTATTGCTCTCATTTTGTTGTTTGTTTGGAGGGAGGCTAGGCATTGGATTTTTGATGCTGGCATTTTTTCAATATGTGTGAAGGAAATGGTTAAAAGCATATTAAAGGCATAGCTTTGCATGTTGTTTTTTCCTTTTTTTAAAAAAAAATTACTTATAAGCTCCTGGGTCCTGGTAAATTAAAGTAGCTTTTCTGAAAATTTACCACACAGGAAGCTGTACTGAACTTCTCTCCTGGCCTCCCAGACCCTCCTCCATTAATTTCCTCTAATTCTCATTAGCATGTTTCTACTGCAGACTCGGAAGCAGAGAGAAATTCTTGTGCAGCTAATTTAACACCTGCAGGTTTTGAGAGTTGGTAGAGAAACCACATCAATAAAATAATCACTTGCTTTCTCAGAGATTTTAAATTTGAACCCTTTAAAGGTTAGACTTTTGTTATGATTTCTATTTATGTTTTTATATCAAGTCATATGTTAATTAATGCTCTTGTCTTTTCAAATGTAAAGAGAGGCAAAAAAAATATGAATGAAATCATTTTCAGTATGTGAATGCCCATAGTCATGGAAGTATTCTGACATTTCAGAGGTGGGTGTGATTTTTCTACTTACTTTAGAAATCCCTGGGCACAGACAGAGAGGTGGCAGTGAAGTGGGATTGGTAAATGGCACACAGACTTGTGACCTGACTTAGGTCCTGTGGTTGGAGATTCAACAGGCACAGAGAAAAGCTCTCTTCTATTCTGAAGTCCACGAATGTGAGTGTCACAAGAAGGGATAGTCAGAAAAATCATCAACATTTTTGTCAATGGGGAATGATTAGCTCCCCTTCTCCATGGGGTAGACAGCTTGTTTCCTTCCCCTTCTCTAAAAAATAAAGAAAAATTTCAAGAGAGTGTTGGGAAGAGGGTTCTAAGAGCATCACAAGAGATAGCCAAACCCTGAAGGAAGGAAAGATGGCTGTAACATTCGCAACAGAGTCATTCAAAATTCTTGGGAGAATCTCTAGTTATGCTGCTGGAATAACTTTCTCTAGAGATTTCTCTAGAGATTTCTGAGGACAGAAAGCTTGGGGAAGAAGCTAAAGGATAGTTCTAAGATGTTTAGAACAGGTACATGGATTATTTCATACTGAGGTCCATTGAGGTCCTAAAGGTTCATAAGAAAAGTTTATCACTCCCTTAATTACCTTAAATAATGAAAAGTGGATTATCCAGAACTATATATATTTTTTACCAGACATAACTTTTCTATTAGAAAAATCTGTCTATATGGAAGACAAACATGTAATTACAGAGCTTGATCTTCATCATATGAGTCACCTTATCTGATGAATCACTCTCCTTTCTCCTTGAAGTCCCAAACCCCTCTCCCATTCCTGAGCTCAGGACATATACCTCCATTTTGCTCCATTTTATTGAGAATATACCTCAGCATACATTCTCTCTGTATATGTAATTATATTTTCTGATATTAATATTGTATTGATAATAATTAATTGATTGGTTAATTAAATTTTCTGATATTAATTTTCATGTTTGACAGCCTGAGAAGAAACTAAAGGAGTGAGGTGAAATTTTCTCTCTGCCCCTGTAATAACTCATCAGGTAGGCAATGGGAACTGTGCTATAGGGTGCCTGACAGAGGATGGGGAATTGTAATCTGGGTCTCCAAGGTCCTCCAAGAGCAAGGAGGGGCATGCATGTATCGCAGAGTATCACAGAGAGCACTCTCTAATGTCAAAAGAGTGAGCAGGGTTCTGATTAGCAAGCACCATATTATTCGTCATGACCAAGGTCAAGCTCTTGCCCACTGGTAATTTCAAGCGAGACAAGGATAAAACAGACAATGAAGTTTCACATTGGAGAACTGTGTACAAACCTGCACATCAGATGCTACCACATTTCTGGAGGAAACAAATAAAATGAGCTGGACACAGTGAGACCAGAATATTACACCGTGTTTCCAGTTAGTTAAGGTCATTTTCCAAGTCCCCTGACTTTTCCCTGTCCTTCCACAGGAAAGAAGACTTGAGATGTGGTGGCAAGAAGAGAGGCCAGGAAAGAGTGAAGGAATAGACAATCCTTTAACCATACTACAATAAGACTCCAATATTAAGAGGAGATCATGAACTTAAAATTAAATATTTGCTTAAAACCTTAAACCAAATTGGACTTTTAATAACCAAACTGGCTAAGAATTTAAGCAATTTGCTCAACTTGTGGCTAAGGAGCTGAAAGCAGATTCAACAGGTATGAATATAAGCTGCAGTGGGTAAAGTGAAGCTGGTTGATGTTAAGGAGCCACCAACTTCTGACTGCTAAGCACGTTATACAGGAAGTCACAATGAGAAGGAAATGTGATCACTATTAATAAGCATGTATAAGTGCACACACACATACACCACATAGCTGTATCAAATCTAAAAATTCTCCCAATCTCTCTCCAAAGTTGCACACTTGTGGTAGATGTTTTTGTAAAAAGTCCCTGAGCTCTACATGTACCCCTTTACTACCACTGATGTTTGAAAACTCAGCACTTAGAGACATTTCCAGTTCACATACCCACGCTAGTGAACAAGTGAAATCCTTCTGCTTAGTCCAAATTCCTAGAAACAACGCTTAGTGACCAGAGGCATCACTGTTTGTTCGAGCTTCTATAACAAAACCATCATAGATTGATTGACTCAAGTAACATTTTTTTGTATTTATGGAAATTGGGAAGCCCAAGATTAAAGTGCCAGCAAATTCAATGTCTAGTAAGAGGCCCTTTTCTGCCTCACAGGTAAGCCCTCGTCTCTCTGTGTCTTCATGTGGTGGGAAAATATGCAAGAGACCTCTGTGGGTCTCTTTGATTAAGGGCACTGATCCTATTCATAAAAGGTTCACCTTCATGAATTAGTCGTCTCCCAAAGTTCTCACTTCCTAATTCTACCACCTCAGAGGTTAGAATTTCAGTGTATGAATTTGAGAAGGAAGACAAACTTTCAGTCTAATTAAAGTACTACTTTATCTGGTTTCATTTCTCTTTCCTTTGTAACTTGTCCAGTCATGATATTTGCCCACTTTTCTATTTCTATCCTACTTAAAAAGTTGTCATTTAAAAGTACTTTCTACACTAAGACTAATAGTCCTTTGTCATATGAATGCACACATTTTTTTTGGTGTGCTCCTTATATTTCAACCTTTTGTAAAATTATAAAAATTTGAGTAATTACATTTAAAAATCTATTCTTTATAGCTACTAAGCACCTTAGTCCAATGCATTCTCTGTATATGTCTGTCTTATTTTCCCCATTTCTGAAGTTTATTCAGCTACCTCACTCTGTTTCTTGCCTTTCTTCCATGTGTAGTTCCCCTTCTGTAGCCCTTTATTTTGTGGAGGTCTTAAGCGGTTCCTTTATATATAGGAAATACAGGTAACATACTAGTAAAATCCTAGTTGTCCGAAAACACTTTTTTGTCTTTGTTTTTACTGATAGCTTAGTTGGATATAGAATCCTATCCTCAAAATAGTTTTCCTTTAGAAGTTTGAAAATAGTATTTGTATGCCTGAAACCCAGTATTTGCTGACCAGAAGTGAATGTCAGTATGCTTATCTTTCTCTCCGAGTGGCCTCCTTTTTCTTTCTAGGAACTGTAAGGAAATTCACTTTATTCTTCAAGTTAGGAAAGATCAGTAAGATAACTACATGTGAGTTATTTTCTCATTTATCTCTGTCTATAGTTCATATATGCTCAATCTAAAGAGCCATTTCTCTGATCAAATCAGGGAATTTTATTCTTATCTTTACTGTCTGTAATTACTTTTGACCTTTTAATGCTTCTGTTTTCTTTCTAGAATGTCTTTTAGATTGCTGTCAGATCGCTTATATTTGTCATTTGTGTCACTTCACTTTCCCCCCTATTCTTTCCTTTTTCCTCCAAGGTCTGAGTGATTTCCTTTCCTTTCCAGATTAAAAGCTTGATCATATTTTTTCTAATTTATTATTCAACTTATCAAGGGAAATCTTTACTCTTACAGTAATATGTTAGTTTAGAAAAATTCTTTCTTATTTTCTGATTGAAACCTTTTCAAAAGAGACTGTCCTTAATTTATGGTTACAACATCTACTCAAACCTGTTGGCATAAATCAGAATATTTAAAAAATTTTCTTCTCCTTGAATTATCTTTCTTTTCTATCCTTTTGGATCATACTTTTGGTATATAATGATCCTTCTCTCTTTGTCATGCTGCTGCTTTATCTTGATGCCTTGGATTTTTTGTTTGCAAGTACTTTTTCTACCAATGAAAAGCTATTTTGATGTGTGCAGATAATTGGTGTGCATTTCCTTAGCAGTTGCATGTGTCTTTTCTTAAACAGAAGGACCAAATGTGAACTTTCAATCAATAAATAATTATAGACAAGCTCCCTATTAATGTTTGGGGATCAGGAATTAAGATTCCTTAATTGCTGATATAAAGTCTTCTGGTAATTTTTTTCTATTTCTCTTGTAGTTCCAATACTCTTCCAAGATCTCTCCTTAGATGGATTAAAGATGGCAACAAATCATGTGTTGACATGTCTCATTCAATGGTCAACTTCCTTTTAATTTTGTAGGCAGATATGAATACTTTGACCCTTAGAATACAGTTGAAGTAACACAGTAGGCTTTGTGCTTTGGTCAGCTCTCACAGTAGGCTCTGTGCTTGGGCCAGCTCTCCCAGAAATACTTGTACTTGGGAAAGTCAGTCAATATAATAAAAGGTCTAACTAGCCTGAGATCATCAGATTGTGAAGAAAGTGAGCCCAGTTCCATGGATAGGCTATATGGAGAGACAGATGCTTGACCCAGTATCTGAGCCTCTGGGTGGCTTACACCCTAGCTCCAGACATATGAATAAGGATGCCTTCAGAGAACTCCAGCACCCATCCCATTTCTACTTGCATTTATATGAGAGATCATCAAGCTAATCCATAACTGCCTTTAACCATTAAGTATTGGAGTGCTTGTTACAACACCACAATTAACAGGTCACCCGTTTCTTATAGCAATAAATCAACTATCTCTAAAAGGCATTTTTCAGACTCTGACCTGAGGATAAAGTTGTGACTGCCAGTAACTTCATTTAAAGGAAGAACTCACATTGTCATGGCCATTAAAATGGAATCCTCCAATGAAATCCTTGAAAAGGAGTTTTTGATCCCCTTTTTCATTTCAGGACTCTAACTTGTATCTTTTCTGGGCTGCTTTGAGAGAACTGATGCTTAACCCTGGTATCTTGGACTATGGTTTTTCTTCTGCTCTTGCTCTAGAGAGTCCTTACACTGTAGGTGTTACTAGTAGAACCTAGTGGGATCTACATTATTTCATCTGCTCTATTATGGTGTGTATGTATGTTTGTGATTTCAGTGTAAACTTGCGATGATATAGGGCTCACAATATGTGTTCACACTTCCGCTTATATCTGAAACCTATGACATTTCTAAATAGAAGTCAATGGTAAAAGACATCATATCTTTTATTTTAGAAGTGTAGGGAGTACTGGGAAGTGAAAAATGTGTTATATGCTAATATCCCATAAAAATAATTATCTGGGGGAAATGCGCTTAAATGAAATCCTAAGGGAGATTGGCACACCTGTCCATGCTGCCAGAAGCTGACTTAATCTCTGTCATATCCACGGGGCAGCAAAAGCAGTCTTATCAGAGAGTGGGAGGAAATTGACAGCAATTTTATGGCCAGTGTGATTATCTATAGAGGCAAGTCTTCAATGCTTCTGTAAATTTGAAAATGGTATTTTATAATTGAGGTGATTGGGTGAGGGAGGAGGAGGAATACTAAAAAATTAACCAAATTTTTGCTTGAATATGTAAAGGAAGTGAGATCAATCTTTCCAAGTAGAGAAAGATTAGGAAGTGTTCACTCCAGTTGCACACTAAGGTTCAAAGTCACTGCTGAGGAGAGAGAATGTACTGGGGAACAGCCTGAGATGACTTTTCTGTGTGAAGTGAGGTGACTTTTATTAGTGCTAGTTGCTTGTCATGCTTGTCAGAAGTTTCTTCAGAGATGCAAATAACTCTTATTTGAGATTTTAGGGACTTAATTGGCTTCTGTTTTCTATTTTTAATGTATGAATCCTATGGTCTCTAAAGGTCTATGGAGAAAACTTTTGAGAAAAAGGGAACAGGGTCATGGGAGAAATTTTCCCAAGAATGGAAATGAAAAAATGTAAGAATTTTGACAGGCCACATTGAAATAGATGGCTTTCTATTAAAAGTGATAGAATTAGAATATTTGTTAGTCCATTTATTTGTAAATATAAGTGACCATGTAGTTGGTGAAAAGTAATGGACAGGCATAGGTGTTGAGCCATAGTCTGTTTACTTATCCAGAATACCAGAATATTCAGTTGAAGTGCAATCTTTCAGTATCCCATGTGGTAAAATCAAAGCCTTCTAGTCTGATACCCAAGAAACTTAGAAGGCCATGGGCCTTCTATCATCCTCAACATCATCATTATTGTGATTCTTATTATTATTTGTACTAGGTCTTCAGTTGTTATCCCACTAAGCAACTCTTCAGATTATTCCTTCCATCTCACCGGTATGCTACTTCCAGTAACTATGATTCTTCGCTTTGTTATAATTTCAGTATGTATTAGTGATTCTATTGGGTTGGTGTCCCACAAAAATGTCCCATTGGCCTATTTCTTAGTCTGGCTATATTCTAGTCTTTTTCTTTTTCTTTCTTTGTTTTCTTTTCTTTTTTTTTTTTTTGAGACTAGGTCTCTCTATGTAAACGATCCCCAGTCTCAGCCTCCCAGGTAACTGGGATTATAGGCACCTGCCACCGCACCTGGCTGCTTTTTCAAGACCAGGTCTCACTATGTTTCCTGGGGATAGTCTTGAATCAGCAAAATCAAGTGATCCCAGTTCTCTTGCCTCCCAGCACTTGGACAACAGGCACACACCACCATGACCAGCTATAGTCTGCCTTTCTGAAGAGAAAAGTCATGAGGTGAGTCAGTGAAGACTTAAGAAGGATTAGATATAACCCCATCCAGAAATCAATAGAGCTTGGAAGACTCCAATGTTAAAAATGCTTAAGACTCCTCTGTCTGGGTAGTGTCACCATGATCCCCACCCCCTCCCCACACCCTCAATGCTCTTTCCTCTAGAAATTATTGTCAAAATTTGATGGGAATAAGCTAAAATGTAAGATGACTAGAAATTTGATTGACTGGCTTAGGAGTGAGGTCTATTTCCAATAATAACCCCACCTTAGTAAAGGGTGGTGGTCAACATTGATGTCATATTAAGAAATAATAGGCACCCATTATACAAAATAAGCCCTGTATGATCTGGAAAATTGGGTATTTATTTAAGGCAAGGAAAATATTGGAAAAAAACACAGATATTGTGTATCTGCATTCTATTCTCATGGAGTAATAGAGGCAAGGTTCCCAAAGAGAGGAGTACTAGTGGTAGTTACCAAAAAAGAGGACAAATTAGTCAATCCCTGGTAGTCACAAAAAATAAGATAAAGGTGTCCTTTGGGTTTGCAAGGGTACACTTAAAAATAATTCTTGAAAAAAATTCTCCAGGCAGGCACCTGAGAGTTACGAGCAGAGAAAGATTACTCTGGGAAAAAGAGGATTCATAGATTCATCAGCTGAGCCTAGAGAACGAATGAGCCACCAAATGGATTGTGTCCTTAGGAGAAACATCACAGAAAATGAAAATGGGAAAGGATTAGACTAGAATTTGTTATGTCAAGGAGGTTTTATCTCTATTTCCAAGTCTGATCAATTGGTAGTGGTTCCCAGGAGCTCTTTATCAAGGAAGATTGTGAAGTCATTTCTGGGCTTAGCAGAAAAGTGAGCTTTGATTGATTAGTTATGCCTGCCACTAGCAAGGAAAAGTAGAATCTGATGCATCCTTGTAATTTTTGCCTTAGCAGTGATATAAAGTTATCCAAGTTCCACTATGGTAGAAAGACTCAGTCATTCCTGATAAGCTGTTAGCCCCTACACAAGGTATGAGAAATGAAGTTAAGAGAAGAGATGGCCCAGCCACAGCCGGGGGTCAAATGGAAGTATGAACCATGAGACAACTTTATTAACAAAAGGAAGGGGTATTTATAGGGACACAGGGGGAGGGCCTGGTGAATTTTAAAGAAGACAAACAAATCTGAGAGATAATTAACATTTTAAAGCAAAGAGTAATTGAGGAAGGGGCAGAGTAGGCGGGTGGTCCCTAATGTAGATAAGGAAATTTAATGGGCACCAGTGCTCCCAGGAGGTTATTTTTGTAATTCAGTCCCTAAGTTTTCTTAGGGATGGTTAACAAGAGAGGTTTTCCTTATCTCCTTTGGAATGACTCTTCTGGTTTGCAAATGGCACACAGCAATAAGCATCATCTCTTGCCTGCTACTTTCAAGCAGGAAAAGGTTTGCCATGTGAACAATAATATAAATACACCATGAGATTATGTTTACATTCTTAGTAATGGTTTAAATCATAGTACGTCTCAAATTCTTACCTGCTGGAAATTCAGACCTGTTTTCCTTGCTCATTCTCCATGACAGACTCTTTGTTAGGGCTCTCCATCTTTACTTTGCCCAATTTCCAAGAGAGAAGGAAGGACAGTTAACAGTGATATCTCTTTTCTATTCCTTTCAAGGTCTAATTGCCAAGCATTGTCACTGCTGTTCCTCTGATCTCAAGATTTCAAATACACAAATATGAGTCATACTTTGTAAAATGTCTGATTGTACCTGCCTTCAAAGTGCAAATTCTTTTCAAGTATCTACTTAAAAATAAAAATAAGGTCTGTGTGTTTGTATGTGATTGAAAGACTAATTTCCAATCAATTTTATCTATCTATTTAAGTAAATGCCTGTCAACACTTTTTGGTCTAATTTGAATTGCTGAATGTATGTGAAAAAAAATTCCAATATGGGAAACATTTAAAGAAACTTAGAGAGATGGTCTCTATAATTCATATTTTTCTCCAATTCAGATTCACCTTCCCTGCTGTAGTAAATATTATTATGGTACCTTTTTTTGTCTGATTCATCCTCTCAACAACTAGACACATCTTTATTCCTAGCAGTACACAGTTTGTTTGGGTACATGTTATTCTAGGGAAGATGACTTCACATCTGTTCTGTAAATGGCCAACCACTGCAAATGTTCTGCCTGGTCACAGCATGTGATTCAATATTGGGCATGTGACTTTTGCCAGTCCAAATAGGTTGACACTTAAGGCTTTTGTTGTGAATAAAGATGGTGTATTTTTCTTACTATATCATTATTGAAATATGGTAAAGTCATATTAGAATGAAGAAAGAACCAATTTATGAAGAAGACCACTTTGAAGAGTATGTTGCAGAAAGACAATAACAGAAACGAAAACCACATCCTTGATATCATTACTAAGTTGCTCTTCCAGTGGGTTTTTCAGACAAATGAATCGGTATATTTTTTCTATTGTGAAAATCAGTTTTAATTAATTTCTTTCTTCTCTGTCTCTTGTCCTACTAGCTACTATACCTAGTTAATATGAATCAGGAGACTCCATTTCATCAGCACTATTTTTGTTTCCTATGACTCAACTTTTCCTTTTCTAATTTTCTTTTATTAATGATATTTGGGAAGCTGGATAATAAACAGCTGATAACAATTGGGATGGAAATCTCAGTCATGTTCAAGGGAATGCTTTGGAAAAGAATAAGCATCTTGTGAATCAATACCATTTACATGATGTTAACAGGAAGGAAACAAGAAATAGACTGATTTTGTTGTAGATGAGAATGCCTGTGTACTATGGGGAGGAATTAATTATGTAAAATAGTGAAATATGTGCAGACAAATGCTAATTTGTCAACCTGTAAACTGAGTTTCCTAAATCTTAGTTTGCAATAAATTGAGTAATTTTCAAATCTATTAGGCAAATGAACTGAAACCCTGAATTGAAATATGTATTTAATCCTGATGTCCATGCACAATACTTTCCATGGGGTATGAACCCCCAACCTCCAGAGACAGATTTTATTACTTCTGTAACTACATCTATGAATATTGCAGTTTCTTATTTCTGCTACAGAAATAGCATAGCTGCTCAAAGAATAAAATAGGATGATGAAATAGAATCACAAAGTTATACATGTGAGGGGGATACATAGTCTACTTAGCTATTTTCCAGACAACACTGGAATTGATGCAGTAACATTCCCTGCTTTGAGTCCTTAGGAATTTCATTTGCAGATCAGAACAGAAAACACAGTGGGCTACCAGTCACTTTAGGAAGGTATCCGTAGAGACAAATTCTTTTGAGCTAGTAGCTTCAGAGCTTTGCACAAAAGGTAAAGAACCAAGAGAAAGATAAAGTATGCAGCAGATAAGTTATTGACCTGCAACTTCCCTTGTTCACCTTAGTGATGTAGTTAGCCATGTTTGGCATCTTGACCTAGATCCAGAGACTGGTCTGTGGTTTGGGCACTCTTGTGAGTGGTGCAGGGCTACAGAGTCTTTGCAGAGTGGGATTAGTCTTGCAGAAAGAACATAGCAGCAACAAACGTAAAAGTGCTCAACTTGGAGAGGTTTGTGATTGTTTAGACACTCCATTGCTAAAGAAAAATTTAACAAGAGATGTCTCATAAAAAACATACTTAATGTTATCATTTCAGGTAGGAGTTATTTCAGTGTTAAAAGTTTAACAGAAGCAAACAAATAAGGACTGGATTCTTAATTAACTGCTTGCCAACAAGATTGTGTAGGCAGATCTGGTCAAGGAAGCTGACGCCACTGGACACTAAGTATCCTAACTGAATAGCTTGAGATGAGATGTCTTCTGCTCTCAAATGCAGCTCTCCCTGATGCCACTGTCACCAAGTCACCCCAAAGATTAATTTCTCTCATCTCTATGCAGACCAGTTCCAGGTGGCTTCACTGCTAGTCACTCATGAAAGTGATGGTGGTCCCTCGGGCTTCAGGAAATTATGGTAATATTTAGATTAAGGAAAGGATATTTTTCAGCACTTCTTTAAAACATACATTTACTCATTTTCTATTTTTATTTGAGGGTTACATTTTTGATCCTCCACTAGTCTATCTTTGAATAGTTAATACACATGGTTTAGCATCTAACTTATGATATAATGTACACTAGGAAAATTCTCCATAATACTCACTCCTTAGCAAAACTGTCTCCTTCTAGAGGCAAACCAATGCTATCCTTTCTGCATTTTTTTTGAGACTAGATTTCGCTATTTTATTGCCTGTGGAAATGCAGGCTCACGTTGCCCAGGGTATCACAGACTCAAGCGATCCCCAGCCTCAGCTTCCCAGGTAGCTGAGATTACAGGTGCATGCCACCACACCCAGCTATATAATTTTTTGGAACTAGGTCTCACTATGTACCCCCAGTGGGACTCAAACAGCAATCCCTGGCCCCAGCCTAGGTTGCCGCTTACAGGCATGTGCCACCATGCCCAGCCTTTCTTTTCTGTATTTTTATTGTGGCAATATCTGCAAGCAGTAACAAGCATATACATAGCCTCATAGTTACCAAAATGCAAACATATTAGATACACTGCACTGAATTTGCTTTTATTTTACTTCCTGTTCACAAAAACAATTTCATAACAATACACAAAATATTTGCATGTTTTTATGACTGAGTAGCATTCCATTGTGTGAAAATACAATCCTTTAACTACTCTTCAATGGGAACACATGTATTTTCTATTATCTTGTTGTTTAAGCAAGTGCTACCACAAATCACGTTGTCTGTGTATTATTTTACATATGAATAGGTTTATAAGGCTAAATTCCTAGAAGTGAAATTGCTAAGTCAAAGGAAATGCACATTTGATCTTGAGAAATTCTTAGGTCGCCTCTACTGAGCTTATACCTATATAGTTTATCTCCATACATTTCTTTTAGAAAAAGGTCCTCTTCACATTTGCTACTGCAATGTTCTTAACTTTTTGGTAATTTGCCAATCTGAGTGATTAATTTTTATTTATATTGTTATGATTTTCATTTATGTTATTATAATTGACATTCATATTTTTTCCAGATATTTGAAGCTCACTGTGTCCCCTACTATTAGCAATCTGATTGTATCTCTTGCTCATTTTTCTGTCGGGCCATTGTTTATTTCTTACTGAATTGGAGAAATTGTATATTGAAAAAAATTGGAAAAATTGTGACTGAATTAAAAATGATTTCCTGAGTTCTCATTTTTCTTTTATCTTGCTTACGGTGGCATAACATCATCTATCCTTCATTCAGTTTCCTGCAAAGGTAACATGTTGAAAACTAGAGTACAATATAATAAACAGAAATTGCATCTGTGATTATATGTGTTTTGTATATGACTCTATGTGCTTTTATCACATATAGATGCCTGTGTATTCAGATACAGTACATTGCCCATCTTGCACTCACACTGCTTTTATAACCACACTCACCTCCTTCCCACTCTTGCACTGTCAGGAAGCCTTGACAAATGTTGGTCTTCCCCCATCTCCTCAGCTCAGCTCTGTTATTTCCAGAATGTTATATCAGTGGAATAATACAGTATGAAACTTCTTAAAATAATCTTTTTTTTTTACTCAGCATAAATTCCTGGAGATTCATTCAACTTGTTACATATTAATATTTTATTTCTTTTTTATGCTGAGCAGTATTTCACTATATGGCCATATCATTTATTTAGTCATCACTGAAGACTCTTTTTTGAGCTATTGAATCAAGCTACTATGAAAATTCATGCACAGGTGTTTGTGTGAGCATAAGATCTTATTCATCTGGGATAAATGCCTGAGTATATTTGCTGGGCCTGTAATAATCACAAGTTTACTTTTGAAAGAAACCACCAAACTTTTCCAGAATGGAAGCACCATTTTACATTATCACCAACAATATGTATACACCCAGTTTTCTTGCATCTTCACCAGCATATGATATTATTTTAGCCATGAATATAGTGATATTTTATTGCAGTTTTATTTTGCATTTCCTTTATGACTAATGGTGTCAAACATTATTTTATATGCTTATTTACCTTCTGCATATACTTCCTGTTATCAGAAAGTGGAATACTCCTATTTGATATGATTTGGTAGTGAGAGAAACCTGTATCCTCCTCAGTGAACTACCTGTTCTTGTCTTTTGTTCTTTTTCTAACTGGATGAATTTCTCTAAAACTTCTAGATACCACTTCTTTCTCAGACAAGTGTTTTGAAAATATTTTTCCATCTTTAGCTTGTCATTTTATTTTTTTAATAGTGACATTCACAGAGTGGAAGTTAATTTTTATGCGACAGAGATAACAGACTTGCACTGTGGAAGTATGCTAGGTCCATCAATTTTATGAGACTCAATTGACTATTTTTTAACTTAGGAAAAACATATAAAGGTGACATTCTTACTGTCAAGGTTGTAATGGTGGCAAATACAATCTTTAACACATCCTATAGAAAAAGTGTCTAAAGAGACTGGGAATTATGGATGCCAGGACTGGAATTTTCTTATGATTGTGCATGTTAAAAAATGCCTTGACTTCTAGTTCAAGAATTTTTTCACTATCCACATGAATTAATTTCTGTATGTATTTAGTAGTGGGATATAATCTTGCACAATATCTCTCTTCTGATTATTTTCACCACTTAGGATACAAAGACCCTTTCCATGCTTGTAGGTTAATATTATCTTTTCTTCCTTTGAGCTCCCATATGTTGTTTTTTTTAAGTTTTATTGAGATTGCATTTATTAGCTTCAGTTATAAAGCACAATGATATATATGTATACTGAGAAATGTAAACCTGTTTTTTTAATGATGCTCAGTACTTTGCCATTAAAATTATTTATGATCCATGTGATGAGTGCAAACTCTGAAGGCATCCCAGCTGACCAAAATCAGTTTCAGCAGCGATGAATACAGGAAGAAACTCTGTTTTGAGACTCACAAATTGAGTATAAGAAATTTTTTAATTGAGATGAAAAGTTTTACTGAAAAATTAATGTTAAATGACAATTGATTACACATGGAAAGAAGGGCCTAGATTGAAGAGAGTTCATTTTATGAAATCAGGCTAGTCTTGACCATTCATGCTGTCTAGTGCTCCTGGCTTGAGAGCTGAATCTATCTGCATCTCTGCAGAAAATGTGAGACCTTCTTGCATTCCAAGTCACATTGTTTCTTACTGCCCTGCAGTGTTGGATCTTGCTTTGGAAAGAAGCTGAGCTTTTGTGCCCCTTCTTCACCAAACCTGGCATCAGGGAGGCTCTGGTGGGATCCCCTTTCAAGATGGAGTGTTCCTTGCCACCATGCCTAGTGATTATCCAGTTAGCTCAAGCAGAAACCTCCTGCCAGTTTGGCAAATCATGAAAGGAAGGTTGGGAGGGTGACAGCTTCCCCAGTGAGCCATCTCAGGCTTGTTTCCACTCCATTATCAGGAGTAGTTCTCTGTGTATCTTACTAAGAGACAGGGATATGTTCTCTCCTACAACACCCAGGGGAGACTTTTCTAGATGTCTCTCAGCATTTCTGTCCTATAAAGCTGGGTGGCAAGGATCAAGATCCCTCAGCATGGGGAGAGGCCACAAAGAATTATGTCTTGCGAAATATCTGTCCTCAAGAAGACACAGCAGAATAGTATTTGTAGAAAGAGTCAGAAAGAACTGTTTTTATTGTTGCATGAAGAGAGTGTGAGAGGGGAGGATGGAGCAAGGCTCAGTGTAAGGCTTGGGATGTGAGGCCCAGAAAGCATGAAAGGTCGGGGATCACCTGTCCCTTTTTGTTAGAAAGAAAGAACTCAAGCATCTGGAAGAAACTCCTTATGAGGTGTGGGCCCCACAGTTCAGGGAGGTCCCATGAGATACCCCAGGACTTGAGGACCAGTCCAAGGGGAGGGCTCCAAGGGAGGCCACAGCTCCTGCACAGACTTACCCTAAGACTGACTTTTCTGGGCTTGACATCTCATCTGTAGATGTGAGGACAGGACCACAACAGGGCCACAGGCAACACTGCACAGCATGATTCCAGATGGTCCAGTTAGACAGGAGTGATTCCCAGATCTTGACAACTAAGATCTCTCCAGCCCTGATCAGCCTCTCTCCCTCCCTCCTTCCATCTTTCCCTCCATCCTTCTTACTCCTTTCTCATCTTCATTTCAAAGATGCAATAACCTTCAAGTCTCAGAGTATTTGAGTCAAATGGGAAGTTCGAATTGTCAGTGCTGTGAGATCTCCAGTCTCTCCTTACTCCAGTGAGGGTCTGCAGAGAGACAGCTGTGTCTTTTTTATCTAGAACTGTTGTCTCTCTTTTCTCTGGGTAGCTGCAAGAGCACTGGAACTATATTTTTGTCCAAGCACATTTAAAACTTAATCCAACCCATTCCTCATTTCTTTAGATTTCAAGCTGTCTTTCAGAGATAATTGCTTGGTCTTGCAAGTTCCTCCCTTGTCCGCCTTCACACAAACTCTAGGAGCTTGTCAGCTGGCCTTACCCTCCATAGGGATGTAGAACATCAATCCTTCCAAAACTCCTGGCTCTCAACCCTGTTGTTTACACAACGCACTATATTTAAAGTTAAGAATGTCTGTCCTGTCCTCTTCAAAATAGTCCTGATGCATCCCCTCTCTGTCAAACCTTCCTTCTCTCTTCCCCAGGTAGTAAATAATTTTTAGTTTATTAAGGATCAAGTGTAGTCATAATGGGACAAAAGGGGAAAGCACATTGATGTGTTCAAAATATTATCTCTATCACATCAGAAATGTTTTGTTCCCTTCCAGTAACACACACATATTTACATGTACTCACAAGCATACTCCCCGTTCCCTGTCCTGTTGAAACTTTGGAGACCTCAGGACAGAAAAATTTTGAATTGGGTTCCCAAGGAAAACCTTACAGGAGGCACAAGAAAGGGGATCTTGTGTTCCTGGCAAGGTCATTTCTTGACCTGGATGTTAATAGACAGCCACAGCAAGATGTCTTGGTCAGACCAGACTTCTCCTTTATGAACTATCCAGTTCTTGTCTATGACTGGGGTCTGTTCAAAGATGGAGGGTTTATTTGTATAGTCCTGCTTTTCCCAGTCCCACTCAGACTAGAAAACTATGTTTTTCCTCCTCAGTGGCATATTTGTCCTGTTCATTCCCCTCCTTGGTTCAGCCCTTGTGACCTGGTCCATCCTAGACCAGTGAGGATATCCTAAGGATATTTGCATGCTTCTCTGGCCCCAGTCTATCTCTTCAATTCTGATTATTCAATTTTGACAAGAACCATCTTGGCTCATCCACATTCCAAACACTGCCTGAAATGTTATCACCAACCCAGGCAAAGTGACAGGTGAAGAAGAATGGAAAGACAGGAGAGATGCGGCAGTGATTGTTAGTTATACTGTTTTGAATTAGACAGTCAGAAATTGGAGCATCTTTTTAAAAATCAAGCTCTTACATGGGAAAATAGACAAAAAATTGTAAGTCCCATTTGGGAAGGAGGAGGTACATTGGGTCCCCTTGCTAACTAAAAGTAGAGTATACCTACAGAAACTTTCATAAACCAAAATGTAAAATGAAGATGCAACTACCAGTTATTATATGGGAACATTTTTGAGCATTACCAGTTTCTCCAAATGACCTGCCCAATCATGCCAAATAATTATAAAGTCTAGAATGATACTTACATCTGGTAAAATCAGGAACCATGTTATAAATATACAGTCTATGTAGTTCTCAGGGGTGTTCAGTGAAATCTCACTCACTCTTCTGGGTGTCACTGTCTCTAGAATGAGGACACAAAACTAACTTTGAATGCTAGTTTCACTTTTTTCCTTTAATCAACAAAATGAAAATCCACTTCAGATTTCTTGTGGTTAGCAAAACAAGTACGGTTTTTGTAGTATAAAGTAGTATAAAGCAAAAATTTAAAAAGCACAGGATACCAATGAATGGGTTTGGGAGTCAGAGAGGTTTGCTAATGGGACTTTTAGCTTCATCTGTTATATTTCAATTTTTCAAGTGAAAATGTATATGCATATTATTTCAGAAATTAGAAGATAATAAGCAATAAATTTACTTCTCTAGAAATAAAAGATGCTTTTAAAACATACATATTTAGCAAAATTCACATAGTCTATGTAAATGTATGTAAATGTTGGGTTGTATGCAAAAAGTAATACATTGTCTGATCTTATTTGCTCATGGTCTAATGTTATCTCTGTGATGAATTATGAGTCACATTGGGTCTCCCTGTGCATGTTTCATCTAGCATAAATCACAGACGTGCATGGGACACTCAACAACTGTTTGCTGGTCCAAACTAAAAGGAAACTATGCAGAAATCTTAGGGGTGGTCTGCAAGCTGGGGAGAGAGAATGAAGAACTGAAGGGATGATGGGGGAGTTAGATGCTTCTGTGACCCTGTTCTTTCTAGAAATGGTTGGCAAGTTTTGGGGTACTCCTTTGTACTTTCGTGTTCTCCATAAATTGTTCCCATGTGTGATTGCAGGGTACTCTTGAAGAAAGAATATTTGTGAATGTCTCTGAGCATGACGGAGAGCTGGAATCTTTGCCAGTCATGCAGGAAATGTGTTCAATAGACATCAAGTTCCAGCTCGTCAACTAGTTCACTCTGGCTCTCTGCTTGTGACTTGTGCCTTGCTCTACAGTAGATCCATATTGGGGGTGGTGGCCAGTCACCCCCTCCTTTTATACTGCTGTTCCTCTCCATTTGCTGCCATAGATGCCAACACAATTTTTGCTGCATTAATTTGGCTGGGAAAGAGAGAAAATGGCAGCAACATTAATTAAAAATAATATGCCACCTGGGCGCTAACTTGAGCTTACTCCTCTTACTATTCCTCTGTATTCCTTTCCAGCTTATAGCTAACATTCTATATGTGCCAGGAAGGGGAAAATGTGATCTTCAGTAGAAATAAGAAAGAAAAGTGAGAGATACCAAACTGTGGAATCCAAATGTGATGAAACTCTTCAATCTCAGAGGAATCTGTAAGGCAGTTTTTAGGAGACTAAAGAAGAGAGTCAAGAGCTTGGAGAAAGTAATTGAATTCTTAAGATTAGGATGGAAGTGGAGGGGTGGGGGGGAGATGGTATAAATAGTTCCTTTTAAAATTAAAGAAAAATGTTACTATCTTTCAATAAGAGGAACGAATGTTACTTGGAGAAATAACTCAATCTAAGGTGTGCAGGAAATGCACAAGATGAGTTTGGAAGGTGTTGTCCTGCCAGGTAGTCAAAGGGAGCTCAAAAACAAAGCAAACCAGCCTAAGCCTTGTTGTACAAGTGGACACAGAGTTACAGAAAGAAGATACCACTGAAAAAACCTGGAACAATTTGAGCAAGAAAATGAATAATATGGTATTATTATGTATAAATCTCTGAGACCATGCTGATATAAAGAAATGACTGAACATATAAGTGGAAGAGACAAATCTCACATAGAGAAGAACTTCAAACAATTTAATGTAGATCGCTCTGCCCTCATTACGCAGAAAGTACTTCTCACTCCTCCTTTGAGACATACCCCCAAAGAGTACAGTATGAGGGGAGAGATAAAACTGGACAAATCTGACAAACATTACCTCAGAAGGGGTGACCAAATCTAACATAATTATTTATAAGTCACATTAGTAGCATCTAGCGTATGGTGAGAATGGCATTTTACCTCCATAGTCTTCCTCAAAATGATTCATCACTCCAGTGTAACTACAGAACTATCAGACAAACTCAAGTTGAAGGGCACTGCACGAGTTACCTGACCAGTACTGCTGAAATTCACCAACATCTTCAAAAAAGGGAAATTTGAGAAAGTGTCATCATTCCAAGGAGTCTTAAGAAAACATGAGAAATATAATTTGATACTTTAGCGAGGATCCTAGAACAGAACAAGAGCAATAAGAGAAAACTGAAGAAGTCAGAATAAAATATAGAATTTAGTTAATAATAATGTTACTGCTTGGAGCCCATAAATGTCAACTGTAATATGAAATTGGATTGGACAGAAAAGGTAACACTAGTTGCTGATAGAAGCTTCAACCACCTTGATATCCATACTTACCTTAGAAAAGTTATAGTGGCTACAATCTGTGTCTCTAAAATCTGAAACTGTTCAAATGCTTATAATTTAAATAAAAGGTAATCACTTTTGGAAATGCTGTTTCTCAGTTCCAATCTATTTGTTCTAAGTTTATTGCTGGAGCATGATGACTGAGCCATAGAGGAAAAAAAGTAAATTTGGGGAAGGATCCATGAGGTTGACACACATATTATTAATAATTAAGCAGTTTTCATAAGCCTACGACATCCTTGATATCCTTGATGCATCCTGCAGAATATGGTTTTTCTTTTCCTGACAGTCACAGGATTAAAATTGTCCTTGTAATTTTGAATGACTAAAGTTATTTTCATTTCATTATGCACACCTTTAAGAGGTCTTTCTAATAGATTCAATTTTTGACAGAAAGAACTCCCATTCCACATTTTGCCTCCAGCTTTTTCCTGTGTGGCCCTTTGTTTCCTAATCAAAATCACAACTTCTAAATGAAGTGTGGATAGGATTTTGTCTTCTCAAACCCATTGGATGCATGAGCAAATCAGAAGCAAACCAAGGCTGTCACCTCTTTATTTGTTGTGTTAACCAATTAAAAGGTGTTACTCTCTTGGTAATAAAGTGTAACCTTGTCCCTCTGGGTCCTCACTTGGGCTTTTGGATATGGCTTATTGTTTAATTTGCTAGCTGGGCTCACACAGGTCCCAGATTGCAAACCCCTTGGGGGCTCCACTTAGGTTAGTCTTTCTTTGTTGGAGGGCAAATATTGAGTCATTTCATCCTTTACTTTGATATGGCTGTCCCTGGAACTGGTAACAAAGTCAAGGCCACACACAGCTGATTTCGGAACCTTCTTAGGACAGTTGTTCTCCAAGGGCAGCTGTCCATATGGGGTTGTGCCCTCCATAATTTTTACAGACCAAAAGGCAGAGTTCACCCTTATAGTCATAGCACAGCAAGAATATAAAATTACATTTGTCCAGAGGTCTAGATAACTTATTTAATAAGCTGGATAACTGCAGTGATGCTTCAGTTCCCTTTGCTTCTAGACCCAGAGTTAGTGAGGAATTCCATATGACTTAAATATCAGTGAGGACATGTGTCATGCTTCTGAAACAGCACGTCCGTGGCTGCCAGAACTGTTTTGGTTTGACTTTTGATCCAGTCCTTATGTTTTTGTGCAACTGAGAGATTTGGCAGGATATGAAAAATGAATACTTTCATTAAAATTTTGAGTTTCTCAAGTACCGCAACATTTATATCATTTATAATTTCATTGGATCCTCACATCTCTGTGTTGCAGGAAAGGCCAGAATTACCTTGTCTGTTTCACAGTGTAGGAAACTATACCCCAGTTGGTCACAAAAGAGTCAAACTAGCAAAACTAGGAAAAGATAGCATTGGGCAAAAAGTGGTACTGGGGTCCCAATTCAAGTCTCATGAAGTTAATTCTTAATACATTAATCCTGTGAAATGTTTTCATTTTTTATTCGAGGGTCTGAATTCATTTGATTGTCTGATGAAATATATTTTAAAAATAGCAGGCACATGTGCATGCACATACACAAAGATAGTTTTTTAAATAATTTAAATAATTTATATATTTCATATCATTGTGATCTCTGGGGGTCACCTACCATCTCCCCTCCCTGGCCACTCTAGCTGTTGCCCTCCCCCAGTTGTGTGCTTTTGTTTGGTTGTTCATATATTAGTAAAACCATTTGATTTCTGTCTTTTTCCTTCTGACTTGTTTCTGCCAAAATGATTTCTTCAAAGTACATCCATGTTACAAAAAAATCATCAAATTTGTCATTTTTAATTGATGCATAATATTCCATTGTGTGTGTGTGTGTGTGTGTGTGTATACCACATCTTTTTCATCCAGTCCTTTGTCTTGGGGCACTTGGGTTGTTTCCAGGTCCTTGCAATTATAAATAGTGCTGCAATAAACATCTGAGCACAGGTGTCCCTTTGTACCCACACTGAGGTCTCCAGAAGAGCGATTGCTGGGTCAAATGGTATTTCCATTTTCATTAGTTTGAGGTTCCTTCACACTGCTTTCTGCAGTGGCTGGACCAGTTTACATTCCACCACCAGCAGTGTAAAAGTGTTCTTTTGTCTCCACATCCATGCCAGTACTTGTCTGTTTTTTGGATGTGGGCCATTCTAACTGGTGTAAGGTGGTATCTCATTGTAGTTTTGATTTGCATTTCCCTTACTGCTAATGACATTGAACAGTTTTTCATGTGCCTGTTGGCTATTTGGAATTCTCACAAAGACAATTTTGCTATAAATTCAAGAGTTTCCATCTCCAAGTTAGAAATTACACTGTAGTCTCTATTAACACTATAGAACAAGAAATAAGGACATTATAATAACAGTAAGCATTTTGAAGATTAGAATCAGATCAAATTCCCAAATCTTTAGCCAAATATTCTCTTATCCTGTAATGTATTATTTCAGAGGGAATGGAATATTTTGAAAGTAAATGTGTTAAAAAATACCCTGAAGGGATATATGCATAAATGGGAACATGTCAATTAAAAAAAAAAACTTGAGAAGTGATCAAACTAAAATGATGTGGGGAAGAGTAAAATGAAAGGGAATTAAAATAAGAGTGAATTAGTTATTTCCAACCATGTTGTTCAATTACCATATGTGCAAATTTGTGGAATCTTTTTGGGGGATGCTTGAGATGGCTTGTGATGAAAATGATGTGGAGGGAATTGAATGCAGTCAACCAAGTGGGCAAAGGGAGGTCCAGGGATACCGACTTTGGTCTCACTTGTTCTACTGATGTTTATCCCACCCATCAGCTGCATGTCTAGTTTCTTCTCCACGCAAGCTCTGGAGAGCCAGGCTTTGGAACAAATATCTACCTGCTTGTGCTAAAATCTTGTTAATCATTTATTGGTCATGGCTCCTGTCACTGTGTCTGGCCCCACTGACAATGTCCTGCTCTACTGTCAACTCTTGTGGCTGTCCTTATTCACAGGCACCAGACAGACAATGACTCACCAGCCTTCCTGTTCTGAGGTCTTCTAGGTCTGCACGATCAATTCATAACTTGACCTTGACCTCCTCTGTGACTCCTTGAGGCTGACTGCCTGTTTCTAAATGAATCTTCTGCTTCTTTCTCCACATGTGGTTGCACTGAATTTGTGCCTATTCTAAATGACCTGAGAACACCATCAACATTATATGTCTCCAGATTTTCCTGGTTCCAGATTTTCCATTTGCTCTATAACTGTTCATAACACTGTTGATGTCACCAGCATAGCATCAAATACCTCCATGATCTTAAATTTTAGCCCCTGGTGACTCCTCCTGCTGGAAGAAGTTGAAAGGAGTTCAACTTCATATCCTCTTTTCAAGCCTGGGATCCCAGGAGGATGAGTTAGGATGAGGGGCTGGGACATGGAAAGGATAGTGAAAGGAACAGATACCATTAGGTTCTGAGTTAGGATTTGCAATTTGTAAAGTGAATTAGAAAATCAGAACCTCAAGAAAAGGTTAGAAAATGATTATCAGGCTCCTTGGACAGATATCTTCAGAAATTCCTTTGTCAAGCATTTTTGAGTCAGTCCTCCCTCTATAATTGGTAGCTGAATCCAGCAGATCATATCTCAGTACTGTTAGATCTGCAGATTGGATTATTCAATGTTTTGATCAAGGCTCAAGGTGTCAGAATGGACATGTGTCCATTGAAGTTATTCTAGAATCATGACGGTCAGTTTTAAAATTGATAGGTGCTAAGACAAAATTAGTTCTGTTGAGCCTGGTTACCTCAGTTATTTTAATGATGACATTTGTCTATTTAGTGAGTCACTCTTAGCTTGGCACTCAACCAACAGATGGTCCATCCAGATAGTGTCTACATTCTGACACAGAATCAAGAATTGTTGTTTATTTATTTGACTGTATTAACGGCCAATTTGTGCCTAGTCAACTGAATTAGATCAGTGGATTAGATCTAATTAGTCAACTCGATTTTTTGCCTTTAAAAGAAGGAATAAAAGTCACACCAACATTTTTTGTTTTTTAAACCACATGTACTAAAGATATACCACTGTCTACGAGATGTTTAACTTAATGAACATGAAACAATTCAAGGTGACCGAAGTGACAATAGACACAAAAGACACACTCTGGAAATGTGTATGATTAACAGTCTGTGCTGATATTAACAGTCTGGCTGATACAAACCCTATGACAAGAATATATCACAACAGTGTTTAATATACTCATAATAGGGCTCTTAGTTTTATTGGGAAATATATTTTCATGGATTAATTCATGGTGCTTTGGAATAAAATATCGATAAATTTCAACCAAAGAGAAGATGTAATAGCAAGGCTCAGAATCTGCACATGAATATCTGGGAGAATCTGTATGATGATTATCTTTGGCATTCATTTGGCACATTCTTCATTATCACTTTTCTCAGGAAGAACTAACCCCAGTGTGCATTTTCTCTAGCTGTAAATCAATGATGTCTTTCAGTAAAAAGCACATCTTAACCCACGACATTGGTGTCCCCTATAATCTTAGCTGTATTGTTTCAATTTGGGGTAATATAACTGTATAACTGAAACAGAATTCTAAAACATCTACATGAAGTGATAGAATGGTGCCTGAATTGTTCTGTTGCTTCTCGATGAGGTGCTAGGGAAATAGGATTTATTTCTTGTGTGAATTCCAACTATAGTTAATCCCTGCTGGCTTTTTGTGTGTTGAAGGGTTTTCTGAGGCTATGACTTGTCTCAGCAGGAAAAGGCCCCACAATTGATTAGTGATGCCTGCCATGGGCATAGGAGGAAAGCATTATAGCACAGAACATTCTTATATAGCCTGTTCTAGCCACTAGAAGTGACTGGATGTTAAGCTATATAAAGAAATCACATCCCACAGACCCGGCAAAGTATATCTGAAAATTATTTCATACAAGTTCATACCAGAGACAAAACTAAAACAAACTGTTATGACTCCATGTTTATTTGGGGATACACAAACTTTTATATACTGTAGGAGGTAGGCAACAGAGTAAAATTTTTTCATCATTTGATGCTATAATTCAGCCTTAACTTAAGATAATCTCAACAGTCAAACTAATCCTAACAGAAGAGTTTTGGAGTTAAATGTAAAAAAGTACAAGCATATTTATCAGTCCTAATAATGTTGCAACAAACACGGAGAAAACAGCACTTAATACTAATGATAATTGTAGATGATTACAGTAAAGCAGCACCCCCTTTCCTGAGAGAAGGCTGTCTCTCAAGAAGTCGTTGAGACATTGAACTGACATATAGTCCCCACACTAGACTCTTCGACTGTTTTCCAGAATGTCCCCTGAGGTGACTCGATCTCTTAGAGCATAGTCATAGGAATGTAATTCCTGGCTTAACTGAAACAGTCTGTCCTATGGAGCTGTGGGATACTCAGCTAGGGTGAAAAGCATTTCTGAAGTCCTCTCAGAGGCACTTTTCTCTCCCAGTCTCTGATGTCTTAGTTATCTCCAGCTGCCGTCAGAAAATACCAAAGATCATGTGGCTTAGACGAGAGGAATTTATTTCTCACAGTGCAGGAGGATGGCAATCCAAGATCAAAATGCCAGCAGGGTTGGTGTCCGGTGAGAGCTAGTTCCTGCTGTATCCACACATGCTAGAGAGAACTTTGGTCTCTCATCTTCTTGTAAGTGCATTAATTCCATCTTGGGGGCCCCACTCTTAAGACCTCAACTGAACCTAATTTCCTCCTAAACTCCCCATCTTTAAATGCCATCACTTTAGAGGCTAAAGTTTCAATATATGTAACTTTATATGCTAATTGATAACATCTAATACATGGTAGAGAGAAGGTAGTTTCATGAGACCCGAAGAAGGATTTCAGATTGCAAGTCAAAAAGCAGAAAGAAAATATTTGTATTTTGGGGTCCACTCAATAACTTGCACAGGGTGGGGATTCTTTCAATATTTATTATTGGAAGCATTACTGATAAAGAATGAACAAGTGATTACAGAGACAAGTTCATCTTTGGTCCTGCCTACCATAGTGCATTTGAGGTCTGTTTGGCTGACTAGTTATGCAGGAACAGAAGAAACTATGTAGAGGACATAAATCCATGTGTGCCTATTCAGTTCTGAAATACCACAATTCTGGAGTTCCAATTATGCATGATGCAAATTTCTTTAACTCTGTTTCTAGGTGTGGAACGCCAAGGGAAAGGATTCCCTTTGCCATACTCCCTATTTGAAATTACTCTTATTTCACTGCCTTGAGTCTTGAAAAGGGCATGGAAAAGAAAAATTATTTCCAATACCACCTAAACTGCCATTCTTCAATTTTTCTCTAGTAAGAGATAGTGAGTAAGTAGGGCCTCACTTTCTTCTTCTTCTTCTTCTTCTTCTTCTTCATCCTCATGTTTTAATCATGTTTTATATAGAACATATCACTCATCCATTCTGTAGGTGTTATGGTTTAATTGGGCATCCTTTTCCTCTCTTCCAATTCATAAGCTAAATTTCTAATCCCTAGCATTTCAGAACGAGCCCTTTACTTACCTACAGCTAGTGAATAATCAAATCAGAAATCTTGTGGACAGAAGATCCTCCCAAGACTAATGGGTAGGTCTCAAAAATGCTACATAAAAACTTAACAGGTCTTTTCATGACTAGGTGTGAAGATGGCATAGTGTCACTTCTGCCATGTTCTTCTAATGTCAAGGCACATCACAAGATCAATCTAGTTTCAAAAGAGGGACAAATTGACTATCTCTTATTAAGCAGAGTAGCCATCATTAATTACCACAAAGCTGCTATTAGTCTCCCTGCTCTTGCTGGCACCCCTATCCTTTCTATTTTTTAAATTTACCTATTTATTTATTTTTTTAGACTAGGCCTTGTGCTATTTTGCATGGAAAACTGCAGGCTCACATTATCTAGGGTACCATGGACTCAAGCAATCCCCAGTCTCAGCTTCCCATGTAGCTGGGATTACAGGCACGCACCACCTTGCCCAGCTATTTTTTGAGACTAGGTGTTAACTATGTTGCCCCAGGTGGGTCTCGAACCCACAGACTCAAGCGATTCCTAGTGTCAGCCATGCCCCTATCTCTTTTAAAGCTGCTTTCCCCCCACGACTTTCACCCACAGGATCTAAGCAGAAAGCATGGTAGTGGCAGCTTACACCAAGCAAACACAGCAGGTGGCACTTCCAAATCAATGCCCTTCTCTCTCTCAATTAAGAACTAGACTGGCCTTCTAGGTCCCATATTGCTCCTCAATTCTCTTTTACTGCCAGTCCTGTATGAGAACAAACCTCTGACTTGTATCTTGCCATATGCCTCCTCCACACAGACTCATTTGGCTAAGTCTTCAGACCAAGAGTGCTGACTGGATCCCTGATTTCAGTTCTCCAGTCCTCACTCTGCCAATATCCCACACCACCACTGAAGTTGGGATCCTTTGTCCACTCACTCCACTGATTCTGTTAGTAATTGCTGTAATCTCCCAATCCTGTGTTTCTCTAGAATGCTACCTGAATGGATTCTGTGCTACTGAAATTTTTCCAAACTGAGAGACTGGTTGAGGTAACATATACCCTTGGGTCATGAGTCTTCTAAGCTTAGCTATCCCTTTATAACAATCTTCAACATCTTATCATTTCCCCTCTGACCCTGTTCCGTTTTGGTATGGGTTTTCATGCCAGCAATGAACTTATCTGCATTTGCACTTTCTCCCATCCAGTCAACTAAAGTAACAAACTCCATTTTCTGCGGTACACTAATGATGTCAGCTATGAATAATCACCTGTCTTTTTGCCTGTGTGTTGATCTGTCCTGGCCCTTTCATTTCCAGTGCCCCAGTCTTCAACTGCCATGACATAGAGCAAGGGACAGGCTAAGTTTTTCATATGTGGACAAAAACGTGTCTTTCAACTTAAAACTTTGGTTATGTGGATCAACTGTGAGGTCAATTGTATTCATTAGGATCCTTCTGTTGCAGATATAAAATCCATTGAAAAGGAGCTTACTTAAAAGCAGTACATTCTGGCCCAGGTAATTCAAAAGGGCAGGTATAGGCAGTTTTCAGATAAAACTAAATTCAAGTTTCAAACTGCATCAGTAGAACTGTGTTTCTCCCCATCTGTTGGCTCACCCAGTACCCTGCTGGCTCCTTTCTCAGACTCCCTCTGGAGATCCTGGCAGTCCCTGGCTCTCCATTCATAAGGCAAGATAGCACCATCGTCTGTCCCTACCTCCTTCCAGGAGAAGGGTGAGCCATGCTCACTTGTGCCTGAACTGCAAGTCCTGTGGCTCATCTGGCTGATGGGCTTCTGTCCAGATTGAGTCTGTTTAAATATCCAGATGAAGGAGTGAAAATTTGTTATTCGGCTTAAATACAATCCATGGGACATCATGCAGTTCTCATGGAATGAGAGTGAAGGGTAAATCTCTTAATAGATTGCAGCTAAAAGAAACAGGAAAGAATGTGAGAGAAACAAAGCAAAGGTTCACCATGTCAAGAAATCTAACATATTGAATGGCGAGTTCCTAAAATGCTGAAGAGGCTAAAATAATGAGCTCAAATTCATAATATTAACAAATTTATAAGGTTAGCTGGAATGTGTATGAAATGTTTCACATGGATGTAAAGTGACATCTCACCTGCACAGGTGTGAAAAAGATTCTAGTCAACGCTAAGCTTAGTTTGAAGCCATAAATTGATTTATTATTACAACAACAATAAACGGTTGTTTTTCTATTAGATTTAATATTGGAATTGATTGCCTGATGAAATAGTTTCTAACTTGTTGTGAATTGTGTCAAAGCAAAGATTATTTAATTACTTATAATCGCCCTCCCTACTACAGGAGAGGAGAGGAAGGCCAAAGATGGGGGACATCGACCCCATAGCAAAGCTGCAAACTGAGACAGAGGAGATGCTCTACAATGGTCATTCACAGATGCCTGTATCCACAGAGAAACTTCTTCACTGACATTGGCTGGGGGGGTGAGACCTGAATGTACATATATGCATATATATATACTGTACTGCAATATAGTATCCTATATGTATGCACAGACTATATGCATACATGTATGTATATGCATATGTAGCACATGCATGTATGCATACATATATGTACGTATGTGTTATATATAGTATATATGTATATGTGTACATATATACTTATATACACATATAGGATACTATACTGCAATACAGTGCTTTAGAGCAAGGGAATAAATAACCCCTAAGATGCTAGTCAACTCTGAGATACTATGCTTTTCTGAGTCTGTTGATGAGCCAAGGATTCAGAGCACATTTGTGAACCCTGTTGATCTGAGGAACCAAACAAAGCCAATTCCCTTACTGCCATCCACTAAATCTTACCAGAATCCCATGTGAGGAAAACATGCATCTAGGGATTGCTAGGAAGCCCCCTGATAGGGAATAGGCATTCTGAAATAATGAAGGGGATGTAAAAGCTCAGGGAAGAGAAGAAGGAGATGAGTGCAAAGGGTGTTGTCAGAATCTCCAACATGCCTCCTTTTCTTGTCTGCTCTGTCGAGCATGACATTCTTATGCTGGACAGCTCCCCCGGGCTCTGAAGGTACTTCAACATTGTCACTGCTACCCTGAACCTGTTCTTTGACCATACTTGACATCTCCACTCCCCCATGGCAACTGCCAGCCGACAACCTCATCTCTACTCTTTACTTGCATTATCAGGGCAACTGTCATGTTGCTCCTCTCCATCCAGAGTTCCTTACTCTGGTTGTCTTAGGGATCCAAGCAGTGTGTAAATTGGTGTGTCTCCCTCCAGATCACAAACCACGAATACCTCCCCATCCATTGCAGAATAAATTTCAAGTTCTTTGGCAGGAGCTATGATGCCCTTCTGCCAGCTGCGTTTTGGAAGGCTCCTTCATCATGTATGCTAAACTGCTTCTACACCCGATTCACACACCCTCACCACTTCAGGTCTAGATTTTCCTCATGATGTCCCTCTGCTGGGAGTGCCCTTTTATTTACAGTATTAAGTCTTAGTCTTTATTCAACATTTTGCTTGTCAGGAGGGAAAGAGTTGTGTTTGACACTCTATACCCCTCCAGGGCTAGGCTGGGTGTCTGTCATCAGTGTTTTCAGAGCATTCTGTGATCCTTGATGCAGGATGTAGGTATGCTTTGCTTCCGGCAATCCCATGTTTATCTGTCTCCCCAGGGGTCTACAAGATCCCCCTCCTTGAGGAACCACACTGTCTGCTCATCTTTTATCTCAGCACTTAGCACAGTACTGGGTAGAGGGGGCAATAAATGAATGTTTGTTGAAAAGAAAGGTTAAAGGGGAACAGCCTAGTAGAAGTTGAGGTAATGAGAGGCACTGCAGAGCAAGGGGGCAAGCAGGGAGGAATTGGGGAGATAGTAGCAAGCGAGGCATTGCCAAGGGATTTTGTGCATTTCTCTTCCTAGGATCAAGATCTCCCTCTTCTGCTTTGGAATCTTATCTTGAAGCTCTGATATATCCACGAGGGAATTCCAGTAAGAGATTGAGATTCTGCCTTTCCTGGCACAGGGGATACTTGATTTGGGTCATACTAGAGAACTGCCTGGATAGCTTTGGGGACAATCTCTGTAACATCACGCTTCCCCCACTGTGACAACTGACCCCTGCCTTCAAGCTAAGCATGCCAGGCCTTTGCACAGAAAGCCAGGGCAGAGGGAAAGATTTTTGGCACTGGTTACTGCTTTTAGTTATTTTCCCCTCCTCCTTCAAGGGCACATGTCATAGAGGATGATTATGACTCCCTTTTGGGGTGGCCTCACAGCTTTGAAAGTTAGACCCTGGCCTCCTTTCCATAGCTGGACAAGCACGCAGGAAGGCCCCTTCACGCCAACCCCAGTCTTCCATCAGCTATAGTAAGTAGCAGGGTCCTCATTTCACTACAAAGTCATAGATACCCTGAACGCTTTACTAATTCTACCTCAGTGCTCAGGAGAATGTTCTGGAAAGGGATTAAGAGGTGCAGGGGGGGGGCTGCTGGGGCCTTCTGGAGCCTGGGTGCATATGCAGGGCCGGGTGGGGAAGATCTTGGCATGGGAAAGGGAGGATGGGTCCTCCTTACTAATAACCTTAAGAACCTCAGACAAGCCACTTGACCTCTGGTCTCCAGGTAGGAACCTGTAGCAATGGGTCTGTCTGGCCTCTTGCTTCGCTGTGAGTACAGGCGCCACTAGGGAGTGGCAAAGCCTTGCAGAAACCTCAACTCCTGCCTGGTCAGCGGCAGTACCGGGCCCCTGGCCTCAGGTAGGCTGGGATCAACAGCCTGGGCTGGACCGGGCAAAGGCAGAGCTGGTCTGACCCCGCCGTGTTTCGGCTCCCAAAGGGACACTCCTGCCCTGTTCCTGGACCCCTCTTCCCAGGCCTGGTTCACTGTGTTGCTGAACCGGTGTCCTGGGCTTTGGTGACACGAGGCTTCAAGTGCCGCGAGGGGCGTGAGGGGAGAGAGGCGCAGAGGAGCCTTCCTGCCCTCGGGCGCCCAGGCGTGTGAACGTGGGCGGCGGTGAGCGGCTGCCCTCCTCGCCCCTCCCCTCCTCGCGGCGCTCCGTGTGTGCGGGTGTGAGAGTGCGTGTGTCTCCCTCGCTCCCTCTCGCACACGCTCCGGCACTAGTGCAGGAGGAGAGCCGGCGGCTCCCGGCTCGCTTGCTCCGGCCGCTGCGCTCCCGTCTCGCCGCCGCCGCCGCCGCCGCCGCCTCTGCAGTCGCCGCCGGGCATGGTGAGTGAGTGAGGTCCTGCCGCCGCGCGCTCCCCCGGCTGGCCGCCGGACCCCGGCCGCAGCGGGTTCCGTCCCGGAGCCAGCTGGCGGCCGGAACGCGCTCGCGGGCCAGGCGGCCGCGCGGCGTCCGGAGGGGGGGCCCGAGCGCCCTCGGTGGCCGGCCCGCCCGGCCGCCGGGCCCCGTCTTGGGAGCGGGCTCCGCGCCGCTCCCGGGTCGGAGCCTGGCTCCTCGAGGGCTGCGCGCTCCCTCCCCGCCCGCCGCTCGCCTCCCGCCTCTCGCCTCCGGACGCCTCCGGAGCGCCCGTCGCCCCACCCCGTGACCGGCTCCCCGTCTTGTCCCACAGGACCCGCCCGGACGGGACCACGCCGCTGCCGCCGCCTGCAGCCGCGCTTCGGGTCCAGCCTGAGCCGCGGCGCGCGGGGCCGCCGTTACCGCGGGCGGGGAATGGGGCTGCCCGGCCGGCGCGCCGAGCCCGCAGGGGGAGCGCGGCGCCCGCGCGGAGCCTGAAAGCCCGAGCAGCCCGCGCAGCCCGCGCAGCCCGCGCTGGGCTGGTCCGTGCGCACCGCGCGCCGCCCCTGCCGCCGCCGCCCGCGCCTCGATGGCGCCATCGCCCCGGCGCCGCTGACCGCCCCGCGCCGCCTGCCCGGCTCCCGCGGCCGCCCTCGGAGCCCGGCCGGCCGGAGGAGCGGCCTGCCACGGCAGCTTCCCGCGCCCTCCCGCCCGGCCCCACCATGGCGCTGCGGTGCCTTCTGCTGCTGCTGCTGCTGCTGCTCTCGCTGGAGTCCCTGAACCTGCTGCCCGGTGCCCACGGCGCCCGCGGCCGCGCCGCCAACCGGACCCTCAGCGCCGGCGCCGCTGCCGTCGGGGGCCGGCGGCCCGGGGGCGCCCTGGCCCGCGGCGGTCGCGAACTGAACGGCACCGCCCGGGCGCCGGGCGTCCAGGAGGCGGGGAACCGGCGGGGGCAGCCCGCGGCGGCGGTGGCAGCGGCGGCGGCGGCCAGCGCGGCCGTCACCTACGAGACGTGTTGGGGCTACTACGACGTGAGCGGCCAGTACGACAAGGAGTTCGAGTGCAACAACAGCGAGAGCGGCTACCTGTATTGCTGCGGCACCTGCTACTACCGCTTCTGCTGCAAAAAGCGCCACGAGAAGCTGGACCAGCGCCAGTGCACCAACTACCAGAGCCCCGTGTGGGTACAGACGCCCAGCACCAAGGTAGTGTCTCCGGGGCCCGAGAACAAGTACGACCCGGAGAAGGACAAGACCAACTTCACCGTCTACATCACCTGCGGGGTGATCGCCTTCGTCATCGTGGCCGGCGTCTTCGCCAAGGTCTCCTACGACAAGGCCCACCGCCCTCCGCGGGAGATGAACATCCACAGGTGAGAGAGTCGCCAGTGCCTGCCCGCAGCCTCCCCGGACCCACCCCTCTCTCCTGGCTTCCTGGTCCTCTTTCCTCTGGGCACCCCACACCCCTCTGCACTCTCCTAACTCTTTGTCTTGCTGTGAATCTGAGCCTTCTTGTACCCTTGCCTCCACTTCAGAACGGGGAACAAACACGGCTTTGGTGGGGAGAGAGGTTTGCAAGGGATGGCTTGGTGGAATCGGTGAAGTTGGAGTAGAAGAACTGGTACAATTTTTGTCATCCCGAGTGGGTACTGGGGGTTCAGTTTCAAGGCATGTGGGCACCTGGGTGAAGCATCTTAATGGCATTGGTCTCCCCCCCCCACCCCCAGTGAAACCCTAGGGTGTCTTCTTAAATGCAGGAGATTGGCCCGTGTTAGAATCTTACTGAAAAGAGTACCAAGCAGTCTGGTGTATAAATGGGAGGTTTGAGTGTGTTAGAGATGGAGATCATTTGGAAGGGCTGTCTCCTGGGATGGAAGGAATAGATTTATCCATTTCATGTTGACCCAAGGCAGATAGTGGGGCTTCTTGGCTCCCTGTGCAGTGGGAGGCTTATCCTTCCAACTGTGACTGGAAGACTAGTTCTTGTAAACCCTGAGGGCAGAATTCTGCTTCTTACTGTATTGAAGCTGGTGGGCATTTTTCACTGCTTAGGTTCAGGAGGTGGCGGGGGGCTGCTTTCTACTAGAATTTATGCCAGGAGCTGGAAAGCTCTCAGTCCCTGGACCCACCTTGTCTCTCACCTCACCACCCCAGCTCCCAGCCAGTTCTTGGCGAAGAAGTCAAAGCTGAGACAACAGGAAACCAGCCTCTCTGCAACTCTAGGAAGGATGCACTGAGATGCAAAGTTAGCTCTGCCTCCAGTGCCTGTTATGATGAATGGCTGGACAGGGCTCAACTGTTTCAGGGAACAAACCCTGCCCTGAAAGTGCCTCCATTTCTGGCATCTGGTGTGGACATTGCCCAGGTAGCCAGGATCTCCTCCCTCAAACCAGTCATGCTTCTGATTTGCCCAGCCAGTTCCTGCTCCTTATCCTAAGCCACAGAGCTTCAGTTCATCGTTAACACTTGGCTTGTTAACCTTTTAGCCAGGAAATCTGCTTCCCTCAGGTAGCCATTAATCACCTGTACTTTGATGAAGAGAGAGAAAGGCGGGTAGAAATTTCTGGGCATGATTTTTTCCCCCCTTGATACTGTGTGTGTTGAGAAAAGATGATTCTTCCTGGCAGTAAGTGTGATCGAGTAGGACAAACTCAGGTGTTAGAATTGGGTTGCTGCCTAAAGGGAATGCTTTATAATCTTCACTCTTAAGGTGCCACCATCCTTCATTCTATCCCAAACTTGTCTCTCAGGTACTGACCTGTGCCTGGACTCTTCCTAGGAACTGATGCAGGAATTATGATAAATGCTCCATGCTCAGCCTGGTGCTGGAATGCAGAGGGCAAGAGGGATGGAGAACAGAATAAAACTAAGATGCTCCCTCCTTTGGGCATTGTCTGGTGAGGCATACCCTTTGGGTCACCTGAGGGCAGATTCCTTGCTGAAACTAGTGTGTCTGGTCCGCAACCCTCTACCTCGGCCTCTGACCTGCAGGGAGGGTTGCCTCTTACCTTCTCCTGTGACCCTGACCTCTCATCATACCTCTACTCTGGTTGAGCAGCTTTCTGCTTGATTTCCATGAACTTTTATTTTGGTTTTTGTTTTCCCTGAGCCACTATTCTCAGCACTCTTAGAGGTGTCCCCTGCTCTGCCCTTGCCACTTCCTGATGAGATTGGGTATTATCACCTGGGGAAGTACTGATGGTCTTTGGATCTTGGCATTGGCCTTTGTTTTACTGCCTTCTCACCCTAGAGTTGCTATGGTCCCCTCAGTACACCACTTCCAGCCCTCTGCCCTTCTGCTTTCTCTCTCTCCCCACCATTCCCAAACTAAGTCAACTGGTTAGTATGGGCATATTGCTCAACAGCCAGGCTCCTGGGCTCATTTCTCTCTTGGGGGGGGGGGGAGAAGAAAGGTAGTCATGGATAGAGAGATGAATTTCAGCCCTAAACCACTATGTAAATATGGAGTGTTTCTCAAATTCACCTCCTGATTTTGTTGGATTCACAGCACCTTTCCCAGAAGCTGCAGTCTGTCCTGGTCAGTGTTTTGGAACCCCCTCATGCTGGAGCCTGCTAGGTCAGGGACATTGCAGGTCTGTGTTCTGGGGCGGGGAGCGAGAGGTCCGTCTGGGATACTCTGTGAGTGACCTTGGCTGCTGGTCAGGGAATCTTAATTGTTTGATTCTAGGTAACTCAGGCACAAGTTTCCCATCTCCCTTCCTCCCCAGGCACGTTAGGGTGAGTATGCTGTTTGCTGCTGGGTGTGTATGTTAGCATGGCTCATATGCTCACACCTCAGAGGTCACCGGTCATTGTCTTGTGAAATTGGGGTACACATTGGAGAGAGTAATGGAGAAAGAGATAAATACTCATGTTATAATGAGTTTTCCCTAGGGGCAAAGGAAGAATGTGTGTTCTTCAGAGGTCAGCAGAGGCAGTGGGATGTGCCATCAGCTACATATTCCAGGCAAGAACTCAGCAAAGACTTCTCCTTTCTGAAATGGGAAGGAGCTTGTTCTGGTGTGTGAGTCTCTCTGAAGATAGTACATGGGCTCGCAGGGGCTGTCTGGAGGAGGAGGACTCCCTAAAAGGGATATTTGTGGGGGAGTTGGATGGGGTTAAAAACAGAACATCACCCCAAGATCATACTTCTGCCCCTGCTGGGGTTCACAGGCTAGGGAGTCCTCCACTACTTGCCCAGGCACACTCATTTTTAGGACAGGACACCCCTCAGTCCTCCAGCCCTGCAGGGAAGGGCTGCCAGAAGAGTTTAGACCTTGCCATCCTGTTTCTGTATGAGAAGGCACTGTCTTTCGGGGAATCTGTTATCTGGTGATTCTAACAGTGGAACACAGTCAGGTGTAGCTGGACACCAGGGAGTAGAGTGGATGGTAGGGTATCCAACAGAGCTGTGCTCTGGAACTGAAAATCCCTGGACATTGGGCAAATGGCCTTTCTCAACTGGAACCCTTTTTCCCACCAGGGAGTCTCTACCTTCCTGTTGCCAGGCATCGAGCTGATGGAGCATAGGCCTCTACCGATTTTACTGTTACATGAGCGTTTGTGCAATATTCCCTGTGGCTGTGTATCAGTGAGGGACTGCTGCCTGCCAAGGGCAAGGACTCCACCCAGGAAACAGCCTAGGAGACTGACTCCTTTTTGACATTCAATGCTGTGTGGTACAAGTTGTCTCACATCCAAACCTGTTCTTTCCTCCTCACCCGCACTTGATTCAGTGTCTTGGAGATGAAACTCATTCTGAGGGAGGAAATATGTGCCCTTTTTTTCCCAATGGCTAATTAACAGATGGGTCAGGAAGCTATTTATGAGCCTGTAGCTGCAGTCGGTACCGTTAACGAAATCAGAGGTTCTCTGGGTCCCCCCCACCGCTTCCACAGAGATGGAAGAAATGCGGGAATTTGGGGTGTGGCTGCCATAGGGAGAAATGCTTAGGACTGTGGGAAAAGACAACTGAGTAGATGTTATTAGGAAAAAGAAAAAATATTAGGAGGTGACCCCAACAGCCATGAAAACAGCACTTCATGTTTGTGTTCCGTTGTTTCTAGAGAAATCAAGGGAACACTTGGTTACCTGTTCTCCCTCCAGAAATTAATTACAAACCCAAAACTCTGTGTTTTCCTCGCAGACCACATAACGGCAGTAGCAGGACCACTTTGCTGACTGATTTAGTGAGTTTTCTTTCTAGGCTCGTGGGCAATGAATTGTCAAATCACCCCAAACACTCCATTTTCTGAAGCACTGAGGGTTCATTATAATGAATTGATCTAAATGGACAGTCATCTGATTTTTTTTTTACCTCAAATATTGCACTGGGAAGGAAAGAAATAAAGCATCTTGGACTGGCGGTCTTAGCTTTGTGTGTGTGTGTGTGTGTGTGTTTGAGAAAAATTACATGCAGGAAAAACAGTGAGCCTGGGAAAATTTAAGAAGGCTGATAGAAGAGGAGTTAAGAGAAAGATTTCAGGAAGACAGAAAGAAGCAAATACAGCAAAGGAGGAGGGGGATCTGGTGAGAAGTGGAAGGCAGTGCTAGGCCCCATGCTTGGCTGGCACAGGCCGACCCCTTCTGTCTCCTGCAGCTGCGGGCGGGCATCTGCAACCACTCAACAGATGAGCCCTGCTCCCCTGCTGTGGGCAAGCTATGTTTCCAACTATAAAGCATAAAGCTATAAAGTCTCTGTTACCTTTGACACATGAGACTGGCTGAAGCATGAAAGACAGATAAGGCTCACCCAGCTGGGGACACAGAGGCTAAATCATTCTTGATTTAGGCGGTCGCCATGCAGATACTTTTCAAAAATCTCTACATTGACAGACCTCCCTGGAATGTTGCTAACTGATTTTTAGCTTTTTTTCTATCATACCCCAAACCCAGAAGATTTATTTATTCTTCAGGTGCCTTCCTGGACTCCCCACTCCTAGACTTAGGGCACATTTATTTAGGGGAATACTAAAGACACCATACTTTTACCCACCATTCCAGGCTGTCAAGGCACAGGTAGACAAAGTCCAATTTGTTGATTTCAATCTATTTTAATGAGAGATCAGATGAACTGTATTGTTGATTAAGATCAATTGTAAAGGAAACTGGTTAGGTAAGCTGAAAAAAATGAGCTTGGCAAGATGAGATGCATTTACCAGTCCCAAGACAGACATGCCCATGAATTCAGAATGAACAGGAACCACCCCAAACATTTCATCCTTCAGCGTTTGGGGCCTGGCTTCTTCAGGGCTTGAGTTTGTTTTTTTCTGATTTTTTTTTTTTTTTTTGAGACAAGACCTCACTATATTGCCCCAGGGTAGTTTCAATCTTGTGGACTCAAGCAATGCCCAGCCTCAGCCTCCCAGGTAGCTGGGATTACAGGCGCCTGCCATTGTTCCTGGCTGCTTTTTTCAAGACCAGGTCTCGCTATGTTGCTTGGGGTAGTCTTGAACCTGCGAACTCAAGCGATCCCAGATCTCTTGCCTCCCAGCGCTTGGACTACAGGAGTGTGGCACCACACCTGGCAGGGCTTGAATATTTAGACGGTAACTCTTGATTCCTTTTCTGTAGTGGGTGAGGTTCTGCCCATTTTGTACCCCAGTTCCTGACTCTGAGGTCACCTCTTGTCACCCCTTCCCCCCACAAAGTCTTGTACAATCTATTTTTGAAATTATGATGTATTCAAGTGCTTTTTGTCTGACCATTTTGGTGGCATCACGTGACAATATATATCCCATGGAACCACAATATTGTTGTTTGAACTTACTAGTATATACGATCTCAGATTAGTGTTGGACTGGGGGCTCTGAGGGACCATATGGAGGCATAGGTTAAATTTATTCTTATAATACCTTCTGCTCTGTTTCTTCCCCCCCCCATTTTTTCTGTCACGGGAAACTTTAATCATCCATTGTTTCCCCTGAATCATGTGACTTCATATTTCTAGCATTCTCTTTTCCAGATGAGGGATGGGGAACAGGTGGGAGAATTTACCAGTGAGCCTCCAGAGCATCTCAAGTTTTTTGGCCTCAGATAAATTTATTTTAAACCCATTTGGACTAGATGGTTAACCCTCTCTGTTCATCTATTCTCCTTCTTCAGCAACTCTTGAAGTAAAACCAAAATGTTATTTTGTCATCCATTACAGATCCAGGATTTTAGACTTGATCTTAGCCAAGAGACTGAGAAGCGAGAGACTAATACAAATTTAATGCAGACAAATCATTTAACCTCTCTAATCTTGTCAGCAAGTCAGTAGATGTCCAGAAAGGCCCCATCCCCATGCCAGTGTCCCCCAACTGGTGGGAAAATGACTGGATCAAAAGCCTCGGTGGTGGGCTAGACCTGCACTTCCACCTCAGCACCGCTCTGCCTCATCTTGCCCAATAGAAATCTATTCTGCTTTTCACACATGCTTCTTAGTCATCAGCAAATAACTTTGGGGTATTTAGAGATGTGAGTGACAGCCTTCTTTCTTCCTGGCCTGTTTTTTTGTTTTTTTTTTTAGATTTTTTCCTCATCTAATTTTTTCAGCCACTAAAATGATTTTCCATTGCTCTTTCCCAGTCCTTTTACCATTTCTCCACATTCCTTGATAAAAGGGCAATAACCTGACCTAAAATAATCCCTAAATATGATCTGAGCAATGTGGACCTTTGAAGAAGGAAAATATAGCACATGCCTGACTTGCGAACCTGAGCAATGGGTCACTGAATAAAATAAAGGGCAGAAGTCTGTAATTAAAAATTGGGGCTGCAGAAGCTTTCTTTCTCTCCCAGACATGGGTGGGAATGCTGAGGCTTAGTAGTACCAGGAGGTTCGACTTTGCCAGTGCCACCAGACATCCCGGCATCCCAGATATGGGTGGCTTCAGGTTTGTCCTCCAGGATGGCCACCAAAGTTTACTCACCGGTGCCAGTCTTGTGCTTTCTCAGCTCTGGGCTGAGACCACACAGGGTCAAGGTCAATGCCAGGTGAGTGATGGAGAGAAACCTCAGGGAGGATGACTCGGGAAAATGGACGTTTGGGTCAGTCATATCAAAGGAGTCTCCATGGCGTGCACTTTGGGGTCTTTGCCTGCAGCGTGCCTGATTCTGCCTTTGAAAGAACCGGGACGAACACATCCTCACGTCCTTAAAAGCAGTCACCTTGGGAGGCCACACGCTGATTCGTCCCCGGAAAATGTTGCCACAGTTTTGTTTGGAAGCACTCTCAGAGTCTATGGCTTGTCATTTTAACTTTCTGTAACGGTAGCATATTTTTATCCTCTTAGGGTAGAGCAGATTCTCGTAAGCAGCAATAAGTCATGGGGCTGAGGCCGATGAATGAAGTAGGTGATCGGGCCTGTTATTCACCAGAAATAAAGAGAGCCTCCGGTAATGAGACCTGCTCTCCTGGGAGCTGCATCAGCTGTCTGCGAAGGGGGGGGGGGAGGGCAGAAGAGGTGTTCTGGTAATGAGTGACAACCCTGCCAAGCAGATCCTGCTCTCCATGGTGCCCACTTTGAAGGGGCCACTTCTCACCTGGAAGGATAATTACTGGCCAAGAGAAAATCATTTTCATCCTCTATCAATGTGTTGGGCAGACAGTGGAGGCGATGGAGGGAGAGGAAAGGAAGGAGTTGGGTATGCAGAACACAGTTCAAATAACTGCCCAGAGAGTTATCTCTGCAGGAGATAGTGGACAGACAACTCAATTTAGATTCCTAATTTGAGGCTGAGGGTAGAGGGACCGGTTTCCTGGGGATGTGTGCTGCTTGTTTAGGTCCGAGCCAACTATTGTCTGCACCCTTCCTCCTCTCCATCTCAGGCCACTGTCTCTGTGGCTTAGCATTTCAGGTGTGGTCGTTGCTTAGGCCACGCAGCCATCGATATAGTAGACATGTTTGCATGAACAAAAAGATGTGATTTCCAGTGCGCCCTCACTGCATCTCCTGATATTCCCCCAATGTGCAGTCATTCCAAGGAGCTCATGGAAATAGATCAAAGTGGGAGTAGGGGGCGAAGGTTGAGTTTCAGGCAGGTAATCAGGCGCCTTCAGGTGCAGCCCTTGTTGCCAGTTCCAGTTCTTTTCACAGCCAGAAAAGCTGTTGCCGTAGGTGGATAGTGTTTCTTCTCAAGAGTTTTTTTGGGTGGTGTGGGGATGGGTACTGAGACCCTAGTGAGATGGATCCAAGCTGGATCCAAGCCTTTCGACCTGGTGATGCGTAATGGCCATACTCTACTCTTGGGGAGCAGCCAATCCTACTTTGTACTGGGGAGCTCTGCTACCTGTGTTAAAGTGTCAGGACAGAGGGCACTCTGTACCCGAGGAATTTGTACAAACTCATCTCCTGTGCAGAATGCTGGAGTTGAGGATGTGAAGTCTCAGCTGGATGAGAAGTCAAGGTCATTGGTGTGGAATGGGAAAGTGCTAGAGTGATACTTGTGAAGCTCCCATTTTCCAGCTTCTGTCCTGTACTAGACACCCTGTGAGCATTCCACCTGCATCGTTTCACCCTTCCTTCTGTCACCCTTTGGGGGTGACCATTTTACAGATGAGCAGATCAACTCACAGAGGCTTTGTCTGTCATGCAAGGTCACACCTCAAGACTCCATCTCCCTTTTAGGGGGGTGGGTGTAGCAAGGCAGCTAGCACTTCCCTTCCTGGATGTAAAAGGATTGCTCAGTTTGCTTGAGGAAGCAAAGACCCCTTCCTCCCACCTCCCTGGTTCTGGGGACAGGTTCCCACAATAAAGAACTTGGAAGATAAACCACCCAGGTATCTGTGGAGCCGAACTGGTGGCCCTCACTAATGCTGTGTGCAGGATATGGGGGTACCCAGAGGGTAAAATATCTTTGTCAAGAATAGATTGGTTTTGGATAGTGAAGGCAATACAAAGAAAACATTAAAAGCAAAACAAAACACCCTGATTTTAACTGAGAAAAAAATCAAATAAACCAAGCCTTTTACGGTATTGAAAGAGCCTCTTGTGCTAGTATAGGGGCACTAGGGAAAATAAGTGATTTGGGGGGTGAGAAGACAGACCCTGGGCCATGCCCAGTTTTAATTACCAAAATATTCAGCCTACAAGAAGCTTTGTTCATCACACTTGCCCTTCTGGCCCACTTATAACATTTCAAACTGCACACAGAACAGGGTTTCAGCCCACTCATGCTGCATCCTGAACTCATTGTGTTGTTTTTCTTCCAGTTTTTTTCCTCCTAGCTGAGTTTCCTATTTCCTTGCTCTGGCCCTGTGTGTCTTGTGTCTTGAGCTTTTGAACCAGAGCTCTGCACTGAAGGGCACCTGAACAAAAGGCAGGGGGCATTCTTGGAGGACCCCCCCTGGGTTTTGCTCTCTGGCTCTTGTCACTGTGGTCATTGGTGGTCGTTGTGACTATGGGAGTACTCACCAGGGAGGTATTCCCTGGTCTGCAGCTGAGGTAGGCTGGGAACCATTTCCTGAGCACTTCCCTGGGAGGAAGAGTTGCTGAGTTCTGCTTTGATCCACCTGCTCCCACCCTAGTTCAGACCTCCATCCTGGAGAGAGGGGCATGGGAAAATTCAAGTCTTCCTTGCTCAGAGCTACTGTCCCTATCTCAAGACCCATGGAAGCTGAGTCCCGAAGCAGACGTTGGGTGGTGAGAACATTGGCCCCGTTCCCCAGCATTTGAGAGAAGAGTTGCTGCTTTCTGCAGGCTTCGCAAACACTCTCATTATTCCTTGCTTTTTTGGCATTTGGTCTCGTGTACTGTTCCCATTAGCTTCGGCATTAAAGTCTCATTACTTAGGACATCTGTCCTCTGGACATATTCGCTGTTCCCTTAGCCAAATGTCCTCTTCTGGGAAGTGTGCTTTCCACCCAGACAATCACCTCTCCTTCTTCTTCCATCTTGCTGCTCTAGCAGGGAGGTGTCTGAACCCTAAGAAGCCCTGCCAGGGGTGGGAGGAGTGACATTCATTTTAAGTGGCATCTGAGAAGAGGATGTTCCAGAGCCAGCCATCCCTGTCCATCTGTGGTCCTGGGAACTCAGAACCTTGTTATCATCCCTGAGATTTGGCAGGCAAGAGACAGAACCCATAGGAGCAAGTTGTTGCCCGGAGAATTTTTCTCTCATAGTCCCAGGACACCCTCAGATGCAATCTGTGGGGAATTCTGGGCTCCATATCCTTGATGTCTGGGCAGCTTGATCCAAGGGCTCCTGTTACCCTGAAATGACAGTCCCTAAGTCCAAGGACCTAGCTCAAACCCAGAGGCTGCTCTGAATTCTTTCAAAAGAATTTGGATTCCAGCCTCCCTATTGGTCTAGCTGTGGTCTTCCTCTCACCACTGTGTCCTGAGAAATTTCCCAGGAATCATAGTCCCTGAATTGGGAAGAGTCTGAGTGTTTTAGGAAATTAACAGCTTTTCTGTTCTCCGCTAATCAATAGCCAGTTTCTGACCCATCTCCTTGCTAGTTCTTCCTCCTCAATCCTCAAGCCTTTGCTAAGAGAATCGAGTCTTCTAGCGATTTGTCACTTCTCTCTCCATCTCGAACCACATCATTAAAATGTTTCTTCTTGTTCCCTTCTGTGTCTTTGTCCACTGTCTCTTCTTTCTCCATCTGTCCTTCTTTTGATGCCTCTTTACTTCTGTCACATTGTTCCTTCCCCCACTCCCTCCAGCTCTCCTTCTTGAACCTGTCCAGCTCTAACTTCATTAAACTGCATCGATTACGATCCCGCTAATTTGAGATTTATCCAAATTGGACCTAGGCAAAGTTGTTTTCCTTTTCTCCTTCTGATAGAAAGCAGTGATGAATAGATTAATAGCTCAGACAATACTGCAGAGATTGTGCAGGGCACCTATTCTGTGCAGAAGGACAGATTGTTTTCAAGTAGGGTGCTCCATAGACAATTGGCATCCTAATTACAAAATCATTCTTATCTATTCAATAAAGTAGCTCTCCAAAGATCAAGTTTTTTTTAGACTAGTTTGTAATCCTGCAATGACCTGGGAAGCAATAAAAATGCATTTCCTTTAAAGTGTTGTATAATTTCTATGTCTGTCTCATTGATTGGGATTAGCCTGCCCCCATTTCTGCTGAATCAGTGATGCTTGACTGTATGCTGCTTCGAATCCCCTTTTGAATTCCCTCTGGGGGCACCTGCTAATTTCCCTCTCTTCTTGTTTCTGCTTTGTTACATTTCCTTGAATTTTTAGAATCCACAAACTCTCTCTTTTGGCTTAGAGTCTTGTGCAATCTTGATGGTTTGACCTTTTCCCATTGTGGCCAGAAGGATGACCAGTTGGGCACGGTGGTCAGGAACTTGGAGGCAGATTTAGGACAGTGTGTCCTATCTCTGGGGTACGAAGATGGTGAACACTGTCTTCAAATTCTCTGGTTTTTTTTGTCAATATCCTGTTCCTGCCTCTGTGGTCTGCTTGTAAATCATGGTCCCTGACACCCCAGTTTGGGTTGAGGAGACACCATGACACCCATAGGATATACTCAACAAGCACCTGGTCCCATATAGAAAAGGATTTGTAATCACTCTTCTTGCTCATGAAGTTCCACAAGACAGCTAGCAAAGCTCTCTTTCTCTCACTTTTGGAAGTTTGATGCAGCCTTAGAGCATTTCTTGGGAGCTAAGATGAAAGGTAGGCTAATCTCAATTTATGTCTCTCTCTGTTCCATGACCTGGGTAGGTCCCTTGCTGGGATATGTTAGTGCCACTGTGGGAAAGTGCTAGAAAGTTGTGGCGGTGTGCTCTTCTCTGGCCCATTCTGATCTCAGCACCCCAGGGGTTTGGAAAGTAGTATCTACTTTTTCTATGCAACTGCCCTGGGACATAGGAGCAAGTGCATTTTCCTTGCATTTTCCATTCAGGTAAGAACATTATCTGCACGTGACCTCATGAAAATGCTTGTTTTTTAGTATCTTAAACTCAAAGAACTTTTGGTTGAAAAGGACTCAGGAAGCCAGTCACTGTGGGTGCTATATCCTTTCACTCATCCACATGTATCTGGGGCTGGGATTCCCCATGCCTCTTGGCAGCACATTCTGCTATTAGGTTGAATTCCAGCTGATTGTCATGTGAACCACAGTCAGGTCCACCTTTACTCATCCTTCCTCCTGGATAATTGTTACTAATTAAAAGTCTGTTCTTCAAGGGCCATGGTTTCAAGTCCTCCTGTCTATGCAGAAGTCCACATAGAAATGGGGGATAATTTTAGATTAAAACTCCAAATAGAAATAGCTGGGCAAGGTGGCGCGTGCTTGTAATCCCAGCTACCTGGGAAGCTGAGGGTGGGGATTGCTTGAATCTGTGGTACCCCGGACAACGTGAGCCTATTGTTTTATGGGCAAAACTAGTGAGAACTAATCTCAAAAAAAAAAAAAACAAACAAAACTCCAAATGAAGCTGGGCATGGTGGCATGCTGGTGCCTGTTGTCTAAGCACTGGGAGGCAAGAGACTTGGGATCACTTGAGTTTGTGTGTTCGAGAGTACCCCAGGCAACGTAGTGAGATCCGGTTCTCATAAAAGCAGCCAGACGCCATGGTGAGTGCCTGTAATCCCAGCTACTTGGGAGGCTGAGGCTGGCGGTCACTTGAGTCCGCAGTACCCCAGGCAATATAGCAAGACCTAGTCTCAAAAAAAAAAAAAAAAAAAAACCAAAAAACAAAAACCCAAATGATATCACCAAGAACAACATATGGGTGTAGAAATTCAAACACACAATTTAAACACATAAAGATTTCTTATGGGATAGTGGTCCATCTCTTCCCCTAGGCAGTAGTATATTTCCCTCACACACTGTCTATAGGATACATGTGTGTATCTATTCTCTTCAGACCTGATTCCTAAATGTGTCTAGAAAGTGTTTTTTAAAAGCAGTGCCTAGCATGAACCAAGTGCACAAAAATTATGGTCGAACAAGTGACAATTAAAAAGTGGAGAGGACTTGGGGTGGTCTCTTTTTGTTATCCTACCTTTCAGATGGTTACATTGATGTGAAGGTACTTGAGCTTGGAAGCAACAATAATCTTTATAATAATTTTCTATTGAAGAAGGAAGGAAGAGGGTGATGAAAGAAAAGGAAGAAAACGTGAGAAGAATGGAGAAAAAAATAACTGAATCCTTTGCAGAAAAGGTTGCCCTGCCATTTTATGCGTCGCTGGAATTCTGATGTGTTTTGCTCATGATGTCAATTCTTTTGCGTTTTAGTGGACCTTTGTCTCTATGCTTCCTTGCTTGCTGGTGGAAGCACAATTTTCCATGGCCTTGCTGAAGGAACGGGCAGTTACCCTTTGCTCTTGGCTTGCAAAACCCAGCTTCAGGGTTCAGTGCAAATGGTGTATGGCCATATGGATTCCCACCCTTGGACCTTAGAGGAATGAGAGGACTATGTGGGGTGGGGGTGGTCCCTGCCGGGATGCCCACGGTCACAGATGTGCCAGAAAGCTCTCTATCCACACTAAGTGTGGCCAATCTGATGTCACCGACTTGATCTCCCAAGACACCCCTCTCCATCTGTGCTTAGCTGTGGTCTGAGAGGCTGAGCCTGTGTAGGACTATTTGGATTTATTTATCTATCAAATATTTATACGGTGCTTACTAGGCACCTGGTTTTGCCCCAAGTACTTGACAAATATTAGCTCATTTAATCTTCATAAGATCCGTAAGAGGTAGACCTTCTTATTTGGACCTTATTTCTTCAGTGAGGAAACAGCTACAATACATGTAGTAGTTAGCTAATAATCACTGTGTATTAAGTGACCAGCATCCCAGCCTAGGCACTGTGGCTCTGGACCACTGTTTAGCTTCTGGGTTGAGATACTTTCAAACTTGGATTTTGATTGGTGCCCAATGCAAATCAAAAACTTAGCTCCAACCATAACAACAGCAATGGCAGCAGCCACCTGCATGGACACAGGTACAGTTATTAACTAATCCATCACCTGACTGGGTCTGTGGCTCTGCCAACAACTCTAGGAAGCATTTTTGTCTTCTCAGTTTTAAATGATAGCTGCATTTGACACTTCCAGATCTTTGATGAATTCTCAAACAGTCCTAGTACATCAGAAAAGTCCAGACTTGGTTTCTATGCTGATGACTTGCCCAGTGTTGGGTGGTTTCCTCTCTTGTTTTATATTCTTATATATTTTTTTCTTAAGGTAACATTGGTTTATGACACTGCACATGATTCCGAAGGATAAAACTCCCACCTCTTTCAGTATAATTTTACCGTACTATACCCACCACTGAGACTCCCAGAATCCTCTACCTCAGTCTATTGTGCACCCTCCTTCCTCTGGTCCATGGAGCAAGGAGTGATGTTGGAGAGTTGGCCTGTTAGGAATGAATTGGGGCCATAAAGAATGATGTCTTCTCTTTCAATTGTGCCTGGAGCAACTCAGACCTGCCCAGCAGTGCAGTGCAGATGGACCAACATTGTTATCACAACAAAGAAGATCTCCACGCCCATTTGGAGCCTCTGCCTGTGGGAGAGTGGTCTTGTGCATGCACAAAGCCAGCAGCTGTGTTTTGCAAGTGGGCTGTGAGAGAACTAGGATAAGGAAAACTAAATTGAGCTGTTCTCCTTGGTCTGTGTTTATTAAAAATATAGTCATGTCAGTTGTCTGGAAGGGGTATTTCAGAACCCCGAAACAGTCCACTGCACAGTGGATAAGCATGAGGGTGTGGTTAAAGAGAATCTAGCTGCTCCCAAGGTGTCAACAAGTAAAAGCTCAGTAATCTGTGACCCACCTAACCAGTCTTTGAATTAACTGGAGTAGAATGTCTACACTCTACTTTTAGGAGAAATACAAAAGTAGTATCTTTCAGGGACTTAGGTAAAGAAAAAGAAGCCTTCCATAGTGTGTTCTGCACTTTTCCAATGAAAGTTCCATTTTCTAGATTGTCTACATTTTGCTTCATTTTATCTGTGGAGAGAACTAAAGATTAGATTGATGGCCCTCTCATGGAAGATTCTTGCATTAAAAAAAATAATTGTATTCAGTATTCTCTACTTAATTAGGCAGGAATGTGCTTCAAAAATTCTTCAAAAACAAGTTTTCTCATTAGTCCTTAGGAATAATAACATTAACCAGAATAGCTTATTCACGGGATAGTTCATTGATTTGGCCTTTAATCATACCTATCCAGCAGCGTAATTTTTTCGCCTACTCCTCCTGAAGAGAAAAAAGGCATAGTTAGGAGTCTAAACTATCTAGCTGGCTTTAATCTTAGCACAGAAAAACTGAATGTTAGCTGAACTCATTTTCTTCCTCCTGTGGCATTTATGACTTAGAAAAACAGAGACATGGTAGTGCAGAGGTTGGTTTCTCACATTGCACTAGTGAGTAGTGAGTGTCATGAGTTCTGCATGGAAAGCATATTACATGAGAACAAAAAGACTTTATCAGACAAGCAAAGGGTCCCTAGGTCTCTCCAATTAATTTGGGAGGACCAAAGTTTTGCTGTCTTCTCAAGAAATAGAGATTGGGACCAAAAAAAGTCCCAAGTCTTTTATTTATTATTTTATTTTGCTGAAATATTGTTTTTCAAAATTGTAATTCATCTTGAACTCCAAGGATTACTGGAGAGATGACTAGAGATTGGTAGAGCAGTTCTGTGGCTCCTTATACTGACCTTATGCAGATCAGGGGGCTAGTAAAGTGCATTATGTTAGTGTTCTAGTCAGAATTTCATTTGATAAAAAGGTTGCCTCGCCAGGCGTGGTGTGGTGGCACATGCCTGTCATCCAAGCGCTGGGAAGCAAGAGGTTGGGGATTGCTTGAGTTATCGGATTCGAGACTACCTGGAGCAACATAGTGAGACCTGGTCTCAAAAAAAGCAGCCGGGAGCGGTGCCTGTAATTCCAGCTACCTGGGAGACTGAGGATCACTTGAGTTCATGGGATTGGGACTACCCTGGGCAACATAGCTAGACCTAGTCTCAATAAATAAATAAATAAATAAATAAATAAACAAACCAACAAATAAATAAACAAATAAAATGTTCACTCTGCCTTAAGTGATGTGATGCCCATACTAATCCTATTACCTTTGCAACAATTATTACTCCAATTTTTAACAAGTACCTGAGACTCACTACTTCTAAGAGTAAATATAAAGGAGCAGAATTGTAAATCTAGGGCTCTATGCTTGAGTTTGGGTGTCCTTCTGCTCACTACGACTGTTTCTTCTATGCATCTCACCTATGAATCATCAGTCTGGATGAATCCTTCTGGTCTCTCCAGGAGACTAATTTACAATTAGCAAATTGTAAATTATTTATTTATTTTAAATAAATAAATAAATAAATAAATAAAAAGGTTGCTTCATGATGTAAACAATTTTAAGCTGTTAATGTTGATAATATAATCATATAATATATTATATTATATATTTAATATAATTTATATATATTATATATATTATATAATTTTTAATATTTAATAATCTTTAGGAAAGATTTCTTGTCTTGATTGTATGTGGCAGCACATCAAAAATGTTGACTTGTCATGACAAGTCAACATTTAGGGAAATTCAAACACACTCTCATTTCCTAGGAACCACTGGCAACATTAACCAAAGTTTTAAGCAAATAAATGGATGGTCGACCTGAATCACTCATTTGCTAATTGTAAATTAGTCTCCTGGAGAGACCAGAAGGATTCATCCAGACTGATGATTCATAGGTAAGTGAGGTGCATAGAAGAGACAGTTATAGTGAGCAGAAGGACACCCAAACTCAAGAATAGAGTTCTAGATTTACAATCCCCCTCCTTTATGTTTACTCTTAGAAGTAGTGAGTCTCAGGTACTTGTTAAAAATTGGAGTAATAATTGCTGCAAAGGTAATAGGATTAGTATGGGCATCACATCACTTAAGGCAGAGTGAACACATTTACTGTGGAGTGCTATCCACAGGTAAGATGGTATCATAATCATGTACATGGTCAATACAACAGCACCGGGTACTGAAGAATACTGATGTCTCCTGCCTGAATGGTCAGACAATGGTTTTTCCTGATCAGATTTGCTGCACAATTAATTTTCTGTCCCCTCCTTGCCATGTATCTGTGAAAGCCAACACAGGCATTTGCCAAAGGAAGTAGTGAACCAAGGCAATTTTCCAAATAACTCAGGCAAAGAGGATTCGTTTATTTGATATATCCAGATTTGCAGTGAGAGTGACTTTGGGGGAGGGACAGACTGGGATACCCCAGGGAGTTAGCAGGGAGTTAGCAGATTCCTCAAGATGAAGTTAGGCATCTGTGGTAGCCATTGGGGCTGCAGTAGGGCTGAGTGGGTGTTGCCCAGATTTTAACTGCTCACCCATCTTCATTTCCCCCTTTTCTGACTCTGTTTCTCCCTCTGAATGGCTCCCTGGCCTCTCTTGCTTGCTTTCCCAATCACATTTTGCCTCTGAATTTCTCTCTTTTCCCCCTTTGGTTTTGCTCTTTCTACCTGTTTGTCTCTGTCCCCCTAATTCTGTCTTCCTCTTTTCTATGTCTCTCCTTGTTAATGTCCCTTTACTTCCTCATCTCTGCCTCTCTCTTCTCTGCCTCTGAGTCTCAGGCTCTCCCTCTCTCACTCCATCTGTTTAGCTCCATTTCTGTAGTCTCTTTCCACCTGTTTCTCCCTCTGTCCCTCTGTGTCTCCCTTCCTCTCTGTCATGGTCTGTCCTTGTCTTCCATATCCGAGCCTCTGCCCTGCTCTTAGGCCCTGAAAGCTGCTGCCCACTCTGATAGAATCTGCTGCCCTGTTCCTCTGTGACCAATTTTCTTTCCTGCAGTTAGAAAGTAGCTCAGGCCTTAACCCATTTCCTCCAGCGTATTCAAATTAATTAGGTGAGAGTGGGATCGCACATTTCAGAATTAGAATAATATTTATCAAGCACCCTGGAGAGAAAGGGCCACTAGATGGAGAGGCACAGAGCAAGGAGGGAGGTCACTGAACTGAATGAGGAGTGGGAGTGGGGGAGGGAATCACTTCTAAAAGATGCACCTGGTGGAGGGAACCACTTCTAAACATGCACCACCTGAAAGTGTGGGTTCCCTTTCTGGTTGCCATAGGGTATGGGGAAAGGTGGATCATTAAGAATGGTTTTCAAGAGACAGGGAAATTCAAAGAGTACATGATCAGGACCATGTCCCTGACCACCATGCTTCTCACTGGGGTGATGGCAGGTTCCCAGGCCCAGATAGCCTGTCCCACAACCCTTTCTTGGGGATCACCCTCTTTTGCCCATCCCTCTCTTTTGGCTGCGCTGCTCAGCTCAGTCCAGCCAACTGGGTCTCTGAGAGGATCCAGTGCAATTCATTATTTTCTTTGCTAAACTGATCTAAAGATGAAAAGAGATAGCCTAGCTCTAACCCAGACTTCCAACTAGTTTTCTAGCAACAGGGGACATCCAGACACAGTTGGGATCCACTGAGTCTGATGTTCTTCAGGGAGGTGACCATCCCACAGCCCTGAACCTTCCCTCTCACCCTCGGTTCTCACAGCCTATGCCAGGCAGTCTTCAGGAGATGTGCACTAAGAATTTCCTTATTGGGAAGAGGTGAATTTTGCTTGAAAATCTTTTTCTGCTAGCTCCTCCCTGACTGAAGAGCTCAGGAGCCAGTCTACTCTGGAATTGCCATTTACACTGTCAGCGTGGACAAAAGGGGTGCTGGACTAAAGCCATGAAGACCAGAGAGAGATGGCCTACATTTCTTACTCTGTGATGGCTGAGCAATGTGCTAAGACCTGAGGGTACACTGATGATCCAAAAAGACCAACCCCTCCATTGGGACCTTCACTCCAGTGCCTCCAACCTCACATGGCCCAGGGCCCAACTGATCACCCAGCCTTCAAACTGACTGGTCAGAAGAACTAGATTGTGAATGTTTGCTCCAGTTAGTTCTAGTTTACTAGAGCCATGGAACTCAACTGGTCATAGGCAACTTCATCTAGTGCTGTGTAGATGTAGGTCAGGGCTTCTCAGCCTTGTCACTGCTAACATTTTGGGCCAGGTATTTCTTTGTTATGGGGACTGTCCTGCATCTGATGGAATGTCTAGCAGCATTCTTTACCATCACTTTCCATCCCACTGTGATAGTTAGCAGGTCCCTAGATGTGGCCAAGTGTCTCCTGGGAGAAAACTAGTGTGGTTGAATACCACTGCTATAGATTCGGTCTTGGCCCATCAAAGGCATGGATTTAACCACACAACTCCATTCTCCTTTGCAGGCATAAGAGAGCTAGAGTCATAGAATCTTGGGATGGAAGAAAAAGAACAGGCTTCCGCTGCCTTTTGGGAAGATGGTAATAGCTTTATTGAGTTGTAGTTCATCCACCATTATTATTCAGCTTTAAATATTAATGTATACAATTCAATGATTTTTGTATATTCGTAGAGCTGTCTAACTAGCACTATTTAACTTTAGAACATTTTCATTTCCCACCCAAAGAAACCCCAAACCAATTAGTAGTCACTTTTTACTTATTCCCCAGATCCTGTTTACTTTGTTTCTGTGGCTCTGCCTAATGTGGACATTTTATATGAATAGAATCAGACAACATGGAGTCTTTTGTGACTAACTTCCTTAAGCAGCATGAGGGTTTCAAGGCTTATTCATCTGGGAGTGTGTGCCTGTCTCCTTGATTTTTATGGTTGAATAATCATCCATTATGTAAACATACCACCTTTTGCTTATCCATTCATTTGGACCCATGGGGCATTGGGTTGCTGCTATCTTTTGGCTTCTAGGTATCACCCCCTTTTCAAAAGTTCATGTTACTCCACTTTTCTTTTATAAATAGATGCACACAGTGATATCTGTTTTTTTACTAAATGAAAGAAAGCTGAACATGATTTCTATGTTGCCAACACAGAAGGCAAAAGTGAACATTCATTTTAAAGGCAGCATGCACCCTAAGCAGCAGAAGTGACGTGCTGAACTCCCTGGGATATCTTCTGTACAGGCTGTGTGTGTATCATACCCTTCCTGCTTTCTGTTGATGTTAGTGTTATTTTAGACTGTATGCATTATTTGTTTGATTGGTAGGTTACTTTGGGGAGAACTGGGGATCTGAAAACTTTTCCCCATATAAATGAAACAGTTGCTTCTTTACTTTATGACATTTTAGCAGCTGGATGATTTCATAGGAATGCTCTACTTTCAAGATAGTCAGGGAAATTTGTATTAATGAGGCTGCTGTGAACCTTCATACACAAATCTTGTGTAGGTGTATGTTTTTGTTCCTGTTGGGTATATACTAGGAGTAGAATTGCTAAGCCATGTGATAACTCTATGCATTGTAAGGAACTGTTAGTGTACTTACCAAAGGGTTGACACTATTTAACATGCCCACAATGCTGTAAGAAGGTTTTTTTTTTTCCCTCTATATCCTTATCAACATTTGGTATTGCCACAATTTCGGTTATAACTATCCTGGTAGGTATGTAGGGGTGTCTCATCATGGTTTCTAATCATATCTTCCTGATGACTGATAATGTGAGCTACTTTTCATGTACACTTTCTTTGGAGAAAAGCCTTTTTATATTCTTTGTTAATTTTTAAGTTTTTTTTTCCTCCAAATTCTGAAAACTCTATATACCTTGGACACAAGTCTCATCTGAATATGATCTGCAAATACTGTCTCCCATTTTGTGGATTATCTTTCATTTCCTTGATGGCATTCCCTGAGGCAGAGGAGTTTTTAATTTTGATGAAGTCTAGTCAATCTACTTTTTCCTTTTGTTGCTTTTGGTGTCATATCCAAGCCACAATTGTCAAATCCTAGGTCACAAAGACTTAATTCTACATTTTCTTCTAAGAGTTCATGTTTTAGCTCATAATAAAGTCTATGATCCATTTTGAGTTAATTTTTATTTGTGATTAAGGATTCAACTTCATTCTTTGGCATGTGGATGTCCAGTTGTATTTGTTGAAAAACCAATTTGATTGAGTGATCTTGGTACCCTTGTTGAAAATCAGTTGGCCATGAATTTATGCGTTTATTTCTCAATTTTATCCCATTGGTCTGTATTTCTGTTACAGTTTTTCTAACTCATTAGTTTTTACCACAAAAAGATGGTAGAGAAGTATAGTTGATAGCAAGATGGGTGAAGGAATCAAGGAAACTTGCATGGATGTGTGATTAAAACTATATAAAACATTTATCAAATTTTGGGGTTAGAAAGGATCTTAGAAGTCATGGTATTTTAAATCCTTTGTTTTGCTGATGGGGGAAAAAGATTAAATTTCAATTTCCTGGAGTAACAAATCTGTCTAAAGGTTCACAGCTCATCAAGGAGAGAGCTGGGATTAGAATCCAAATCTCTCTATTTTCTAGGGCAATGCTTTTTTTTTTTCTTATTACCAAGCCCTAAATCTCAAGTCTCTCTACCCAGGCCCTAAGCCTGCCTGAGCTTCCTTTACCAACCTAGTGAGGTTCTGCCTCCTGTCTCACTGTTCAGTCCATGGCAGTGCTTGGGGGTGGTGGTGTGTGTCTACTCCTTTCTTTTACAGCTTGAAAGAAAAGAAATCAGTGAGGGGAAGGCATTTGGAAAATCTGAAATTGCTGTATAAATGCCAGTAAATGATAAGATTGCCAGCTTGATGCATTTCTCCTAGAAAGGTTCTGCATGTCAGTGGCTGCATTAATGGAAGGAAACAATTTGCTCTCAGACATGTTTTTAAACTGCCCTGGCTGTCACTTTACAAGGGGGCATATTGTTGGGAACTGGAGTCCCGGTATGAGAAACCTTAGAGTGGGCTGAGCATGGTTGGATTGCAGGTGGACTGGGCTGGCTAGGAGAGGACTGAGGCCATGGTACCTTGTCCACCCCTTGAGGACATCTCAGATTAATAGGTGAGTCCTTGCTGAGTTTGTGCAAAACAAGGCGTACAGAACTGGGAACCTGGTCATGAAATAGCAAAGTCCAGATAGTGGACTCTTGTTGCTTGTTGCCACTCAAATTTCCCTCCGCAGAGCATTCCTGTTTGTCTGCTTTTCAGTGGTGGTGGTTTTATGTCATATCACATGTCAAGGGAGACCTGGTTGAAACCAAGTGGGGGAGCAAGTTGTAAATTGTGAGCCCCTATTTGCCTCTGCCTCTCCAGTGATGTATGTCATGCCCTCAATCAGTGCATGCTTGGTTGTTGAAGTTAGGTTTTGAGTGAATAAAAACTGTTCTCTGGGAGTAATTGGCTCTCTTGCAGAGGGAGTGGGCCTCTCCTGCTGCCACAACACCTCTTTCTTCTAATGTATTTTCTCTCTGTAATTGCTCCCTCCTCTAAGCTCCAGTTGCATTCACTCTCTATACCACCCATTTGTTCTAATGTTTGTCTTTTTCACTTGTAAGTTCTGTCTTTACTGCTAAATCACACCTCTCCTCGGTGGTAGAACTTGTGTACTGCTTTTATTTGGATAACATGCGCTGAGTATATGGGGGGAAGTTGTTCCTCCTGACATTAATAACCTGCTGCTGAATTTGAGGCCAGTGATGTATATGTTCTTTACTACGTGGCTTTTCACTGGCTAACCACTGTAGATATCTATCTGGCAGAGGGAGTTTCTTGGGGAGCCAATATTTTGGAAGGACTCAGAGTTCATTGTTATGAAATGAATTGAAGAAAAAAACCATAATCACAACCTTTTAGTGCCTGTAGCCCCAGGCATGGCAACCTCTACTCTCTGTTTCCACGGGGACCAGCACCAGATGAAGCTGTGACTATTGAGAACAGACTGTTATGTCTCCAAGTCTCCCCAACCCTGATGTATTACATCAAATAAGCCTGCTCCTTTTGCAGGGTGTGCATCTGCCCTGTGAATCTCATGTGTGATCTCTTCCTTGTCTAGGGCTCTGGCTGACATATTAAGACAACAGGGACCAATTCCCATAGCGCACTGTGAAAGAGAAGCTATCTCGGCCATCGATACCTCTCCCAAAGAGAACACACCAGTCAGATCGTCCTCCAAAAACCACTACACCCCTGTGCGTACAGCCAAGCAGACTCCAGGTGAGTGAGAGCTGATTACCTTGGATCTCTGCTGACGCTGGTGAGAGGTTTCGGTGATGTTTCCACCCTGGTGGGGCAAGTGTACTGTGAAAGACTGATGGGTACATGCGAACATATCTGGGGGCTGTCCTTCCCAGGGAGGGATTGACTTGGGAGAGACTTCCACCATTGGGTTTCTGAGCTGGACAAGAGCTGATTATTTAGTTGGACTGGCAGAGTTCTCTTACCTGGAAAGGAGCTTATGCAGCCATGGTGGGTTATGGTCACCCATTTGTCTTTGTGGTGGGAAGGTTTAGTCTGCTTAGAATGCTAGGTCTGTGATGAGAAATTGCTACACCCAGATGTACAGACTTCTTATCTATTGGCTTTTCCCCACGTGGTTGGGGCTATATGTGTATGATAGGACACCTTTTCCTGTGCCAAATAACTTCCTTGGGCATATGATGAGTTGTCCTGTATATCTTCTCTTTTCTTGGTGATATTAAATATAGCAGTATATCTAATACATGATAGTAATAACAATACAATATCAGTAATGAGGGTAGTATAATCTCAAATTTGCTTGTTTTTTCAAGTATTTTCTTGAGAGTTTTACATGTGTTTTCTTACTATTCTTCGCAGCAATCTCAAAAGTATCTATAATATCCCAATTTTGTATGAGGAACAGAAAGGTTTAATAATTTTCTCGAAGACACATGATTAGTGAGAAAGGCAATCCATATTCAAACCAAGATATATAGGTAAACAACAGTCAGGACTAGAAACCTCTAATATTCTAACCCTGTTAGGCAATCCTAAAATTCATCCTAGATATCTGGGTGGAATGTTACCTTATATGTGCAACTAGGGAAGTCTCCTCTCACTGTGAGTATTACCAGATAGCCTAATAATAACCCCAGTTTCAGACACAGCTTTTACTTTCATACCTGTATATGAGTTCTTCACTTTCATAACCTAATAGTTTTTCAAAGGATGGGTCTGAAATAAACCTACAATAAAGATATGCAACAGCTAGGCGTCAGTAGGATTTTTCCAAATCAAAATTAGAGTAAACATGCTTTGACGGTCGATGAAATTAAATTGATTTTCTATTCCATTTTGAATTTCCTTAAATGTTAAATCAGGAGTCACATATTTGCTTTTAAGGTCATAGAATTAAATCTTTTAAGAATCTGACAAAAGCTAAGGACTTTCTCCTTTGAAAATATACATGTGAATTCATCTAACATTTTTCATATGATTTAAGGGAATCCATAGAGTCTTCTAAAGTTAGAAATATCTGATTTAAAAGTAAAGATGGAGATCCACCCCTCCAAAAGGTCTAATATGCATTTTTAACCTTAATATTGGAGACATTTAAAATATAAGGAATCTCACAAAACATCTGAAATTGTAGTTACCTACCTAGCTGCACAGCAGAATCACCTAAGATGCTCTTAAAAATGCTAGTGCCTGGGCCCCAGTAATTAATGAAATTAACCAGATGCCTGATTCTACAGGTATCAATATTAGAAAAAAAAATCCCCCATGGGGAATTTTTTCACCCTACACACAGGATGATCCAGATAGATTATGACTGAAGACAATGAAAGACTATGCCAGTGATTCTCAAAACTTGGCCACACACTGAAATCACCCAAGGGCCTTTAAAAAATAAGGGTGCATGATCCCAGCCAAGAAGTTGTGACTTAATTGATGTGTCAGGGGAGGTGGTGAAAGCTTTCAAGGAGATTCTGATATGAAGCCACGTTTGAGAGTCACTGGACTATGGAACTTGCATAAAGGGGCCAATTCACCTGATCCTTATCAGTGATAACTACTTAACATCTAATTTTGGTTGATGATTAGCTTCTAGTTGGGCATTTCTGTTTTTCTGAAGAACCATGGTTTGAAGTCAGGCTCCTGAAGAAACTTGCCTGTGATTCTGGGACTTCAGGTCACTCTGATACCCAAAGCACTCCTGAGAGTTTATTTTCATGCCTCTTTGCCCTGATTTTCTCTGTCTCATTCACACCTAGCTAGTTCTGAGACCCTGAGTTCAGACTGATGGAAGAATAGTCTTGATTTTCCCTTAAATGGGCAGGACAATTTGTCATTTCCTCTGATTTCTTACATACATCATCTCCTCCATTGAGCTCAGGAGGAAAGCTTACAGTTAAATGATTCACTCTTGTGCTGAGACGTTCCACCCAGTATTCCTCAAATTGGAACTCCTCACTCAGCTTTTAGAGGTGGGAATTGTCTTCCTGACCCAGAAAGCATTCTCAGTGGTGAGAATATAAATTCTTCAATACTATTTAAATATAAAAGCGATTTCATAAACTCCCGCAACGTCTATAGCTTATAATGAATGTAGCTGCTTTGCCAAATAGCTGATGTATTTTGCCACAAATATTATAATTTGAGAAATTTAAACATCACTTTGTATAAGTTCTCTAAGTGGAGATTTACTGTAATTTTGATGACTTGTCAAATTGACTGACTATCGATTGTAGCTGTATGTGAAGAGTCTTTTAGGGAGATCTTAAGGAAGATATCTGGAAATACCAGGAGGCATCATGACTTATGAATAATTTTCTATCAGGATATTGTCGTGTATCTGCATCCCCAAAGAGTTTGTAGGAAACATAGAATCTGGTCTCTCTCTTACCTGCTTCGTGAGAGGCTACATGTCCATGAAATTCCTTTGCAGGCAAAGTTTGAGAAGCACAGGAAAGATATGGACTTGAAATATATATCCATCAATTTGATTTCCGGCCCTCTTACCATGTATGTGATGATAGGGTAAGTGAGTTTAATCAGGTTTTTCCCTTTGTTAGCCTGTAACCAGCACCTGGGGTATTGTGACTTCCCCATGATTGTGCAGCCTAGTGGGTATGTACATGTGTAAGTGTGCACACCTGAACCCAGGAGATAAGGGATAACCCAGGAGATAAGGGTTGCAGAGAGCACAGGAGAACACCAGAGAGAAAGAGAGAGAGAGAACCCAGAGAAAGAGTGTGGAGATTCCTGGGGGCCTGGGGGACTTGCCTGCCTCCCAGCCCTGGCCCAACCCTGATCCTGCTTCTGTGTCTGTGTAACTGCTAAAACCAATGAAGAACCCACTCAGATGGGCGAGCCTCATGTTGCCACTATATTTGATGACAAGGATTGGTTATACCCCGGTGACTTTGGCAAGTTTCTTTGTCTTTCTGAGTTTCCTCATCATTTGCCACACACTGAGGTTAATAATGAGTTAAAACAATATAAACATGTCTTGAACACTCTGTTGACCAGGCCTGGTTGTGGAAGTCTATCCATAACTCATGGAAAACAAATCAAAGAAATGAGAAAAGCAAAGACACTGGGATGCTTAGACCAGGCAGTGTTTGGGGCTTATATATGCCATAAAAGCTCTGGGACTTGGGCTCTTGTGCTTGGCTCCCACCCGCATGTTCTCTGAGGATGGGGCTCTGTGGGCTTTGTCAGGGTTTTGGAATTCAAAGCACATGCTTCGTAAGTTAATATTAATAAAATGGTTCCATAAGTAGTACAAGCACCGGTTACTGAATACCTACTATGTGCTAGGTACTTTGCTGGACACTTAATAATAGGGAGTGGATTTGGCAGCATTTTTTTAGGTATGGGAGCACCTGGTGCTACATTAGCAGAAAATTCTGTTTACCTTATTTAACAAGAACATTTTGTCTTAACTCTTTTAGAGGCCCCTCCTTTTCCAGCTTTAAAGGGAATTTCATAATGGACAGTTACTTTGAATCTAGAAAATGAATGAAGCCCACTTCCATTACCCTCCCCTCCTATCTAGACTCACTATGCAAAGTTTGACCCAGGCGTGAGCAGGAACTGTCTTCTGTGGAAACATCTTAGAAATGCAGAATCTTAGATTCCTCCCCAGCCACCTGGAATCAGAATCTACCTTTAAAAAAAAACCCAGTCAATGTGTACGCATATTAAAGTTAAAGACACCCCCCTCCCCCAAATACAGCGATTCTCAGTCCTGTTGACACCTTGGGTTTGGGCAGGCAATTCCAACAACGTTAATGTCTGGCCCTAAAGTTCTGATTTAATTGGTCTGGGTGTAACTTGGGAATTGGTATTTTCCCAAGTTACCCACAGGGTCTCATGACAGTAAGGTTGGGAACCAGAGCTGAGGGGGGAGACTGCCAAATCAGGGAGATATCTTGAATATTGTAGAACTTGACATCTCCAGAGGAGCCACTCCAGGTTAGTGAACTTCAGGAACAAATCTGCTTCATAGCAAGTGACACAGAAGAGAGTGCAGGACTCAGGCTTCCTGAGAGAGGGAGGGGCTTAGTGTGCAGCTATGAATGGAGACATCTGGGCAAAAGAAGGCATAAGTGGAAATATCAGGATTGATTATCAGGTGCACTGGAACTAGGCATCAGGAAATACATAGCATCTGGACTTGCAGGTCTCTGGAGCCCAGGGTCTCATTGGCTTGCTGGGGGCTTAGTTGGTCTGTGCAGATGAGGTAGGGGAGATTTAGCATGCTTGCCTGGTCAGACTTGAGGCTGCTGTGGGAGAATGGGGTCCTGTCCCTTCCAGAAGTCATGCCTTCATGTGTTGGGGTTCTATAGTTTTACTAAACACTTTCCCATTATTGAGTGGCATCAGCTGGAGGAAATAAATATTTATGCCCCAGCTACAGGCCACTGTGCGTTGTATAAATGAGCAATCAGTCATCCTGCCTTTCGACAATGCCATGCGCTTTAATGGCAGAGTAACAGAATCAGGCGACGTGACTCTTGACGATTCATGGAGCCCAAGAGCGAAGGCTGGATCGCTGCCAGAGGAGCCCCTTGCCATAGCTCTGTGTGGCCTGACCGCCCATGGCTCCCCCAACCTCAGCTCCTAGGATGTTGGAGCCTTTTGTCCTCATGTCATGCATACTTTTGCCTTGGGGTGCTTTCTGCTCCCTCCCGTTTGGTGGTCAGAAACTTGCCAGCATAGATATGCGTGCTGTGAAATTTGATGATCACACAGCACTCCCTTTGTTAACCTCATCTGCACCTGTCCTCTGTTTTATTTCCTTCAGAGTACCTACATCATCTAATATCATGTTTATTGTTCATTGATGGTGTCAATGTCCTTATCCCAAGTAGGTAGGATTTTGTCTTTTTATTCACCGTGACATCCTGGGACCAAGAATATTGCCAGTAAAGTCATAGTTGCTCATTGCCTATTTGTGCAGGGGATGAATGATATCCTTTGCTTGGGTGGATGTGGGAGCCAGCATGTAGGTGCTGGTTACATAGCTGGGTGCTGAAGAGCTCCGATCGAGCTGTGTACTCCCCCCTAAAGATCTCTCTGTAAAGTTGAGCACAGTGATCATTTGGACAGCCCAGTGCATAGTTATCTGGTGGTAAGCTGAGCCCAGAGGCCCTGGCTTCTAGTGCCCAGGCTCCTCACCAAACTCGTGGCTTCTCTGCTCTCAGGGGCTGACCCGGAAATCCATGTATCAGTGTAATCAGGGGATGGAACTTTGCTTCCTTGCCTGGGTTCAGAGAGCTCAGGGAACTCTCCCCAGTGTGTTCTTCTCAACAAGAAAGAGTTCTTTGCAGAGGGCATAGAAGCTCTGGCAGCTTGGAGTTCCTATCTCCAGAGTTTGGGACTGCAGGTGAAGGCAGGTTACCTTGGCCATGCACCTGAGCTCTGGGAAGCTTCTGGTCCATCTCAGGCCCTCATGGGAAATGGCACTTTTCTCAATCATCCCCAGGGCAATAGGACTGTTCTTGTTCCAGAAGAGACTGTGGTGATAGCTTCACTTGACACTAGGCAGTCTGAGGGGAGGGTGAGATCGTGTGACCCCGGTAGGACTTGAACTGTGAAGAAATTGAGGCCCACGGAAGTTAGTGAGGTGAGAGGTGGTAAGATCTGCCCTCAGCAGGTTCCTTAAGTAGATCCAAGCTCCAGTGTTGATCTGTGCAAGCTAGAGACCTGGCTGTAAATCCTGACTGTGAATGCTGACTCCCTGTTTATGAGTTGTAGCATCCTAGTGGCTTCACTGAACTCCTGCTAACTTCAGTTCCATGCCTGAAAGATGGGATCCTTTAACTGTAATAAGTAACCTCCTCAAGGGACACTGACAGCTTTGAATAACGTGATCCAAGCATTTTAAATGGTTGGTCTTGGCGATGTGCACAGTTCAAGCTCAGTCCCCAGGTTCTCTTACACCAACATCATGACTGTCCTCTCTGTTATCAGCTAGATCGTCTCTCTTTCTCTACCTAGTCTCCTACTTTCCTTTCATCTCCATAACTCCCACTACTTCCCTGCCTGCATTACTTTCATGGTTTCTCTGATTATGCTCATCTTTATATAATCATGGGGACTTGCAGTTTGTGACTGGTCCTTAGCTTGTTTGTAAAGAAATGCTCTAATTCAGCCTATAGTACTCCTGTCTTTTCCTTACTGGTGCTGCCTTCTTGGGCATTTCTGACACCCCATGTTTTCTCTTGACAGTAATTTCTTTTTTAAAAAAATTAACTATAATTTTTTTAAAATTCATTGCATATATTTTATTTTCACAACTGGATAGCCTGAGGTTCTGACACCACCATGTCACCTGTTTGGACAGCTTCTCAGCACAAAGCTTTTGGTCTTTCCCAAGGTAGACCAAAGAGGCTTATTGCTTTTAGCCTCAATGTTGGATAATCTTCCCTCCCACTATGCCATGCCTTTGTTCTTGCAGTCTTTGGTCTCTGCAGATCTCTGCCTGGGAATGATGGAAGTGGACTGGAAACTGACCAGAGATGTCCTGTGAGTCAATCACTCTTTGACAATTGTCACCTTGGCAAACCCAAAAAATCCAGAAAAATTCACTGAGTCAAGGCTGGCTGAGGAGCAAAAGTCTCACTAACCCTTGATAGCAGAAGTAACTTTAATTACTGGTGATAAACTTAATATAAAGCACCAGTTACCATTTTATATGCCTCTCCCACATCATGTCATTTCATGAGCACAACTGTATAAGGTATTATTATTGCTGCCCCATTTTAAAGATGAGAAACTGAGGACAAGGAGATTGGAGAATTCACTCAGGATCAGCTGTGCGGTTGCTGTTGGGAGGATTCAGACCGAGTCTGGACTTCGGGCAGTATGCTCTGGAGCCTCTCTTCTCCTGCTGGCCCTTATATTTCACTTCATGTTCAGTGTGTACAATAGACTGTCATTCTTCTCAGCTTTGCAAAGATTGCCATTATACTTGACCCGAGCATTAAATATGGAACCCCTTGTCCCATAAAGCACCTAAAAGTGATGTTTTTATCATCGTGTTCTTTTTTTTCCCATATGTGTTCTTAAAAGATAGAGTGATGAGACTAAGATATGTTACATATTAACTGTCTTCCCAAATAGTTCACACTGAACTTGTCATGTACCAGTACTGTGATAGGTCAAGCCCCACTTCCTGAAGAAGTGTTGACAAGCTTGTCGACAGCCTCACTAGAATGATGCCAGGCATGGGTGCACAGTAGAGAACAGAAAACACAAGGTCCACAGAAGTCAGTGTGCTTCAGTGATGGGATGGGATGTGGGGCATTTTACAAAAACGTGCAGGCAGCTGGCCAAACCTCCAAGGTGGTAAAGTCTGGAAGGAACATTCTGTGCAGAGCTATTCTCAGAGGCTTTGAGGCTCGTGGTGAGAAGCCCCTCCACACTGCAGAGCTCTGTGGGTACCAGGGTCAGCTTTTGAGGGCTGGCTTTGTTTTACCCCTTGAGTTCAGGCAGTCAGCTAATTCCTTGTATTGACCACAGTATGTCCACTTTTTGTTCTTATTCAAGGTTTTGATGTAGATCAAGCAAATGGATAGTCTGAGCTTACTGAGCTTGTGTGGGAAGCATCTTACTAACTTTTCATTGGAAAGACCTTCATGATTTTGCATCATTTTTTTACTTAATACTCTGATTTTTCAACATTTCCCATTCTTGTTTCCTTCTGTGTTTTGGGGGGTATTTCTCTGAGTGATTTCTATACTCTGATACCTTTACATGATTTGTTTCAGAGCCCACTTGTATATTCTTGTTTCACCTAATATTGTATCCTTTCTATGAAGTTATAAAACTTAATTTGTAAATCAAATGTTGATTTAACTTTAACCAAGAATTAGAGGCAACTCAGGTGGTGGTTAAAAGCAGACTATGAAGCTGGACTATTGGGCTGGAATACCAACTTTGCCTTCATGTCTCCTCTGTTAAATGGGGCTAAAAGCATCTCTCTTCTAGGGTCATTGTGAGGAGTGCGCTTTTCTGTCAGTCAATCAGAATAGTATGTGAGACTCAGTCACTCTGCATTTCATCTGCACTATCCCATAAGTTTCTCTTGGCCATACATGGATGTTCAATGCTGGAAGTGTGTTTAAAGCCTCACAAGATTTCAAAGAATTGACATGAGGAAAATAAAGTATCTTGGACATTGTTGGTTACTTGTTGAAATGATAATACATTGGCTAGAAGGGGTTAAATTGGACTATTATTAAATTCATTTCACCTCTTTTTATTTTTTTTTAAGTGACCACTGAAAAACAAGCTCATGCTTGTTACTCACCTCTATGCTTCAAGTCATGTTTACATTGGACAGAGATGATGAAAATGGTGAAGGTATTATTCACCTACTTGAATTCAAGTCTGTCATGAACAAAGAGCTCCCAAATGAAATCAATGGGTGTATCAGCTATGAACTAACTAACTGGATGATGGGGTTCATTTCATAATATAGATGTACACTTGACCCAGGAACAGCTCGGGGCTGGGGACACTTACCCCTCTTGCAGCTGGAAGGCTGTGTATAACTTTGGCTCCTCCCACATTTTACTATTAGTCTGCTGCTGACCTAAGCAATCCTGATGTTGTATCTTACAATAAAGGAATCTGGAGGAAAGAAGATGTTAAGTTATAAGGAAGAGAAAAGACATTTGCAGCACTGATTGTGCTTGTTGATACAGAAAGTACACATCATCCGTTTACAAGGAAATCTACCTGTAAGTGGACCCTGTCTTTCAAACCCCTGTTCAAGGGTCAGCTGTGAATTAGGTCACATGATGCATGCATTAAATATCTTGTGATTTTATTTGTCAGTTATACTGCAATAATGCTGCAAAGCAAGCCATCCCAAAGATGAAAATCTCCCTTTGTGGAGCTTGTGTTAGAGGAAATATAAAATTAGTAAAAAACCTCCAGAGAGTACTGGGTGTGGAGAACACAAGCAGGCAGCCCATATGATAGAGAAGCACTGGAGAGAGGGGTGGCTTTTGGTGGTGTCTTCATGAGAGTTGACTTTGGAGCTGGTATTTGATGGATGAGGAGGAGCCACCCATGGAAAGATCTGGAGGAGGCATATTCCAGGCAGATGGAATAGTGCAAAGACCCTGAGGTAGGAGCAAGCCTGGCTTGTGCTGGGACCAGAAAGTAGTCCAGTGTGGTAGATGGGAGAGGAGGTGGTTCCTGACAATACAGAGAGGTGGACATGGACACTCATGCGCATGGTCCACTCACACAGGGCCTTGGGGCATGGGTTTTAGCTAAGTGCAATTACCCTAGTTGCCAAGTAGTGACTGGTTGAGAATCATGTCTATCAGCAAATGGGTTGATGAGAGAACTTTCTTGCACTTCCTCCCAAAGAAGATAACCCCACTCAGGGCCTTGTTTATGCAGGGATGATCTGTGACTTTCAGAATCAGAAAAGCCAAGGTCTAGGTCTCACCTGTTGGACAAGCCAATAAGCCCTCGTCTAGAACTCTTGAACAAGGGTCAGCCAGCATTTTCAGAAATGAACCAGACTGGAAGTGCTTTGGAGTTTGTAGCCATAAGGTCTCTGTCACAGCTACTGAGTTCTGGTCTTGGAGTGCGCACACAGCACAGTCACTATAGATGAATGGGCAGCCACAGCTACATTAAACCACCTTCACATTCATAGTGAGCAGATTTGGCCTGTGGGCTCCAGTTTATCAAGCCCTGCTAGTGACCTCACTCTGAAAGCCACAGCTACCTTCTATGCAAACTTCTGCTTCTACGTGACTAGGACCACTGCTCTTGCCAGGACCCTATGGGGACACCATTGCCAACATAGAGCCATGATGAGCCCAAAAGGTGCTCTATGAAGGCCAGGCCCATTTCCCCTCCTTACATACCTGTCACTCTTCCCAGGGTGTAGCTTGACTCTGATTTTGGAAGCATAGGCTCCAGTGAAGGTGAACAGATGAACCACATCTCAGACTAGATCAGACCCCTCTGCAGCCCTGACTTTCTCCGGGGCTTCATCTGTCACTTGGCTGATGATATAGAAGCCAGTATATTAAAGTGACAAGTGACATATCACTAGGAGGGTGGCCAGCAGCCCCTGGATGATGACAGACTCAGTATTCACAGTGTTCCTGTGGGTGTAGACACCCGAAGGTTAAAGTGAAGGAGCCCATTCTGTTGTTTGAGGCTTCTCTTTGCACTCACATCTCCTTTTATTTCCAGGCCACAGAGACCTGGATCCCTTGATTCATTCCTCCTCCTCCTTCCCTCTCTGTGACTCTGCCCCTTGGCATGTAAATGGGATCCTCTTCCACTTTAACATTCAAGGGTGAGTCCTCCCTCTATTTCACAGCCTTCGCCTCTTCCTGACAGCTGAACTTTGCAAAAACAGTTGTCTACACTTGCTCCCTCTACTTCCTCTCCTCCCACCAGCTCAGCTCCTCCACTTGAGGGAGGCACAGTGGACTCCCTCCCCTTCACTCCACTGCTCCAACTATCTGTAGCTTTGAGAACCTGGGAAACAGGTCTCTTTGGCCTTCTGGCCAGAGTGGAACTTCCATCCCAACTTCACAGAAACCAGAACTCTGGCCACTTGAACCCCTTCAGTTCCAGGAGACATACTTTCTCTGATAGTTCAACCTTTCCATGTGTGCTCTGTGTTTCACTCAGTTTGGAATATTCTCTTTTGTCTGTGCTCTCTAAACGTCACCTATTCCCCCTCCTCCTAGGTCCTCTGCTTAGCCCTTAATTCCCCTACGATATATCTCCTTACTACCCAGACTGTGTCAGCCCCTCCAATGAGTACCAGCGGCACCCTGGATCCCTATCATGCTAGAGAGACCGTGAGCAAATGGGTGAAGAGTGCTGGATCCATATAGAAAACCACCTCCTTCTGTTCCTGTCATTGGGACCTGGGTTAACTTACTTAACCTCTCTGTCTCAGTTTCCTGGTTCTATAAGATGAAATGATATGGTTCAAATATGTTGCAGCGAGGACAAAGTAAATTACTGATCTTTGTGTTATCTAGTCTCCTGATAGAATATCCTGGGTCATCCCTGCTCCTCCTACATCCCTAGTACCTGGCTTATGTGAAGTAAATGGGCCATTAAATTCCTGTTTGGGTCAGAAGCTCCAATAAGTTTCATGAGGGGGACAGCAGGTCATGTGAGAGAGCCATGGGGTGGGATTAACACTTGTCAGGGGTGAACAAGCAGTAGCTCTGGAAAGAGTTGTTTCCATGTTGCAGGTGAGAACCTCGAATTCAGGTCTAAGGAGGTGACAAGACTGTTCTTCTGGTGGTTTGTGCAAGACTGTGTCCTGTTGGAGACTCCCTCCCCGATGCATATCAGGAGAGAGGCATGCTGCTGGGAATCCTGAGAATCCCAGTCTTTAAATGATGTAAGAGCTGATGGTGCTTGTCAGTGTGTTCCTTGTACTGACTTATTTAAATCTCAAGGTGTGCCTATGCAGCAGCCTTATTACCATGTCCATTCTAGATGAGGAACCCGAAGTGCAGGGGGCTCAGGCTCTGAATGCAGGCAATCCAACGTGGCGCCCAAGTCCTGAAGTCACTCTGAGGAGAGGTACAGACAGGCCACCGAAAACCTCTCCAGTTCCATGAAGCCCATCCTGTGGCTGTACCCTTTCTGCTCCTTGTGACCCTGGTGCTTGGACCTGGGACTGTGAGGGGAGACCAGTGTTCCCTGGCCTCTGGGAAGATTTATTTGCTTCTGATGTAAGCTCCTCAGCTGCAGGCCAGACCACCTTTTCACTCACCCTAGAATGTGTTTACATGGAGGGGGAGGGAGCCACTGGCATTTCCTTCAAGCTAGAAATGCCAGCTTGAAAGTGAAAGGGAAGGCCAGCATAGCAACTGCTGAGGTTTTCTTTTCTGAGAACATAGGAGGGAGAGCTCACTACACTTCATGGGGGGCTGTCAGCTCAGAGCCCTCTCTGCTGGAGCTCTGCAGCCTTGCTGATCCTCCCATGAGATCTCACTGTTAGGGTAGCCAGGGGGCTGACATAGAGCAGTGTACCTGTCCTTGCCTCTCAGTGGCGGGGAGTGGGTCTGACCTGGCTGCCAGGTTCAGAGCACAACTTCATCTTGACTATGCCTGTCTTTCTCTTGGGATCCTATGACCCTGAGGTCAGCCTAGTGAGCCCTGTGGCCACATCACAATTCTCTTCTCAATGTCAGGCTTGTCATGTGAGGAGTTCATCCCCATTTCAGAATTTAATGCCATCCAGAAAATGATTCCCAAGCATATGTGTTCTAATTCCAGGGGGCAAATGGCTTTCCCCACCACAGGATTGCCTTAAGGAGGGGTGTGCTGGAAGCAGAGTCTTCTAGAAACAAAGGAACTGCCCTGTGTGCCAGGCATCCTTCCCACCCCCAGGTCTGTTTTCTGCTGGGAGTCACACAGGTTTGGCCAGTATGGACAGAGCAGAGCCCCCTCCCACCAGAGCAGCAGCAAAGTGTGTGGGGGAGTCCGCGGCAGATGAAGTCAGCTGTTACCATATGGCAGGGAGAAGGGATAGTGGCACTGAGCTGCCCACTGAGACCCTCTGCGGTCAGGAAGCAGGAGGATTTAGAATGTATTTCGGCTGTTACCAAAATGAGGTGCAGGGGAGAGGGAAAGCCTGAGTGTTGTGGACAGGGCTAGAATTCACAATTACCTCGGTGAGTTGGCAAAACGAATGGACCAACAGAGCACAGTGCAGCGAGGACAAGAGGGAGAGGGCACTGGACAAGGAAAACAAATTGCCGCAGGACTTGAGGGAGGGAGGGGAGCCCTGTAGTTCTGAAGGGTAAGAGCTCACAATCTGGGAAAAGCCAGTCTCTATCCCAGTAGGTGCAAAGGACCTTTCCCCCAGGGAACTCAGCATCTATTAACTGTGGATTAAAAGATATTTGGGAACTATGATGGAGGAAGAGTCGGCCTGGAGCTGTACATAGCCCATAGCTCCTCAATGTGAAACACCCTTAAGAGTTAAGTCCTCTGCTAGGTCCTATGAGAAGATAGTATAAGATACAGTTCCACCAGAATCTTCAGGAGAAGGCAAGACTAGAAAATAAAGAGGCAGCTATTGACGTAGGTATACCACCGCCCCCCCCCGCCCCCCCGAATTAAAGGTCATGTGCTCAGAAGGTGAAGGTGGAGGCTGGGGTGGTCAGGGTGGACAGGGAGGTGAAATGGGTGAGGAGGATCGTGAAGGGCATTCCTGACTAGTCAGCTGGGATCTGCGAGAGCATAGATGGCAGGGATGGTGAAGAGTTTATAAAGGAAGCAGTGAGTGACCATTTCCTTTGAAGAAATCAAGAGTAAATAGAGCTGAGGCAAAGGCCAGGACAGAACTGGGAGTCAGAGACAGGCTGGAGAAGGCTTCTCTGAGCAGGGGGGCTTTGTTTTCCCTTCTTTAACTGTGAGGACTATATCCCTGGGGTGCAAAAGAGTTCCAGTTTTGACACCATGTGGCTCAGTTAGGGGAGGGGGTGAGGTTGGACTATGCAGGGGACTGGGAGTGTGGAGGCTTGTGAGGGTCCAAGGCAAAACAAACCCATGGGAATAGGCAGATGTGAGGAACACCACCCTTTCAAACACCTGGGGAGCTTGGGGAAAGGAGAGCCCAGCCCAGAACTCAAGAAAATCTGATCTCTTCATTTGTACTGAAATGATTTTCATCTTTTGCTAGGTATCCTGCACAGGGGATATGGGAGTAAACAAAACAAAGTCCTTAGTCTTATGCTTACATTCTGTTAGTGGAGAGAGAGAATAAGCCCATAAGCTTATGATATAAATTCCAGTGATTAGAAGTGCTACTGAGAGGAATAGAGCAAGGTGAGAAAGTAGAAAGTGATGGGAAGAAGCCTGACTTGAAGATGGAGCTGAAATGGAGACTTAGATGATAGAGACTGAGTCACACACAGGTGTCTGGAGAGAGTGTTCAGAGCAGAGGTGAACTTGTGCCCAGTATGATTGGGACTATGGAGGCCAGAGTAGTTGAGGGAGAGAGGACCAGAGTGCAGACTGGTTGCGGATGGAGGAAGAATATGGGGCCTTGTGGGTTAGCTAAGGTCTTACTTAACATTTTGAGTGTGATAAGAATCATTGTGGGTTTACAGCAGAGTAGTGATGTGATCTAACGTGTGTTTTAGATAATCACAGTGACTGCCATCTTAAGAAAGACACTGAAAGGGTAAAGATGGGAGACAGGAGACAGGGGAAGGATGGTAAAAGCTGTTACCATCTGGTGACAGGAGGGAGATAGAGGCTGGATGGGGAAGTAGTTATGGAACATGTAAGAAAGATTTGGTTTTAGGGCTTATTTATTAACTTTTTATTTTGAATAATTTCAAACCAATGGAAGATTTGTAAGTGGTTGAATGATACAGTGAATACTTATATGCCCTTTACCACGTGTTGATATTTGCCTCTCTTTCTCTTATTCTTCTGTTCATCACAATCGTTGTCATCACAATTATCACCGCCATCATCATACTCATAATCATCATCATCCATCATCATCATCATCATCATCAGAATGGACCATGTGAGAGTAAGTTGCACATATTATTCTTCATTCCTATTCTATTTTGTGATTCAAAGATATTATCCTGAATTTAATCATAAAACAAACACCAGATTTAAGAAATCCATCATCATTACAACACTAGTATCTACTGAAGGGTTTAGGATCTGTTTGAAAGTAGAAACGCCAACATTTGCTGATGGATTACATGGAGCATATAAAGGGAAGCTATGAGTCATGGATAATACTAAATACTTTAGCTGGAGCAAAGGGTTAATGAAAATAGTTAATGCACGGTCAATGTAGGAACCCTGTATTTGGAACATATGTCAGATCATATCACCCCTTCTTTGTAAGAGTGCTCGTAGCTGAAAGAATATCAGGAGGGATCTGAGTGTTGGCAGGTGAACTGAGCTGTCCTATCTCACGGATGTTATTGCAGTCATTATAAGGGAAGTCAGAAAGTCAACTCTAGTGTCTTCCCTCTCTTCCCTACCCACTCTCCATGCTCCCCCCTGTCACTCCTTTTTGTCCTTCTCTTCATCCTGTTTTCCTTCTTTGCTTTTTGTCTTCTATTTCTTTTTCCTCCTCTTCCTCCTCCCCACCCTCATCACTCTCTATCTCTTCCTTTCTTTGTCTCTCTTCCCCACCCACATCCTATATATACACATACAGATATCCTTCTCCCAGGGATCTAGACTTGAATTTCTCTATGGTATATTTTTTCCAGAGTCAATAGTGACCCACTAGACTCTTAAGTGCTTTGAATCCTGATTACAGGGATATGTGTACTTTGCTTACTAATTATGCACAATGCATAGATCCTGGCACTTACATAGATCTATGCACAATGCATAAATCTTGGCACTTAGACATTCAATAACAATTTTTGAATAGGGGAATGATTTTCAGCAGGGTACAGCAGTTTTTTGGTGGTTTTTTTTTTCCCCCTTTCAACAGGGTACAGCAGTTTTTATGCATGCCAATAATGGCAGAACACCTGAAATAACTATTTCTCTCTCCTGCAGCATCTTGGTCCAGCATCTTGGTCTATTATCTGTGGGGCTTGGCTCTTTCCATATGGTTGCTCTGACTTCCATGTCATGGCCTAAGATGGCTGTCCAAGTTCATGCCATCATATCTGTTTCTTAGGCATCAGGAGGAAAGATTATGCAGCATTTCTTTACTGACACTTGCTTAAAGTTGCCAAATAACCCCCATTTACATCATGTTGGCCAGTATAGTCCTTTTTTTGGGTGCCTTGTGACCAGCTAAAATATGGTATTCTTTCACTCGAGTACAGTGACTCTTGGAGGACAATTAGTGATTAGTGTCATAGCATCATCTAGAAGGGGGCTGTGGCCATGTGACACTTGTTACCACTTACTACTAACCAACAGTATAAAAAGTTTAAAAAGTCAGTTCATAGCCATAGATGTGACCACCATCTATGTTTCCCACTGTAGGAATGATTAGTTGTGCCCTTAAGTGTCTATAATTTCAAAGGAGGTTTAAGGCCAGTGAAATGCCCTTCTTGAAGTGTTTGAAGGCATTGTACTTTGTACTTTCCTACTTTTGATTCTGATATGGAGGGCTGAAGAATGCTATCCTGTTAATGAAAGCAACACAGGTTGTTGCTCTCTCAGTGGAGAGTTGTAGACTCTTAGCTGTGAGTTTCTTGGAATCCAAACTCACTTTTGAGTTCCTACATCTTTACTTTGGAACCCGGAACTCTTATGCACCAATATCCTAGCTACACTAAGAGAAGACAATCAATATAGACCATTTAAAAATTTCGTAAGAGGCAACAAAGCCAATTTTTCCTAAATAGAACATTTGTGAAGATTTTGCCAGAACTATCCAGAAAGTATGTCAATGCAGATATTGCCTCAGCCCAATCATCTACCCCTGTGAGGCAGCAGGAATGTCCCTTCTAGATAAAGACCCATGAGTGGCTGGGGAGGACAGCCAGGAAACAGGTGAAAGCCCACACTTAGCCCTCCCTGCTTCTTAGTTCTGATTGGTATTCAAGCTTCATATTTCCCTTTGTGTGTGTTTAGCTTAGGGATTTATCACTGCAGCTTAGATCTGTGATGAAATAGATAAGCTTGCACTTTAATAAATGTGGCATTTCTTTCCCTGTAAGAATTAGATGAAAGGAATGGGGCCCCTGGCCAGGGCAGGCAGGTGGAACTGGGTTGAGGGGGTAATAAGGAGACAGTGCCAATCCAATGGCTTTGGGTTGGGGAATGCTGGGGTGCAGCTTAGAAGCATTTTATTGGGGGGTATTAGGACATCCCTGTAGCAGAGAAACATCATGTTTTCCATGGAAAGAAGCCAAACAGCAAAGTCTTGGGCTTACTATAGGATCATCCCTAGATCAGCTCTTGTCCCCATCCTGACATAGCTATACATCCTGCCATCTCGGGAAACAGCATGAGTGGGAGTTTAGAAATTGCAGGACTCTATCAGGTGTTGACTCTTTCAGCACCAGGGTATCCAGAGAAACATGTGGTAGTAGAAAGAGAGGGTGAGTGCTGTGACCTTGAACAAAGATGTTGCTTCATCTCTCTGAACTTTTCGCTTTTGTTCATGAGAACTCTCTTATCTCCCTTAGGATCTTACTGGCGAGGAAGGATAATAAATATCAAACCATTAGCATGTTCTGGTCATGGTCAATTTGTAGTAGATGATGTCAGTGTTGTTACGAAGTTTGAATCGGTGCTGAGTAGAAACCTTGAACTTTTCCTTCCTGGACTTTCAGGATAGGGAGATTCCTTGGGTCCATGTGAAACCACTTTCCTATGAGCCATTCCTTTGGACGCCATCATGCATTCTTGGGAGTCAGTCATAGCATCATCCCTCACTGCTCTACAGCTTATAATGACAGGACTTGCTCACGGTCGTGCCTTGGCTTGGGCAGGTGTTGGGAGTGGTTAGAACACTGGTAAAGGTAACTTCTGGCTCAGGCCTTGTCTCCAACTCTGCTAAGGCTTTTCACACACAGCCCTAAGACCAGGAGACCAAGAACGCAGAGAACAGAGAAGACAAGGCAGAAGCCAGAAACTAGGAAAACAATTTGTAACTAAGGCTTCACTAACAACTTGTGCTGTCAGGGCTGGTCTGGGCAAACACCTGGCTCTCTGGACTCTCCCAAGAAGGCAGTTTACTGTGACTTCTGTGTCCTGAAGGTTTAGTTGAGGTTGGTCAATGTCTCCAGTCTGCGGGCCCAGCTGAGTCAGGGGGATTAGCTGGGCACTTGATGCTGTGTCTCCTCTGAGAAAGAGCAAGCATTCTTAAACAGGAACCTCTGAAGAAGCAATCATTGAAAGCATTTCTGTTTATGTAGTCACTATGTAAAGATTTGCTTAAGCACCTTCCAGCTCCTGTTTTTGAAACTTCTTCAGAGATGTGTGATTGAAATGTATTTCAGGAAGGTTGAGATTCATGCATTTACTTATCCAACCATCATTCATGAGACTGGAGCATGAGTGTCATGGAAGATAGGGTTCTACACCCATGGAACAAGATGTGTACACGTGCAGAGTTACCAAGCAGTGCAAGAGTTAAAAATCTGTACAACACTTTGACTTACAGAATGTTCTTGTATCATCTTTATGAATAAAATACTGGTTTAGCTACATGGAGAGAGAAATCATGGTAAACATGTGAACCAGCAGTGATTGAGAAGTTGGTCACTCAGACGGACAGATGGACAGCAGCATTCTGTGAGTTCATGCCTCCACTTAGACTTTGGCATGAGTCTTTGCATACCAAGCTCTATGCCAAAAGGCTGGAATGGCCCAACTGGCATCTTGGGAGACAGTGGATGTTGAATATAATCTGGAAGGTTAGTTAAGACTTGACAGCTGACAAAGTGGGGGAGAGCCAAGCCCAATCAGGAGTGGGGTTGGTTGGGGAAAACATCAAGTTAAAGAGAGTGGGCTTCCTAGGACAGAAAGACTTGCCCATTTGAAGTGGCATGCTCACAGGGGCAAGTGGTAGGAGAGCAGCCTAGAGAAGGCAGTTGGAAACAGGATGTGGAGGCCTTGACTGCCAGGATTTGTTCAAAGGGAGTAAGGGAGTATCTGAAGGGAACACCATAACACAGAGGTATTTACATTCACATTTAGAATCACATCCTAAAACAGTTGATTTTCACATTTTGTTTTTTGTGACCAATACATGAAAGTACAATTGATTTTTATAGAATGACCTTGTAGCCTGTGAATTGCAACTTTCCCTATTAGCTTTATTAATTTTTTCATAGACTCTAGAATTTTCTACTTAATCATGTCTTTTGCATATAGTTTTATTTCTCCTTTTCTTATTGGATAGATGCCTTTATTTCTTTTCCTTGCTTTAGTGCATGACTAGGACTGCCTGTATACTATTGAATCAAAGTGGTGCAAACTCTATTCCTGATATTAAGGATAAAGCCATTCAGTCTTATACATGACGTGTGCTATAGAATTTTTAAGGAATGCCTTTTTTCATACTGAGAAATTTTCTTTTATTGCTAGTTTGGAAGGAATTTTACTTTGCTCTCTTATTTATTTTTTATTGATTTTATATATATATTTTTCTTACATAACTATATACCGTGAGGTTCTCCCACTATCTTGTCTCCCTTGAACCATAATTCTGATCACTTGTGCTCATCATCCCCCAATTTTGCCCTCCTTTCTTCCCCTAATTTTCCCCTATTCTTGCTGTATGCTTCAGTTCTGTTTTCAGTTTATTAGTTTTAACCTTTTATTGTCCTTTTGTCCCCCCCCTACATATCTCATGTATTTGTGAGATCATCATTATTCATCTTTTGAGGAATTCTTTTTTTTAACCAAGGGTGGGTATTGAAATGTCTACTTCTGTTTCTTTTCTCCAACTATTGAGAAGGTCATATTATAGTTTCTTTCAGTTTGTTAATGTGGCCAATTACATGAGTTGGTTTTCCAATGTTGAAATGCATTCCTGGGATTAAGCTTACTAGGTAATGATTTCTTATTGATTTGATCTATTACTAGATTTTATTTGCTAATATTTTGAGTAAACCTTCCTGAGTTTATGTACATAAAGCTATGTAAACACATAAAAAGATGTTTATCGTCCCTTTTTTTTGTCATTTTGTTTGGTATCAGAATAAGTCTGATACCATAGCATGTGTTGGGGAATTTTCCCTTTTCTTTAGTTTGTGGAAGAATTTTTTTTTGAAATTTACTGGTGAAGCCATCTGAACCTGGAGTTTTACTTATTTTTTATAGGGATATTTTAGACTAAAATTTCAGTTTCTATAATAGCTATAGAGTTAACCAGATCATTGCTTTTTGAGACTACCAAAAATGAGTAAAAGAAAAACACCTGGAAGTTTGTTCAAGTCTCTGATCTCAGAACATCCTCAAAATATAACTCACAAAACCCAGGGTGAGTAGCCCACTGTCTCGACATGGTGTTACATTTGAAGAAGCAACAAATACCCAAATATAATTTAAAAGCAATTCAAAACTTTACTTGGTCTTTTGAAAGGCACATAAAGGGGAGATATAAAACATATGTGCTATACAACATTTTTTTTAAAAATTAAAGAATTCAAACACTAAAATTAAAACAATTCAAAATATTTAAAAACCTTTCTCCTTCACTATAAGTACCTTACATATCCATAGACGTTGCTTCCCCACTCTCCTTTCTCAATCGCTCCCCAATCTCAGCCTTCTGCAGGTCTCCCCCTGCCCCCACCTGTGTAATTAGTTTTTATTGACCTGCTCTTTGGACTTCTGCTGTTTAAATATTATTCCAGACTTTGCACATCAGAGTAGAGTTCTAGAGCTTATTCTTAAGGGTAGGAAAGTAGAATGTGGGAGAGAGGCCAGAGGGCAAATAATATGGATTAAATTTATTCTCCCTTATCTGTTCTCACTGTGTATGACATTGAAATGGACAAGTAAATAAGCATTTACCTAACTCTTCAACCCTGAGGATCATTTCAAGCAGCAGCTTCCAGAAGATGCTTCCTCGCTCCCATTCTGAGTCTGCAAGCTGGGTTTCAGATAGAGGTATTTACTCTGATTTCCCAAAAATCACATTCCACATTCAGTTTTACAGAGCTCAATACTGATTTGCATTAAGAAGCAATCCTGCTGTTTGTGTACAATTTGGTTTGGGATAATTAATTGATTTAGCAGAGAGCAAAAATCATGGAACTTGAAACAGAGGACCTATGATTTATCCCAAATGAATTTTCTGATTTTTTCATTTGATAAGTGAAGATCTAACCACATGCTTCTTGGGGATATTGAACTCTGGAAAATGTCTCCACTTAAATATTAGCTGCTATTATCCTTTCATAGACTGTATGTAATTAAATGCATTGTATTTATATAGCATTCTGTGAAAGCAGTATATATATATATACTGTGTGCCTGTAGGCCACACACATATGCACACATATAACCTAACCACCATTTCAATGTATTGAAGAATTCTTTTCACATAGCATGTGATTCTGTGTGGACATTAGAAGGCTTAATTAACTTGTCCATCATTACACAGCCTGTAGGTATTAAAATCCAAACTCAGCCTCAGTTCTTATTTAAAGTCTGATTTTCTTTCTGCTATTCTATCTTGCCCCTGTTACAGTTCAGCCATTCATTTGTCTACTACAGAATTTAAATCAAGTAGGTCTGAAGCATCATGCTGAACAAACCCACACACATGCTGATTTTTTTCTGTTCTTTTGAATCTGAATTAAAGAGAAAAAAGCTAATCATAATGAAATGGTGTCAGTAGATACCACACAAAGGGCATTTCCCTAGCTCCATACTTTAGGGATTCAACAGATATTTAGTGATGGTTAAAAAATGCCATGTAATATTGCAGATATGAAACATCCATGTTCTGCTGGATTTCAGTAACATAAAACTTGAGTTGCTAATAAGTAAAATCCACTTTTGTTTTGTGGGGAGGCAGATTGGATTTTGTGTTTTTATTGCTGCTAGGGAGGCAGATTGGAAAATAATCTGTAGATTTCTTCAGTTTGATATTTTTTAATGTGGTTTGTCCTTTAGGCCTGATAGAATTTTTGGTGGGTTGCTGTTTTTCACTTCCTTTCTTGTACTTCTTGTACTTCTGCTTCTTATACTTGTACAAGTAAAATCTTGTACTTCAACACAAAAAAATCTCCATTAGAAAACTCTCTCTTCCACTCTCTTCCATTACCCTTCAAAACTACACGTGTGCATGTGTACATAGAGAAAGAGAGAGAGAGAGAACCTTTATCTAATAAAGAGTGGGAGAAATGCTTTGTATCATTGGACATTGTGTCAACTGCAAGTAACAGACAACTAACAAAATGGGACAAAGGGAAATTCATTTTCTTACAGAGAAATGCAAAATAGGTTATTTCTTGAGTTGGTTCAACTACTGTGCAATATCTTCAGAGAACCAGTCTATCTTCACCTCCTTCGCTGTTCTTGTGGACTGCTTTTCAGCCTCATGCTTATTATCCTGTGGTTGCAAGATGGCCGTCCTGGCTCCAGGTGTTACATCTGCATTCAAGGCAACAGGAATATGGGAAGGACAGTGCTAACAAATATTTTTAGACAGATATTTTATTGCTCTAAATAATATATTTTGTCAGCAAAGAAGAGAGGAACAGATTGACCACTGAAAGCATAGCTCAGTTTGTTCAATCTTTTTACATATACTTTCTCCCATCTTCTTTTGAATTCACAAGGGACTTTCTCATTGAGGAGTGACTTTCGATGGATGGTGTGCTCACTTTAACAGCTCTCTCTATAATAAGATAATTTAGATGGCTCTTGGAATTCATTCTATTTTCTATGACTGCATCTATATTTCTATGACACATTACATGTTCACTGACACGGTCCCACATAAGCTCAACAACAGTCACAAGATACAGATATTATCACGTCATCCTTCAAGGGAGAAAAGTCAGGCCAAAGAAGCTTAGTGATGTATTTAACTCAGGTCCTCCTCACCCCTAACTTCATGCCACTGCTCTTCCTCTGTTCCTCCCAACATAGATGCTGTGGTTAAGAGGCTACCCCAGGGTGATCTCAATTCTGTGCTTTCTTAACTGAGTTCCCCTCACCCCCCCCATGCTGTCCAGGGCCCACCACTCTCTTCACTAGGCTGAACATAGAGTCGTTTTGTAAGCATGTGACAATTTTTTTGATAGAAAATCAGCAAGAAGAAAGAGCATTTGGGAGATACTTACTAAGCTTCAAATTTCATCGATACGCACAGTCACATACACACATGCGCCTTAGAAATAAATCTTCACAGACAAGGCTCTGCAGTGAGGGTGTCTGCTTGTTCCAGTTTGATCTGAGGAACTTCAAATGAGTTGTTAGAAGTCTGAGCTGGGATTAGATTCTCACATCCCATTTGGTGTGTCAGACAGACAGGGGCAGATCCCTCATCCTGAAACTAGGAGGCAGTGCGTGATTTTGTGAGAGTTGCTGCCGTTTTCTTCCTCCCCTTCACCTTGTGGTGGATGACATTTCTGGGAGGGACAAGCAGGCATAACTTTACATGTGCCACTTCTCCCCTTCCTGAGAGGGACACACCTCCCTGGGACCTGGGCAAGCATATATCCAAAAGGAGAAAAAGGATCCTTTCTTGCAATAATGGTGTTGACCAGTCCTTTAAAAAATTAATCTGACAGAGGGGCCTTTCAGGGCCTTTAGTTGGAGAATTACTTCTGTTTGATACAATACATGTCTAATGAGAGCCTAATTTGAGCAAGATACCTATGGGACAGGATTCTTCTTTTCCTACATGGAGCCACCTAGCCCTGCCTGTGAATTATCACTGTGTGACCAAGATGGGGAGTGAGTTGACTGAGAAGTGTTTCCTAAGCACGTTGTAGAAGGCGGTGGGGGCTAGAAGCTGGGGTAGGAGGTGGTGCAAGGTGTCACAGGTAGTGGAGGCTGCATGGGGGGGGGTACATGTCTCTGAACTTGAATAGGCCATTCACCACTTCAGCAAGACCAGTGTCCTCAGAGCATGTAGATCCATTCTCAGGTGTTCAGCTCACACTCTGCTTCCACTCTTGGTCAGCCTGTGTCCCTCAGCCTGGTCTTACCACTGGAAGGAGGACAAGGGTACTGGCATGTATTGCTTTCTACTGAAAATCCAGGGACAGGAACAGGTGTGAAGGATGTGCCCCCTGCCTCTGATCACACCTGATTCTGTACTTGGTCTTGGCTGTTCTCTGTGCTAGGAATTCATTCCTCCCTCTTGAGCAGCTGTGACATCCTGTCATCCCTAAGCTTTATTTAAAATGTCACTGACTCTGGGAAGCCTGCTAGGACACTCCTCCCTCCATCTAACATCAGACTTATCCCCACTTCTCTTTCTCAGAGCCTTGGCTTCTGCCTCCAGTTAGCACGCCCATCGTCCTGCCCTTTATCAGAGTTATATATCTGGATGTTGCTGGAACAAATCCAAGGGAAATCATAGCTGTCACTGGGGAAGAAATGTAGCTGGTGAAGCAGAGAAGGTTCCTCTTCTATGGGAATTGGATTCATTTTGGTTTCCCTTCAAAGGAACCTGCGCTCAGTCCAGGTGCTGATTCTTCCACTGGGTGAAGTGTCTGTTCAAACCCCATAACCCCCAAGATATTTTGCCCAGAATCTCATGATCCCTTTTCTCTTTTTCAAAAAAGAAAAAAGAAACCTAATTCCTTTTCTTTATTAAATGACTGAATTGAGAACTTCTTGGAGCAAGAACACAACACCTAATCTTAAGAGCAGGATTCAGGAAGAAGAATTCAAAGTATTTACCAGAGTGATGGAAAAGTAGAGGTGATGTCCTGAATGCCCAATATGCAGTTTACTGATTGGAGGAAGGAAGCTAGCAGATGTGACCGTTTGTGCTCTTGATGGATAGGATTCCCACAGGAATTGTTTCCTTTAAAAAAAAAATCATTCATAATTTATATTACAAAAGAAAACATTTTCATTATAGAAAAAATATGAAAATTCAGCAAATGAAAGGAAAAATAAGCTATTCGTATTACTTGTAATCACCAGCTTGCATTTTGGTCTCTATTTGCCAAGGATTGCATCCTTTTAGCATGAAATTTTGATCTGTATAGTGTTTTAAAACCTGCTTTTTTTTCTCTTGACATCATATTTACCTTTACATATTAGTAAGTATGCATCATGTTACGTGTTTTTTCATGCTGTGGAAAATTTCAAAAATATGCAAAAATAGAGAGGAGTATATGTGATAAGCTCCCAAGTACCACTACCCAGCCTACAACTTATAGCTAATCCAGTAACCTTGTTACATACAGCCCTTTACCCCAACATACACATTCATTTTCCTTACTCAGGTTATTATGAAGCAGATTCAAGATATGACATTATTTTATCTGAGCATATTTAAAGGTGATTCTCTATATGGAAACAACTCTTAAAACACACTCATTGACCATTGTTTTGCTTATAGAAATTAACAATATTTCTTCAATTTCATCACATATAGTTACAAATCTCCTCCTGTAGAGGCATAGGATCCTGGCTGTAGCATAATTCTTTCCATAGGTAACCCAGTATTGGCCAGAGAAGAGCATGTTCTTCTCTCTCTTCCCCCATCCTGTCCCATTATTACCAATAATGCTGCAGTGATAAGTTCTCACAGGACTTTTTGCATACCTGTTTATTTTCTTAGGCTAATTTGCTAATAGTGGTATGATGAGTCAAAAGACTGCAGCACATTTTTAAAGACTTATTCTAAAATGCCAGAGTTTCTTCTGCATAGGTTATGCTCATTTGCACAATTCAGGAGTAGTACAGGATACTGTCTAATTCTTGCTGTTACATTTTCATTCTTCTGGAAAAATGGTTGAATTATATTGTCAAAATAAAAATGCAATAAGATTAGTTTTTATATTTCACTGCATTTTTATGTGATACATTTTTAGATTAATTTGTATTATAATGGCAAGAATTCTTATCTAAGAAGCATTTTGTCTTTCAATAAACATATTATTCTATTCATATTGATTGCCCACACTTCTCTTAAAAGACTGCGTATTTAATATAACTGTCCATGATCATGAATAGGAGTAGTGTTTATCTCTCTCTACTCTCTCTTCCTTAAAACTAGTTATTATTGGTATAGACGATTAATTTTTACACATTTATCCTGTAGTTGTCATCCTTATTTAAAATTCTTGTGTCCGTGTTTTTTTCAGTTTATTTTTGTCTTTGACCTTTCTACATCTATATTCATATCTTCTGATAATAATGATAATTTAGAATCATTTTTAAAAACATTTGTATGTTTTATTTCTATTTCTTATTTAATGATACTGACTAGCACGCCAAAATAAGACTAAATGATGGTGGGATTGCTACTTAACTTTTAGCTTGAGTCTAAATGGTTCTGTTCATGGTTCATTTCTGTGTGGTATTGGTTATTGATTTGTAATTGTAATTGTAATGTGGTATTGATTTGTAATTGGTCTCAGCTGAGAATTTAAAAATTCGTAAAACATTTAACATAAGATCATTCAAATAGTAAGCATACACTAGATGTTTTACTATTGTTACATTTTGTATGTGGTGAAGAGGTATGTTTAATTTCTTTAGGTTAATATTTATTTTAAAACAAGCAACATATATTGAGTTTTATCTGTAGTCTTTCAAGGTACATTTGTTTAGTGATTACTTATAATTTTCATTAATCTGTTACTGTGATAAGTATTAGAATTGTTGTTTTCTTTTTTCATGGAGTATAAAACCAGTTTGGTCAAAAGAATGTCATTCTTTTGAAATAATATTGATTCTAGTTTTTAATGTTCTACTTAAAGCATGTGCATCTAATCTAATAAGTTAAATGATCCTCTATCATTATTTTTCGGAGGTTACCTTTGCTAGTTTTACAAAATGCATAGGATATTTTCATCCTCCTTCTCCTTCACCACTCCCTTCTTCCATATACTTTGTCCTAGGAAATTTGGAAGGAATCCATCTATGAAATTGCCATGGGCAAGAAATATATATCTATATATAATATATATTTTATTACATATATTTTTATATTTATACAATGTTTTCAGTATACCCATGGTTATTTCAAGATTTTGATTTTCTGCTTGCTTTTGAATAAATATTGGCAATTTATACTTTTAAATAATAGTTTTTAATAATAGCTTTGGATTTTGTTGAATTTATTGGCATGGATCTGTAGTCTCATTATTAATTTATTTTTATGTGTTGCCCCCGGTAGTCCCAAACCCACGGACTCAAATGATCCCTAGCCTCAGGTAACTGTGATTACAGGAATGTGCCACCACACCCGGCTATTTTTTGAGACTAGGTCTTGCTATGTTGTCTGGGGTAGTCTCGAACTCGTGGACTCAAGTGATTGATACCTAGCCTCCACCTCCCAAATAGCTGGGACTACAGGCACGTGCCACCGTGCCCAGTTTATGGTCTCTTATTTTAAAATAGTTTTGTGGACCGGGGTTGCCAGGGAGTTAATTCGTTGTTTCATAGAGCAAGTTTGTGTGTAGACCTGAGTTAGATTCCTAATCCTTCAATTTTATTGCTTCCTCTTAAAGGCATTGATTTATTACTTGTTACTGGTACATTCTAAATATTTGTGACTGCTATTTTGAATAACATTTTCACCCAAAGATTACTTTTATCATTAAGATTTTAAGATTAAGGCTTTCTAAAGACTGTATTTCTGAAATTTCACATGGTTATCTTTTTGTTTACTCATATTTTTTAAATTGACCTCTGATTTCATTGCATTTCAGATAGAGCGTGTGATTATTATTCCCAGTTTTAGAAGTTTTGTGGTTTCTGCATGTGTGTGGTATATGATCATGTTTATAACTAATATTTAATGGGAATTTCAAAGGGATATACTTTATAGCACATAGTTAACATAAAGCAGTGCTCCCAGTTTGCTTTCTGTGGTTTGGACAACTTGTGGTCATCTGCAGTCTGAAAATATTACAAATGATAAGGTATTTTGGAAGATGGAGATTATATTCCCACAAATTTTATTACAGTATATTGCTATAATTGTTCTAATTTATTAGTTATTGATGTTAATATCTTATTGTGCCATTTTTATAAATTGTACTTTATCCTAAGTAGGCATATTTGTATGTACAGGATAAAAACATAATCTTCAGTATAGTTTGCTCCTGTCCTAGGTTCTGGCCACTTGCTGGGAGGCTTGGAACACACTCTCCCAGAGAGGGGGACTACTGTATAACAACTGAAAGAAAACCTTTTCATTGTGTTATTGAGACCTTTATCCTTATTTATCTTTGTTCACCTGATCAAAGTTAAGAGCTGTTCATGTTTTTTTTACTATGTTTTATTTTTGTATTGAAAAATAAGCAATTGCTGGTTTTGTGGATCAGAGCTATTATATCAATTTCCTATGGTTTAACTTATACTTTTATTTTTTAAACTATTTTTTATGGTTAGTATGTAGGGATATATTGTACTTACATAGCCACAGTGAATTATTTGCTCCCTTCTTTCAGACGCTCCTTGCTTCGAGTTCTATGCTCTACACATTAATATTATTTGTTTTATCTTTGCTTGTTGGCATTTCCTTTGCTTATATATATCTTTGCTTATTCCTCTTAGTTAATCTTTTTCATGTCAGCTTTTTAGGTACATCTCTTTTATGCAGTTTGTCTTAAGATTTTATTTTGTCTCTATGTGAGAAGCTTTTATTATCACAGAGGTGTTAAGTCTCTGTGTATTTATTTGACAACCCATGTACTTGTTCCTTATTTTTTTAATATCATTTGTTTGCGTTCCAATTTAAAAAATCCTTCCTTACTGTTTCCCTTCAATTCTTTTCCTATTTTTGCTTCTTTTATTCTCCAGTGATTTTGGAAGATAGCCAGCTTATTTTTATTCTGCCGGTGCCTCCCCTTCATTTCCTCCCTTCCTCTTCTTTCTTTAGTTTTATTTAAAATAAACTACAGTGTAGAATCATGTATTCATTCATCCAGTAGGTAGCTATTAAGGGATTTCCATGTGCTGTGCACTGTAGTTGGCAATGGGGGTCTGATCCCTGCTATTATGGAGTCAGAGTTTAGTGAGGGGAAAGGTAATATATGAGCACATGCAGCAATGATCGTATGTTCTCCCTGTACATGCTTTTTAAGTGGATGTCTAGGGAAGACCTTTGTATTAGTTTGTTATAGCTGCTGTAACAACACACCTCAGACCAGGTGGCTTAAACAACAAAAATTTATTTTCTCATAATTCTGGAGGCTCTAAGTCTGAAATTGGTATTGGTTTCTTCTGGGGATTCTTGGTAACTTGTAGACGGCGATTTTCTATGTGAGTCTTCAGGGGTTCTTCAGACTCAGGTCTCTGAAAATGCATGCTTGTCTGGTGTCTGAATTTCCTCCTCTTAAAAGCCCATCAGTCATATTGGATGAGGACCTATCTAAAAAACATTATGTTGACAACCATATTCTGAGGTACTTGAACTTAAGGCTGCAACATATGTATTGGGGCGGGGGTACTCACTTCAGTCCATGAGAACCTGTGTCAGGAAGTAACATTTTTGCTTGAGACATTCAAATGCAGCTCAAATTCAAATTCCACATATGCGATGTGGGTAAAGGTAGAGCTTAGGGAAGCCTGGCTGGAATAAAAACATGAGTTTTCTGTGTCTGAGGTGGAATGGAAGTGAAGGTTAAGAGTATTCTAGGAAGAGTACTGAACTCTTGGAGAAGAGGGTCAACAAGTAAGTACTGAGGCGTTTTGATGCTTTGAGGCTAATTAGAAAGAAGGAATCATAGACACGGTCAAGTGAAAGAGGCAGAAACAAAACCTAGCAGATGTGGTGTTCTAGAAGCTTGAGAGGCGAGCTTGTCACTGTCCGAAGATAAGAACAGGAAAACAGTGGGATGTATATAATGCAAACCAGTTTTGACTGATAAGGTAAAAGAAATGGGTGAGGAGAGGAAACCCTGTAGATGACATTTTTAGGATGTTTTGCTTGGAAAGAAACTGAAGGAAAGGTTCTACGGGGATTATGAGGAGTCAGGACTAGTCTTTTACAGATGGAAGTTAACCAGAATGTATTTGTATGCTGAAGTGCACAACCCAACAGAAAATTAAAAAAAAAAAAATAGGAGATTGAGGATAAAGTCAGGACACATAAATGAGTAAAATTCAAAAGAACTGGAATGTATAATTTGGTATATGTTACATATGGTGGTTTGTATGGGAGACTTGGAATAACAGAGCTTAAATATGACAGATGGTTATTTCTTTTTCAAATAATAGCCCAAAATAAGCTTTCTAGGGCTGAAATGGTTATTTTATTGTACCAGATTGCTCTGTGACCCAGCTCCTTCAATCTCCTTGTTCTATCACCTCCAGGGGCCTGTCCTCAAGGTCCAGATTAACCTACCACTAGACCCATACTTCAAGCATTAGGGTGGAGGCATGGGCAGTACAAGAGCCAGTCCTGTCCTTTTAAGGTCACACCCCAGAGGTTACACACATCACTTCCCTTCATGTCACATTAGCTAGAACTGGGTCACACAGCTATGCCTAGCTGCGATGGGGAATTAGAATGATAGTATTTTTTCTTAGTATCCAGCCCTACAAATTCAAGTTTCTCTTACTGGAGAAGAAAGAAGATATAAGACTCCACCTCTCTCAAACTCTAGCAGTTTCTGTCACAGTCTTGTAGGATTGTGATTCCTGCATAAAGTGGAGATTTGGCATCAGCATGAGGAGCAATTCCTCTGTGCTAGCAGGAAGAAAAAGAAAATGGATGACAGTGCAGGGAAGGATTGTGAATCTGATAACCAAGAAAGCAAGAAAAAGCCCATCTTTTGGGGTGAGTGTATCAGCTTGGGGGTGGATTACAGGAGAGTTTTGAAAATAAAATAATAGTTGCTTGTATTTCTGCTCTAAAATTTTTACATATGTTCATTGACTTAACCTTGTGATGAATAGATGAGAGGCTGAGACCCAGAGAGCTTTCATGGCTTGGCTAAGATCCCACAGCTGCCCTGTGGTAGTAGTCCAGGACTTGACCTCCAGTGGACTTGACCCCAGCCTCTGTGTTCTTGATCCCAGAGTCTATGATCCACTATCTGGAACCAGAGGGGTGAGACAGTTGACTCAGAGTGGGAAACACACAGAAGGGTGTGCTTGGTAAGGCAGTGTACCCAGTGGAGATTTGTGACCATGAGTTTATTAAAGCGAAACCTTCAAGCTCAGGTGTTCATCTGTGGAACACAGGTGGGGAGAAGGGGAGTGAGACCTTCCATCCCAGAATTAGAGTGTTCTAGGTGAGTGTGACAAAGAGAGACAAAACAAGAGACTTGAGATTGTTCACATTGCAGATATTATAGAGACAGATTATGTAATCCAGGTTGGCCCAGTGACCCTAAGGCAATGACAGAAGGTCACTTATGGTCACTGAGAAAGCATGGGGTTCATCCAGTGAAGTTGAAGATATGGTGGTGGTGGGGCGCTAGAGCAAAAGAACTTGTCAGGAGATGGTATGGTGAGCTGTTACAATGGTAACATTGAAAGTACAGATTCTGACAATAGAAAACCAAAGATGGGAGACTGGCATGGGTGGAGGGCTGGGGAAGATTCAGTCAGAACTGAGAACACCAGCAAATGGCTCCCAATGAGCAAACCATGAGCCACACTTGCTGCTGGCAGCTACCTCAAGGAGACAGAGCTTATTGCTGAGCTGGAGGGATGGAAAGGAACCTGGCTTTCTCTCCACTTAGGGAGGCTGCCTGAGAGGAGCTGGGTGTCAGTGTAGACTTGTCCAGGGGCAGTAGCAAGTCAGCTACTGAACATGCTTCAGTCGCAGACTCTATCCTTCTAGGACCTAGCACAAGTGAATTTTCTGCAGGCTCCATGACTCCTTTTGTAGATAAAGAGAGCTCTTCGGTAGTTAGAACCTCTGAATGATCACATTTCCTCATTATGTCCTTGTGACCTTCTGTTCTTTGTCCAGATTTTAATGTTCTCCTCTATAAAATAAAGCAGCTGGACCTGAATAGTCATAGGTAATATTTACTGAGAATTACTGAGTGCCAGATGTTATGTTCAGTCCTTACATCTGTTATATTCCATTTAATTGCTCTGACAGCTCCATTTGAGGTAGATACTATTATTATCCCAATTTTTCTGATAAAGGAACTACGATGCAGAGGATAAATAACTTGTACTAGTTTACTATTGCTGCTATAACAAATGCCTACAGATTTAGTAGCTTAAAGCAACACAAATATATTCTCTTACAGTTCTGCAGACCAGGAGTCCTCAAAAAGTTATACTTGGCTAAAGTCTAGATGCTGGCATAATTGATGCCTTCTGGAGACTCTGGGGGAAGGACTCCATTCCTTTCTTTTTCCAGATCCTTGACTTGTGACTCCTTTCTCCATCTGTGCTTCTGCCATCCTACCTTTTCTACCCCTGATCTTGCGGCCTTCCTTATCTGCGGACCTTGTGATTATATACAACCCACTTAGAAATTCCAGGTTTTATCTTCCCATCACAAGATCCTTAACTAAATCCTATCTGCAAAGTTCCTTTTGTCCTGTAGGGTGGCATTCATAGATTTGAGGTTCAGGTATGGACATCTTTGGGAGCCATAGTTCAGTCTAGCAGGCATAAGATTCCTACTGGCCCAGAGCACCCCCCTGCATAAGGGTCATGTGTGGCATAGCTGCACATGGAGCATGGGCGGTTAACTGCAGCACTGTGCCTCTCATAATCCCAAAGCATCTTCAGAATCCTTCTCAACACCGTTCTCCAGGCAGTCCGACAAGTGACCTGAATTGTCAAGCCTGATGAAGCCTTGGAGCCATCCTCAATTTTGATCTCCCAAGTCCCTTCAGATCTGACATCCAACTTGTGTGGTTCTAGAGCGAGAAGGTTATTTATAGCAGTTCTGTATACCCTTTTTTGGGAAAAATTCTTTTTCTTGCAAGTTCAAGGCCATTTGTTGTCACTCACTGACTGTGGGTATAAACATTCACTTCTAAAGATGAAATGATTGTAGGAAAAGCAGTCTTCCTATTCTGATTCCCTGGCATGCTGGAATCACAGTTCCCCCAGAAATGTTAGTTGATAATTTCAGAGTTTTGGCAGTAGCAGGGGGAGGGAGGTGGAGCCCACGGGGAGAACACAGTCCCACCCTCCCGCCCCATCTGCCCATGCTTCAAGAACATACTGTAATTGCTGAGCCCGGCATGAGCAGGAAAGAGAAAATCACAACATGTTCACCCAGAAGAGAAAACAAACAGCCTTCCATATCAGGCCGGGGAAATACTTTTCAAGGGTATTTGCAGGGCCTGAAGCCAAAGGAAGTCCCCTGTGGAGCTTCCTGGGGCTCCTTCTTCAGCTTCATCTTAGGCCTTCATGCTTCTAGAGTCTCCCTATAGGTGCTGGATTCTCTTCATTTCTGATGTCCACATCAAATCCCTGGACATGCAGCTGGGACCCTCAGTCTACCTCCCCTGAAACCTATAAAGTGGTGGGTACTGGGGTCAGGCTGGGAGCAGTGGACTCTCAATTGAAAGCTAAGTTATATAGCCTCTGGGGCCCCTACAACATTTTCCAGGAGGTTTCTCTGCCTGGGCCACACATTTTTGAGACTGATTAGAAAACCTCATTTTAATCAGAGGGGATGGTACATTGACCTTTGTCTTTCCAATTTCCCATTTCTTTAGGGGGACTGGGGGAGATGTTGCTGTGCATAGTGTGCTAGTTGAAATGCTTGCAGCACTTTGGGTGAGTATCTCCCCAATTCTTTCCCTTGCAGAGTGCCACTGCAGTGGCAGCTTTCCACCCTCAGGTCACGCTGTGCATGTATTATCCTTTCTCCCTTTTTGAATATCCTTGGTCTGATCTCACTTTACTCCCTCTTTCCTGCTTCCTCCAGCCAGGGGAAGCTTCCAGAAACATTTCAAGCTTGTTACATTTCCCACGAAGGTTCTTGCAGTACAGGCTCATCCTTGCAGATTCCCCAAGTCAAGGTCATACAGATGAAAATGATAGGGATGCAAGTGTGGCACTTTGAAGAAAAAGCTGTGAGTTGTGGGGAGCTTCTTCCTTTCATGCATGCTTACCTTTGGGGTCCTAGAGCTGAACCTTAGGTTTGTGGTTGTAGTTTTATGAAAGTATTCAATTTTTTCTCAGGTTTGGTGTCCTGCCAACAAAATTTAAGAAGTTGCACAGAGTGAACTAGATCACAGAATGTGGTGCTGAAAGGCACCTCCCAGGTTCATCCAGTGTGAACCCCGAATTTCACAGATGAAGAGTTTGTCCAAGAGCCAACAGCCAGCAAGTGGAAAATCTGTACCCACAATTCAGGTTGCAGGTCCCATGACACCAGATCTTAGCTCAGTTTACTTTTCCACATGGTCACCTGTGCACCTGCCTCTGTACAGAAAAGTGCTGGGGGAGAGGAAGGGGAAGGGCAGGGAGAAGAGTGCAGAGGAGATAAGAGGGTAGGGAGGAGAGGGGTAGAGAGAGAAGGGGAGGTGAGGGGTGGGGAAGGAAGACAGGAGTAATAGGTGTAGAAGTGGGGGGAGGAGAAAGGGAGGAGGAGAGGAAAGGAGAGAGGCGTGGAAAGAAGGAGGATTGAGATGGGTTGAGAGAAGGGGAAGCAGTGGAGGAAAGAGGGAAGCTGAGGACTTAGCTTGAAGGGACTGGTGAGTCCTGAACACCTGAGTGGTCCAGGCTGATTCCTTTCAGCATTGTACAGGGCACAAGCCAGCTCTTTCACTAGCCAAGCAGGCAGCCCAGGGGTCAGTCATATCCCAGGGCTGCTGGAGGTTGCTATAGAAACATTGTGGGGGGAGGGAGGGAAATAAAGCAGAGTTTAATACAGGTAGAGTAGAGAGGTTTGGTATTGGAGGCTTCCAGTTTCTATCAAGAAACTGGAACTTTCTCCAAGCTCTGCTGGGGTTTGGTCAAAGGCTAAAAACTCACTACCTGCGAGATGTTCTGCATTGGTGGGGTCTTCCTGGGTCTGGAAGCTCCTGGGAAGGGACTACTGACTCAGGAGAGTGGTGAAGCACCTAAAGGTTGTTGGCTGCCAGAGGCAAGGTACAAGAAATGAATTTAAGAGAAGAGATTTGCCCAGCCACAGCTGGGGGTCAGATAGAAGTATAAACCATGAGACAACTTTAATAACAAAAGAAAGGGATATTTATATTCAACAGGGTAAAGGCCTGTTGGATTCCAAAGAAGACAAACAAACCTGGAGACAATTAACATTCTAAAGTCTAAGAGTAATTGAGGAAGGGGGAGTGTAGGCAGGTGGTCCTCTGATTTTGGGAGGGCCAGAGGGCGCCAGTACTGTCTCAGAAGGTCATTGCAGTAAATCAGTCCCAAGTTTTCTTAGGGAGGTTAACGAGAGAGGTTTTCCTTGTCTCATTTGCAATGATCTTTTTGGTTTGCAAATGGTGCACAGCTAGGAAATTTGTACAGTTTGACTAGATAGGTACAAAACAGCTTTAGCAAGAAAATAATTATGATTACTATTACAGCAACAAGTAGCAGTTTATATGTTAAATGAGCTCTCTAATTTAAAGGATTAAACCAGGATGGGTAAAGTGGGCTAAGGGAGGGCATAGCTATTTAAATGAGATATAACTTTTTGCATTTGTTTAGTAAACAGCTGACAGTTTTGAGCAAAGGCAATATGAGAGGTTTTCCTTATCTCATTTGCAATGATCTTTCTGGTTTGAAAATGGCGCACAGCAAAGAGTGAATGTGATATCATTAGTGTTATGGTCTGTCTGCACATTGTGTGACTATGTGGGTGTGAGATCATGTGTGAGAGGCAGTATGATTGCATGTTTGTGATTGTGTGTTTGTACATGTAATTTTATGTGTGATTATGCTTGTGATTATATTTGTTATTGTATGTGATTATGTATGTTTACTATGTGGTTGTGGATGTAATCGTATGTGTGTGTGTGTGTGTGTGTGTGTGTGTGTGTGTAAATGATCTCATCTTACTCCATCTGGAGATAATCAGAAAACTCCAGGACAGGAGAACCTCAAAGGAGAGGCCCATATCAGAGTTCCTGCCTGGGGAATCATGTCCTCACTTCAGAGGACATCATGTTTGCTTCTCTACTGTTTCCAAGTCAATGTTGACCTGGTGTCTTCCCAAGACAACCCTATTTGTCCCTCTACACCTGCCAAACTGATGGGTGTAAAGGAAGCCCCTTGGTGAGCTTTCTCCTAAGGGGAGTGTGCTGGTCAGGCCTTTGAGGCTCAGGGAGAGAGGAAGGGCCAGGGAGAAGTGTTGGTGGTGACATGCTTCCCCCATCTGTTTGCTTCTCCCACATGGATTTCAGGGAGAGGGGACTGCCACAGAAAGGGAGGGCAGATTGTCTCATGTGTCAGAAGCCACAGCATTGACAAGACTCCAGCAGGGCCTGGGAGATGCTCACTGACTGATCAAATGAATAAATTCCACAGACATTCTATTTCTCAGAATTGGATCCTCCATTGAGTATGGGAGCAGCTCTCTGGAAGCCTCATGTGTAACTTGCCCTTTACCTGGAGAGAAAGGTGTTTCTGAGAGGTCCTGACTGGCTTGTTACTTGAGGCTCTGAGTTTCACCTCATGGGATCTGCCCAACCTGTTTTGTGGATAAAGGCTCAGAGATATTCCTGTCTGGACTGGATGGAAGCCAAGGTGGGGTGGGGGGGAGGGCAACATGAAACCATGGAAACTGGAAGGAGATGTAAGCTTGATGAAGAGAAGGCAGAACATATAGTAAAACATTAATAATTAATAAATGCATGGTGTCTGATGTCCTGGGTTCAAGGCCAAGCTTTTCCTCCTCTTATTAAATACTGACAACTGTGCTTGAGCCCCGCCCCCCCTTGCATTTCTGTGAGGTGGAGATGAATGATGCATGGGTGGGAAGTTTTATTACTAGGATGCTAGGGGGAGACCAGAAGAGAGAAGCAAGCATTCTAGGGATGGGGATATTTGAGGTAGGGCAGTTATCAGTGGCATTTTGAACTGACTGAAAAGGAAGTGAGTAGAGCATGCTGGAGGGGGACATTAGGGGGAAGATGGGTAAACAGTGAGACACTGCCCCAGTGTTAGTCTGCCCTTTTCAGCTGTGCTTCAATCAGGATATGGAAGAAAGAGTGTCAATAGACATGGAAGAGAGGAGACAACCCTGAATAACTCATTCTGGGAATCTTCCAGGGGTGCTTTCAGGTAGAGTATAGGGGAACTGGTCCCCTACTACATGCTTCCTGGTAGGGTTCAGGGGTGAGAGTAATGATAAATTGGTCTCACAGACCTCAACCACTGGTAAAAGATTTCTCTTTCCTGCTGACTGCTGGGTGACCAGTTGGCCAAAGAAGATGCAAGGGGAGCTGAAACAGTTGCTATGACAGCAGTGTTCTTAGGTCACATGTTTCCAGGGACAACCTGGTTCAGCTTTGACATGATTCAACGAGTCCTTCAACAGCTACAGGCCTAGATGCCACGTTGGACCTGGTGGGGGTCCTTTCTAGGCTCTTCTACATATGTCATATCTCATTCCTGGTAACATAAAGCCAGCTGTGTCCCTTGGGAAAATAATTTAGTACCCTTTTTGCCTTGGTCTTCTCATATGAAGCACAGAATTCCTAAGGTCAGCTCATTGGGGCATATTGTTTGCATAGCAGACATTTAATAGCATTTGGTACTTTGACAGCATTCAGTGCAGTTAGCTATTTCATGAATCTCCTTACCACCCTATTAACTATAAATTTCATCTTCATATCCCCAATTCATCACATCTTTAGAACTCCTTGAATTCTATTCAATGGGTAGGGAAACCAAAAATCAGTGAGTTTTAATAACTTTCCATTAACAATAGTCAGTTCACAGGAAGAAGAAGAACAAAGCTTTACAAACTCAAAAACCAACTTGGGGTGGGGTCAGGAGAGCCCTTGGCAAGGTGCAGTATTTGTGGCCCCCACACACTTGGGCACAGCTTGCTGGGATTGGCAGAGAAAGCTGCCTTGGAAGCTTTAACTGTGTGGCCCAAAAACACATCCTCAGAATAGAAGTTTCCTGTTTTCTAACAATTGAGTTTGGGCAGGTGAGGGGTTCTGCCATTCCTTAAACCAGAGCATCCTCTGTGGGAGGGAAGCTGGGATGCAGACAATACCTGGACTCTAGCTCTCAGGGAATGAAAAGACCACTGAAGAGGCCTCCCACCTCCTGCAGCTTCTGCCTGAGTGTGGCACCATTACTTCCTGTTTGGTAAGTTGGAAGACCTACCCCAGGAAGGCTGGGAAAGGACGTGAACAGGCCACCTCTGAACCAACTCTGATTTTGCTACTCTAGAGAGAGAGAGAAGGCATCACCGGTGGGAAGATGGCAGCCTCTTCATCCCAGTCACTGCTCTGACCAAACAACTGTCCATACATACTTTTCTTTAGACAGAGTACCCCACCATGCCCCATAGAAGCCACCTCTACACTGAGCTCCTCTAGGTCCGTGCTCCAGAGCCTGGATCCTGGGGCAGATCTTATTTCGTGTTCCAGGCACTAAAGTAAAACGACCCAAGTTCTCCTGAGCGTAGCCTCTCATCTAGCCCACAATATGCAGTGGTGGAGCAGAGACAGAAAAAATCACAACAGTCTCCACTGAGAACAGAAAAGAAGCAGAGATATGGAGCTTCTCCATGGAGTGGTCATACAGTTCTGGGGGTAGGAATTAGGAAGACTCCCGTCTTGAAAGTGGAGGAAATTTATGACTGAGACTCTGCTTCTGTGATTTGGGGAGATCTCCCGCATCCATGGCCACCCTTGTGTGGCCCTCTCATGGCCCCAATGCTGCGAGTAGCTTCCTTGTCCACTCTCCATGCACCTGAGTGGTCAGTGGGAGATGCCTTTCTGCAGGACTCAGTGCTTCACCACTTGCTTCCTTCTTATACACATTCAGGACTTTGGTGGTAGTTTTAAACATAGAAGAGGAGTCATAGGGTTTTATTTTTCAGGCTAGGTTAAGAGTCTCTCTAACAAAACAATTCCACAGAAAATGTAGTAGACTTCTTGTCTACTTCCTTCCAGTCAATTCTGTGATCAGTAGCTATACTCTGTATTATTTCCCATCATTCTTAGATCTTCCTATGTCTTTGCTCCTTTGTATATACCCCTACTACTTTCATTCCAGTGGTGCTATCAAGCCAACCAAAACAATAGAGGTTGTTGGAAAGGGATGGTTGCATTTTAAGTTGATTTTTGCCCAAAAAATTGATGTTTCTGCAGTCTTAACAGGTCTTGAAAAAAACTTTGAAGAAATCAGGGCTCTTCAAGGTATAGAAACAGATGATGTTACTAACCCTGGGGTCCCCTTGCATGCCCCATTTCTGAAAAATTTTCCCCTGTATCTTTATTTACCACATAAACACGAAGGCACTGCCATAAATTTAGAACTCCAGTCTCTGTACCAGTTAGTGTAAGAGAGAAACCCGTCTGTAGCACTGACAAGATAGTGGCTGCTTGCCCAGTTATCTAAGGCTCAGGTTGGTGATAGTGATACAGGGTTTTGAGTGATGCAGTTGTAAATTGTAATGGTGCCAAAATAATCTGGTGGATGGGATCTGAAAGATGTGCAAGAAGAAGTGAGAAACACCAAAAGGCAGACAAAAAGGAAAGAGCAAGGATAGGGGGGGAAAGGAAAGGAAGAAAATGAGAATGGCAGACTGAGAGAGCAGGCCCACATGGCCTGGACAAGGTAAGCCCCCTGGAAGAGTGAGCTGGAGGTGGCAAGGAGCCATGTTGATGGGCAGAAGAGTAGCCAGTCTGGAGAGTGTGGCACCACAGCAAGGTGACATAGTGAGCTGATACCTGGAGATGGCCAGAGATTTGGAAGCTGATTTGTGCATCAGAAATTGTGGAAGAAATCTGAAGGCCCTTGGAGAAGCAGAACAGCATGGAACACTGGAAAAGAAGTGAAGAGATGATGCTGGAGAAAGACTGAACTTTGCCAAACTGCCTAACTCTGAGTTTTGGAGGGGTAATGAGCACCATCTTGGATATGTGTCTTTGGGGCCTTTGGGACTGAAAATGGTGACTGGCGTAAGATAACTGGCAACTTGTGGCTTTGAGGCCTTTTTGTTTTCCTGGTTAATTTTCCTTGTTAATAAAACCCTGTTGTTGAACTGCATTTGAGTGGCAACTGTTACGTGCAGGTAACGAAACCAGGGAAGCAGAAACCACATTTTAAAAGTTTTTTTCCCCCTGTGGCTTGTTGGTTGGTGGCTTCTGCCTCTTTGACCTGACTTTATTAGCTTTGCTCCATATGATTATTTAAGGGTCCAGGTTCCTTCCATATTGATCCTCCTCCTTCATTAAGTCATTCTTTTTATTTGCATGACCAAAGCTGACCCAGACTTCAGTTCTGCTCATAGAAATAGGAAAGTAAGTAGGAGCTGTGACTGTCTTTGCAGGTTCACCAGAAATGGCAAATGGTTCTCTGGTCACCTTCCTTGGGTGAGACCTTAGGTACATGGAGGCAAGGAAGACTGGGAAGTGGAGTGTATCTGGTCACTCAGGCTGCTGTTCTCCCAGGGAAATGAGAATGGGTTATGATGACAGCTAGCCATCTGCATCATGCGTGATATTTGCATAAAGTCTGTGCCTGAATGAAGTGTTCCTTGACTTGAGCAAGTGAATATTCAAACTCTTAATATTATGTCACATAATGGTTCATGCTGTGAAGAAGGATGATGTCAGTCAGGGGATATAGGAGACAAAAACTGTTATTTCACTAGGGCTAGAGGACCCTTAAGAATTCATCTAGCTCAACTACTTCCACTCCTCACTTACCAAGTAGAAAAATTAAGATAGACTACAAAACGAGTAACAACAGGCCAACAAAAAAGTTCCTTGAGCAAAGATGATTTCCCCGAGCGCTTTCAAATAAGTCAGTCAAGTTTGTTGTTGAGCTGTTATCTCCATAGTCCAACTTTGGTGGGTGAAGACAAGGTCACAGGGATCACTGCTCAGAGTACTGAAGCTTTAGCATGAAAAGGCCTGGAGAGAGCTCCCTGGAAATGCTAGTCCTGCCTCTGTTTTACAGATGAGAAATCTACAATCCAGAGGAAGGATACATGTGCCATGAGTTTCACCCAGAGTTCTGGCTTTTATGCAGTTCCTATTCAGGAAGTGGGCGGGCAGAGGGACCTGGATGGAGAGAGCCAGCTAGAAACACGATCTTCCAGAATTCGGTCAGTGTGAACCCAGTGCTAGGCCTAAACACCTGCCGACACCCAGTCCTTCCAGCTCCCACATGAGACTCAAAGGCAGCAAAGTGACTTCCCCTGAAAATGGGAGGAGGAGGGTTTTCTCTCCAATGCCCACACTGCATTCCAATTCTACCTAAGGCCCAACCACACAGGCTCCCCGAGTCTAATTTTCAGAGCGTTTATTAAATGACTCACTGAGCACCCCAGCTACCGCGCTGGCCTATGTTTGCTAAGCCCCCTCATTTCACGAGCTGATCCGAAAAGCAATCAAGTTTGTCCAGCATGATTTGTTCTTTAATAAAGAAACTCTGTGATCTCACAGCTGATCTTTGCCCAAGGCTCAGGCTGCAGCCAGGACTCTGTTCTGTTTGGTAAGTATCCACAGGGGAGTCTCTCCCAGCCTGGTGGCTGCAACTCAGGCAACAGCTGTAAAGAGAGTGTTTTTTACATAAAGGGGAAGGCGGGCAACCTCTTGAGGGGGACCCTAAGGCACAGTGACAAATAAGCTTGGAAACACGAGGATATCAGCTTCATACTCTCACCTGTTCCTAAACTTCCAAGGACAGTACACTGCTACTGAATCAGATCATTCACACAGGCATCCGTGGCACAGGTGTTTGATCTGAGATGTACTTAACTGACGTTTGTCCTTCTGGGAGAATTAGATGTTAGTTGGGTCTGATTGTAAATTGGTTTCTGTAATGCTTTGGATTGATTCATTTGATTGTTTCTCACCCTGCTCCTGTCTCTCTTCTACCTGGAAATCATCTCAACAGTGGTCTACTGTGTTTCTTCTTGAAGCTGGCCTCCTGTGTGCTGAGGTGGCTCATTCCCCAGCTTCCCTCATTTTCTGTTTCATTTTGTTTTGTTTTTTGTGACTCCCATTCCAATGCCTTGCTTGATGTGTTAGCTTTTGATGTTAGATATTTATGCCCTTGTGAGTGATTGCTAGGTTCTGTTAAGTGGTCATGCCCTGACATGTCATCAATAATTTACAGAGTGGTCTGTCAAGCACTTTAATTCTTTATTAACTCAAAGGAATAGCTATTCCCCTATAGGCATTTGTTCGGTCCTGAATTTGCATGCTGATGTCCATAATTTACTTAGAAACATGCTTCTTTCTCTACTATGACTCTTTCCATGCAGAGGTTCTATGGTTTAATTTGATTTTGGTCTGGATCCTTCCTTTCCAAATCTGGAATAGAAATGACAGGAAAAGGGACTCATTTATTCATTCATACACTCAGGCCTCATCCAGATCTACTTGACCAAAGCTATTTGCAGCTTCACTTCTCTTGCTGTTGGGAAGGATAATGGGAGGGAGGAAGCAAGACCAGAAAAGGCACACAGTATTCTTGTCACATTGTTAAAGTGAGATAGGTGTATGGGCACACCCAATGGTGGGAAGGCTGGGAAATGCAGTGCGCCTTTTTGTCAAAACTGTGGTTCTCCTCCCCAGAAAGATAGGGAGAAGAGGTTGTGATAGACAGCTTGCAGACTCCATCAGACATGCTATTTGTATAAAGTTTATGTCTTAATGAACCCAACCTTAATGTAAGAATGTAAATAAATACACTCATAATATAGTTTCATATAATGATCCTATGTGCCAAGCACTATTTTAGAGCTGAGACTCTAAAATGTGAGCAACATGGAGACTGTGCCCTCATTGTGGCAGTACATCGTGGCAGTACACTATGGCAGTACTTTGGCTCGAGACAATGGATGGTAAATAAATACTTAAGTGTATAATGTAACTTCCAAAGGGGCACGTGACTGATGGAATACAGGATAACCCAAATTGCTATTTAGGGTGGTGGAGAGCAATGAGATAGGACACACAAAACCTTGAGACTGCAGTACACTTGGGTCTGAGGTACAACAGGAGCAGAAGGAGCTGTGAGGGGGCGGGGGGAATGAGGTCTAACAAGTCACTCGAACTCTATGAAGGGCCTTGAGGGCCAGAGACACACACTTGATCCCAAGGAAGAGGGAGACTCTGAGTGGGCCCAGAGCCAGGGAGAGACATGACCATCTTTATACTTTATTTATTTCACTTTTACCATTGATTTTTATTCAAGTATGATGGCATTATAACATCATATAAATGTAAGGTGTGCATCATTATCATTTAGGTTTTAAATATATCACTTCTAGACTACCATGTGGTTTGAAAGAGAATCAGCGCTTTTTTTTTTAAAGAAACTTTGAATTTGTAAGTATAGGATTTGATTTTTGTTGTTGTTAGTATGGGATGGTGTCAAGTCAGGAGTATGGATAAATTTGGAAAATGCTGGTATCTTGAATTACAGATTCACTGTAGTACAATACTAGTCAAATGAATTGGGATGCTTAACTCCTTTGTGTGTGTGAAGATAATTTATGTAACATAAGTATAGTGCATTTCTGGGAGTTTCAAAACCTCCTTTTTGGGGGACATTTTTGGAAACTTGTTCATTGTCAATAACCTGTTTGTCATTTTGTTCACTTTTGGATTGTGCTTTAAAAAGAATAGTACATTCATTCTCTTGACTCTCAACTTTCAAGCATGTTTTACTATTGTCATGAATTTTAGTCTTTACATTTTAAATTTTATCTTCTTCTGCATTGACACTTGTTGGATATATATCATTTGTTTTATTTATGAAGTCAGGTTTTACTGACTTTCTCTAAAACTAAGTGTCTAGGTCTTACTTAAATTTTTTATGTTTTCTGAATTTATTAATTTTGCCCATTAATTTTTGTTTTGATTTCTCTGAGTTTTACTTTCTAACACATTGACCTGAGAGTTTAATAGGTAATTATGTTTTTCCCAATGGTGAAATTACATAAAGCTATGAATTTCCTTTTCTTGCAACTTTTACCCCATTCCATAATTTTCTGCAGTATGTTATTTTTATGACTTTGATTTGTAATAGTCTGTAATTACAGTTTGATTATCTATTTAACCCAAAACTTATTTTTTTTCTCAACATAAGAGCTGCTATTGTTTCGAAAATGCATGTAATTTATAAATGGACAAATTAAAAAGCAAAATCCATCCCCTCTCATTTCTAACCCCTATTATCAAAGTTAAATGCTTTCCACAGTGTGTGTGGCATACATCCAAATAGACCTTGTTCAAGCATATGTGAAATGACATACTATGAACTTCAAAAATTTGTTAAAATGAGATAGTACACATGCCCTCCAAATTCCTTTATTTATTCAGTAATTATTGATGGCAGTGTTTGCCTATCTAATTCATTCTTTTTAAATAGCTCTGTTATTATACAAAATAAATTTAATCATTCACCTGCTATCGAACTTCAAGGAATCTAGAGTAACTCTTTAGTTTTTCCTTGTGTACTTGTGCAATTATTTTTGCAGGAATACAAAATAAAAATTATGTCCTGTTTTCCTTTTTATCCATAGAAATATAGGTGTGCTTGTAAACTCTCAAAAACACAAACCAGCAAACCTACCAACCATCTGATTTGTAGCATGTGCTGATTTTCATTGTGTAAATACTGTCACTGTGGCCAATTTCAAAAAGTAGCAACTGCTCTCAAAAAAACTGAATACTAAACTATGGAATCTTGTCAGCTGGTGTAAGCTAGCTCAAGCTTACTCCAGAACACTACTGGGAAAAGCCAAATTGTCTCCAGTACTTTTCGGCCAGTTTGCACTCAGTGCTGGAACAAGATGGATACAGCTATTGCAAGTTGAAATCAAAGTATGAAATTCACAGCCCAGGAGTTAAAGTAGAAGGTAAAATGGGTCCACTCTGTACATAGGACACTAGGGGAAAGCTTTCTGAGGAGGTCATGTGTAAGTTGAGACCTGAAGAAGTGGAGAAGCCTGGCAGGGAGAACATGTGAATGAGACCCTGGAAGTTAGTGCTAAATAAACAGCAGCACAGTGAATTCTCAGGAATCTTGGGATTCGGAGAATTCAGTGGGAATTAGAAAGAAGCTCAGGGAGCCCAGGGCATAAAAATGGAGGAGAAGAGGTAACCGAGATGAAGTAGGGGATGGAAAAGGACCAGGCTGGGCAGGACCCTGAAGACCATGGAAAGGAATTGCCATTTATTCTGAATGGTCAGATGAAGTGTTTGAACTAGAGAACTGATGTGATTCTATTGAGAACAAACAAACAAATCAGTAAATAAAATTTTTAAATAAATATTTCTTCTGCTGTTGTGCAAAGAATAGATTATAGGGACCTGGGAGTCCCCAAAAATCTGTCAACTAAAGCAGTGTAGGAACCAATTAAGAGACTGCTATATTAATTCTAATAAAAAAGAGCTAATATTCAGATCAGGATTTCATACTGAATAGCTACAGAGATCCTGTCCAAATTGCACCGTGTGCTGTGCTATACCCAAGAGCCTTGTGGATGAAAGGACTGGTTTTATTTTCCTCATTGATTTTTTTTTTGTTATCTTTTGGGTAATAGATATATTTTGGCTACTAAATAGGTTGCAAGTGCTTTTTCCAAAAAGGTTACAGAATCTATTGATGATTCAAAATATCCAAGTTTTAAATGTTCAGGAGGTCACATTTGTTCATGGCTTTCCTTTGTTGGTCTGAGCTTCGCTCTAGCAAATTTATAAGACATGCTTTCATATTTTCTTCTTTCAATATTTAGATTTAAAAAAAACATGTGGATTTACAAATGAAGCCTAGAAATTACTTTGACATATAAATAAAGTAGGAAACTTTTGTTGTGTAATTTTTCCAAGTACCTTTATATAATTCCACGCTGCTGGTAAATTGGAGTCTGTGCTACGTTTTCATGCCTGGAGGTGCCAATATGCTCTCATCATATTCTTTTACAGAATGTTACAGGCTGTTCATGTGTATTCATTTTTCTACATGGCTGCTAGAATCAGCTTGTCAAATTCTATTTTTAAAGAAAGATTTTAAATGGGCTTGAATGGAATTCATGTCTTAAATTTGTGGAGCACCAACGTTTTAAGCATTTTAAGTATTTCTATCCAGTTGAGATAGTATGTTTTCTTAGCTATCTAACACATCCTTTTCTTTTCCTTTGTAAAGTTTTTGTTGTTTTTATCAGCATTTAGATATTTTTCTTGCGTTTCTTGCAAGGTATTTTATCATTTTGATTATTAAATAATTGAAGTTATTCTTCATTGAATTTTGCCAGTGTGTAGAAAAGCTATTTATTTTCATATGCTTTTCTTCTAGTTGGTCACCTTGTTGAATTTTCTCATTAGTTTTAATAGTGGTTCAGTTAATTGCTTTAGATTTTATAAGTAAATGATCATCCATAAATAATGACAGTTCTGCCTCTTCCATTGCAATATTTATTTCTCTTCTGTTTTCTTGGTACATTGATTGTGACCTCTTAAAAAAAGATAACAAATTATAGTGATAACAGGCACTTCTCATAGAAATGACTTTTGGAATTTGTCATTAAGTTAAACCTTTTATTTTTAGATTACAGAAAAATGGCTTTTTCTGTACTTAGAGTAACAATCACATGATTTTTCTTTTTCTAAAATAATGTGACTTATATAACTGTTCAACTTTCCCTGTATGCTTAGAATAAATCTACCTTGGACTTGATGTTTTAATGTAGTGTTACACCAAGATTTATTAGCATTTTATTTAGATTTTTTGCACTGAATTTTATAAATAATATTGGTTTAGAATTTTATTTTTCCTAATAGATGTATTTGCATTTTATTTAGATTTTTTGCACTGAATTTTATAAACAAGATTGGTTTAGAATCTTATTTTTTCTAATAGCTTTGTTTGGTTTTGGTATAAGAAACCAAACACAGTCTGACACTTCTTTTGTATTTATTACAAGATACTTATCATTTAGGTGCAAAGAATGACTGAAATTTTATGGAACTCTTTCTCTGTTCTTGTGGGCTTTAAATCAGATAAATTGTGCATTGCATATAGTTTAATCAAACTGGTCATTAAAATCATTTAGGCCTGGTGAATTTTGAAGAAACTATCTCTTTGACTGTCTTCTATTGTTATTGATATATAAGTTTTATTATGTCCTGAGGCAATTAAATTTTCTTTTCATATTTGAAGTGTAAAGGTGAATTATAGTATATTAAAAAGTGATTTGTGGAGTTTGACAGTAATTAATGCTTTTTCTTCAGTGTTCCAGATGTTCTATGGGTTAGTAACAGTTTACTTTCACCAATACCAAGTTTTGCAGCATATTGTTTATTAAGTTTTTCAATAAACTACGTGTGTTGTTTATTGCTTGTTGTTTCTCAATCTGCATTTTTGGTAATTAGTTTTTCCTTGTGTTTGTAGTCAAGACGTCATGGTTTCTTTTGGTTTATTCAGTTTGGTCATTCCTGTTTTATTAAAAATATATTTAAGGATATCAGTTTTCCTCTGAGTCAGGTTTTAACCACATCTCCTAATTTTGAAGTATAGCCATTTTTGTCAATTATTTTCTAAAGGATGGATAACTTTAGTTTTCTTTTTACAAAAATAATTTGAAAAATTTTCATATATGCATTTAAAAATAACCCACATAGTTATTGTTTTGGTCATTGTTCACTTTTAACACATTTTGTTTGAGGATGTGCCTCTATTATGGTTCATACTTTTCAGGGTTCAGGGGGCTTTTCCCTCCAGCTCAGTGATTGATTTTTCTAAGCTATTTATGTTTATATGGAAATATATATATATGATAGGTTTCCTTGTCTATCAATCCATGTTTGTAAGTGGTGTTATGTGTCATGCATGCACCCTATGTATTTTTTTCACTTCTTAATTTTTTTGAGACTAGGTCTCGCTAGTTTTGCCCGTGGAACCACAGGCTCACGTTGCCCAGGATACCACAGACTCAAGCAATCCCCAGTCTCAGTTTCCCAGGTAGCTGGGATTACAGGTGCGCACCACCATTCCCAGCTATTTTTTTGGGACTAGGTCTCGCTATGTTGCCCTGAGTGGCATTCGAACTGTGATCCCCAGTCCCAGCTGCGAATCCATAGGCTGTTGCTTACAAGCACACGCCACCGTGCCTGGCTCTCCTCTTACGTTTTAAAAACTCTGGAGAATTAGTTATGTTTTTTACCATCATTGTAGGTTTGTCACTCTTTTATTTCTTTAAATTTTGCTTTAAGTAATTCTGTACATATTTTTCTAATGTTCAAAAATCATGATTATTGTTATTTTTGATCTATTTTTATTCCTTTAGATGTTTGTTTTTTCTTTGCATTATGTTATCTGATATAATATTTCCAGTCCAAATGCCTTATTAATAATTAGTGTACAGTTAATCTTTGTTCAGTTCTTTATTTTTCACCTTCCTCATCATTTTAGGAGATAATATATATTTATATTCTATACATAAAATAGAGTAGTTGAGAGATGATACAAAGGGTTCATCACATCACATCACATCACATCATTCTCTTATATATTCTATCATAGAATATATAATAGAATTATAATTATAATGAACAAATAGAATTAAAAAATTATATATTATATATATAATTCTATTATATATAGAATTATAGAATATATATTCTACATATGTAGTACACACATGCGTATATATAATTTTGTTCATTTTACATCTTAGGGGTCACTAAAAAATTAATTGCATGAATTTCACAACCACAGGATAAACATTTATATTTTCCTTTATATTTACTGATTTCTTTCCTAGTCTCCCTCCTTCCCTCTCTCCCTCTCTTCCTTCTTTCCTTCCTTCCCACTTCCTTCCTCTCACCCCTACATCCTTTCATTCTTCCTTCCTCTCACCCCTACATCCTTTCGTTCTTCCTTCCCTCCCTTGTCTCATCCTTTGTTTGGTTTTGGTAGTCTCCGTGTCTTTTAAAAAGCCCACTGAGTATTTTGGTGGCAAATTTTGAGTGTTTATAGTTCTGAAAAAAGATCTTTATCTTACTATTTTGATTTTATATTTTATTTTGACTGTAATTAAAATTATTTTCACTTTTTTATTATTGAAAATCTCAGGCATATCCAAATGTACAGAGAATGAGGTGATGAACCCTTTGTATACATCTCTCAACTACTCTTGTTTTTAGTCTCAACTGCCCCAACTCCTCAACCTCACACTCCTACACTGAAGTATATTTATAGTCCCAGAGATCACATAACTTCATTTCTATATTGTATGCATTTATGAAAGATAGTAAGATTGCCACTTTTGGGGGGGAGGGGCAACAACCACAACGATCATATCATACTAAAAAATTTAACATTGTTTCCCTAATGCATTCCAGTTATAGTCAAGTTATTTGAACTTCAGAACATTGAAGTCATTGCTTCATGGTTTTCTCTTTGCAAGCATGTAGTGTATAGCTCTCTTTGTAAATTAACTTTTCTTTTCCTTTTTTAGGAACTGGCAATATTTAATTTTTATACTTAAGCTTTATATGTTTCTGTATCTCCTTGTTTTCTGAGCTCTGGCTACACTGGTCTTTCACTTTTCAGTATACCATGGCACACAGCTTTGTGCTTCCTCTTCTTTCTTAGAAGGCTGTTCTCTACAACATAATCTTGCCAGTCTCTGTTTATATAATACTACCTGTCCTTTAGATAAGTATAAATAACTCCTTAGCATACAGCTTGGATACCCTTATGTCTTACAGGGTATACTAATATTCATTTATTACTTTCCCTCTTATCAGAACTTTAATTGCACATTCTATGTGTATTCTTTTGCATAATTCCATTTTTCCTATTATATCATAAGAGTTAAACTCCATGGAGGGAGACTGTCTTTTTGCGCAAATAATTGCTCACATTGTGTTTTGCACATAGTAGATGTTCAATAAATATCTGCTAAATGCTTGAATCTGACTTGTGTTAATGGATGAAAAATATCATTGTATATCTGAATAATTCATTTTTGAATTATTCCATCTGAATAATTCATTTTTGAATTATTCCAAAGATTCCATTCCATGCCATCTTCTTTCTTTACTCCTGGAATTCTCATTAGATGGCTACCAGATTTAGTTCAAATTATCTTAAACTTTTCTCTTATAATTTTAACTACCTTTTTTCCATAGAGTTTACTAATTCGTGCTTCAGTGTTGCATTAGTTTTTCTGAGACAAATAATCAATCCTTTATGGGTTAAATTATGTTGTACCTTCCAAGAACATCTTTTTTCATGATGGTGTACACTCATGTGTTGCTTAACAGGTGGTCATACTTTTTGAGAAACGTGTTGCAAGGTGATATTGTCACTTTCTTTTGTGTAATACGACATGTACATATACACATTGATCTGGTGTCAATGGGAGCAATGTGTCCTTACTTGTGATGGCATTTTTATTTTCTTCTTTTTTGAAGGCTTCTCAAATATCTCTCAGGAAACTAGTTTTATTTACTTTAGAGTTGTTTTCTGTTTTGTTTTGTGTATTTTTTTTTAGTTGATTTTCTCTTCAGGAGTTTTTACATGTGCTAATTTGTTTAATTCAGTTGAATTGTTTAATTTAGTTTGTTTAATCATTGTTATATGATTCTTTTCCTTGAGGAGTGAAAATGATGGGCTTTTCTTTCACACCCCAGCCTTCTAACAAAGTCTTAATCTGACTTATTCCCTTTGGCAAATTAAAGGAAAATAGATGGCATAATAACTTTATGATCACCCAAATTATTTCTCCATGCTTGAGGATATATAAAGATGAGTCAGGATGTATTCAACTCACAAGGTGTTGAACATGAATATATGTTATAGTCATAGACATTGGAAACAGAAATATGAATAAATTAATGTACCTTCCTTTATCAGTTCAGCGAAGAATCAGTTACCTTGCATTACTGCAGTATTAAAAAATGACCATGGATTGCCAAAACTTATCTTCTAGAAGACTAGAAGATAAAAGTTTGGAAAGAGCTAACATATTTGCTAAGGGAAGTGAGTGGTTATTTTCCCTTTGCATCCCTGATGTCTGGAATATGGAAGACACTTGACCCATTTTTAATACTGAGTAGATACTCAGAGTGGGGAGAATTAATATAGGACTAGGAAAGAAGTCTTCTTGGCAAATATATTTTCAGTTACTTATTTGGACATAGTAGAGAAAATTATTCCAAACTTTAGTTATTCCTTGATTATCTTGGAAGTGAATTTTAGCTATTTGGGATGCTTAATGAGTAAGTGAAAAATCAACAGTTTCAGGAAAATTGAGAAGTAATTGATATCGAGTCCCCAGTTAGTAATTTTACAGTATTTGTATGAGAGTGTGAAGTTAATTGGAGAAAGAGGGAACAAATGCACAAGAGGAGGAGCAGAAAAACAAGGGCATGTAAAAACCCTGCTCACCCTCACATGTCACTACATATATGCTTTTCATGTATGAAGTGACCATGACTACAGGTAGGAAAAGTGAGGGGAGACTTTCTCACATATCACTTTTGCATTTGCAAGGTGCCAACAATTGGCACATTGTTTCTCCATGGCCCTGTGTGTAGTTTTCATATGGAAATTAATATTTATTGCTGTGAGAAATTTTGTTTTCCAGAGCAGCAGCATTTTGCAATAATATATGTATTATCTGAGTGTAATGCTGACTAGAAGACTTGATACCAGGCTAATCATAAAAGGAAGATTCCAGGCAATTCTCTTTCATGGCTACATTAAAATGTGTTCATTTAGATTGCTTTTTCTTTTTAAAGCAAAACAAAATACCTAACAAGTATTGTATATATTTTTTCTCATAAAAAAAGACTTAGGGTGATATTTATTAAGCAACTCAGTGATATACTAACCATTTTCTGTTACTTTCCTGGCCTTTATCTTCAATATCACAAGATGGCTGCTATAGCACCATGCATCACATTTTCATTCAGGACAGGGGCACAGGAGATTAAGAATGATTGTAACTGCATATATCCTATTTTCAGGGAAGCTAACACAGTTTCTAAGACATTTCCATCCACATCTTGTAATGTAGAAGGAGACACTATACCCTCTCCTAACTGCAGGGGAAGCTAGGAAAATGAATGATTAGCTTTCTTTTGTAAAGGAAGGGAAATTAGAATGAGTACTGGTTTGGGAACCAATAATACCCATCAGGAACTTAATATTTTACTTTGTAGATTTTCTCCATCCTTGAACTTTCAACTTAACACTTGTATTTAAATATCTTGCAGTGCATACAGAATAAGATAGGTCTTGTTTTTGTAGCTAGTTCAACAGTCTCTGCCTGTTAATTGAGGTATTATGGTTAAATTTACTTTTTCAACTTATGGTTAAATTTACTTTTTCATTTATAAAAATTATTTATACTGTTGAATTTAAATCTCCTATCTTGCTTTTTGTTTTCTGTCTCTCTCTTCTGGTTTGTGTTCCATTGTTTCTCCTTTGCTATTTCTTTTTAGGTTAATCAAGTTTTATTGGTATTTTTTCTCTTTGCTTACATTCTATTTATTCCACAGGCTTTTTAAATATGTACCTTCAAATAATATTTTTTCACGTGGTTACCCTAGGATTATAATATATCTCCTTAACTGTTCAGTGTCTATTAAACCACAAATGAATATTATATCTTTGTGTACAAAGTCAGAAGATCTTTGCAATAGATCTTATATTTATATTGCTCTCATTGTCTTTTGGTATTATGGATTCACTTTTACATTTATTCTACACCCCCATTATACATTGTTTTATTTTTAGTTCAGTCAATTAAAAGATGTACTAAATAAAGCAAAATAGTCTTTTGCATTTATCTATGCAGTTACCATTTCTAGGTTGTCAGCTCTTATAGGCTGTGTTTATCTTGCCTGCAAACCCAAATTTCAACTTAATACTATTCCACTTTAGTGAAAAGAAATTTCCTTGCAGTTTCTCATAGAGTGGTTATCTCATAGAGTGGTGATGGATTCTCTCAGCTTGCATTTATCTGAAACTGACTTTTTCTTTAATTTAAGAATGTTATGTCTATCCTCGTTTTCAAGTTTTCATTTATTTTTCTCAAAATAATTTTTAATTTGGAACATCTTTAGGTTTTCAGGAAAGTTGCAAAGAATGCCAATAGTTCTATAATACTTACCTCCAGTTTCTCCTTTTTTAATACTTTTAAATTTGGCACATTTGTAATAATTAATGATTTGAGACATTAGTACTATTAATTTGGTGCTTTATTGTTATTTCCTTAATTTTTACCTAGAATCCTTTCCCTGATCCAGGATTCCATCTAGGATACCATGTTGCATTTAGTTGTTAGGTCTCCTGTGTTGTAACAGTTCCTCAAACTTTGTTTATTTTTGATGCCTTTGGCAGTTTCTGAAAGGAATTGGCTAAATATTTTATATTATGTTTTTCAAATGCTGTTTTTTAAGTGTTTTAATCATGATTAGACTAGGATTAAGTTTTAGATGAAGCTCACAGAAACAAAGTGTCATTTTCATCACAAGTCAAGGTCTTTTTTTTTCATCAGTAAGGTTTATCACTGTTCACTGTTGGTGTTCATCTTCATTGCCTGGGTCAGGTAGTGTTTGTGAATCTTCATACTGTTCAGTTACTCTTTTTATTCCCTTCCCCCACATCCACACTGTATTCTGCGGAAAGAGGTCACCAGGTGTGGCCCACATATAAGAAGTTCGGGATGTATGCTCCATCTTTTTGAGAGTGGAATATCTCCATAAATTATGCCAGAATCTTCTGCATGGGAGATTTTTCTGTTTTATCCTATATATAAAAATACATATACATATATGTGTATATATGTGCATGTATACATTTATACACATGCATATATCCATATATATTTTATATAAAATGTATATATGCATATAAAATATGTATACATACACCTGACATTATTATTATATAAAATTCTCAAGGGGAGAAAAAAGTCAGCTTAAAATTCTATAAACAAAAAATTCTTTCAAGAAGGAAAGTACAGTAGCTGAAACAATTTGACCAATAAGATAAAGCACTACTGCATTATAATATGAAATATATATAATATATGCATATATATCTTATGTATATGTATATGCTATATATGTGTATATATCTTATAAATGTATATATAGTCTATATATGCTATATATGTATTTATATGTATTGTATATAAATACATATATATTTATATATACACCTATGTGTGTATTTATGTACTATATATCCTTTATAAAGATATCCTATATATGTATTTATATATGTCATATATATGTATTTATATATGGGCATATATATGTGAAATATGTATATGAAATACATATATTATATATCATATATATTTATTTATATATTTATATAGATATCCTATATATGCATTTACATATAAATATACACATGTGTATATTTATATATAAATATATCTTTATATAGATATATATCTTTATATAAAGTTATATAGATATATCAATATATACTCTATTCCTATAGATATATATTTTTACTAGATATCCTATATATGTATTTATAAAGCATATAATACATATATAGCATATATAGGATATCTATCTAAAGATACATATAAATATATATTATATATAATATATGTATTTCACATTATAATGCTATAATACATTATCTTAATGGGCAAATTGTTTTAATTACTGTACCTTCTGTTTTGAAAGAATTTTTTGCTTATAGAATTCTGAGTTGGAGTTGACTCTTTTCCCTTTGAGCATTTTAACTGTGTTGTTCCATTGTCTATAGCATTCATTATTTCTCGATAAAGACAGTAGTGATCTTCTCTTTGTTCTTTTCTGTGTGATAGATTGATTTTCCTGACAGCTTTTAAGATTTTTGAGTTTTTGGTTTATAGCAATTTGACTACGATGTGTCTATTTATGATGCTTTTGAAAAGAATTATTCTGCTTGAGGGCACTGGTGTGTGTGTGTGTGTGTGTGTGTGTGTGTGTGTGTGTGTGTGTGTACTTTAAATTTTTTTTTTTTTTTTGCTTTTGGAAAACTTTAAACAATATTTTCTCTTTTCTTCTTTTAGACTCCAGTTGCAATGTTGATAGCCTGCTTGATGTTGTCCCACAGGATATGGAGGCATTTAAAAAATATCTTTCCCTCTATTTTTTAAATTAGTTTGTTTCTCAAAGATCTGTCTTATGACCCATTTTTTTCACTGACCCATTTTTCTACCATCTCAAATACATTAAGTTCATTCATTAATTTTTTCATTTTATATATTCCTTTTCAATTACAGAATATATTCTGAACTTTTTGATTCTAGAGTTCTCATTTCTCTGCTCAGAATTTCACCTCTTCACTCATTGTCATTATATTTGCCTTTAATATTTGAATGTATTTTTAATAACTGGTTAAAGTTTGTGTTTCAGTGTCTTGGATTTTCTTTTTCTTTGGGCAGCCAATATTATTACCTGCTATTTTTTCCTGGTTATAGGTCACCCTTTTCTGATGCTTCTCATGACTGGTGGTTTTCATTTCTACATTTGACAGTCTGCATACTGTGTATTGTGGTTTTGGCTTTTACCGTTTTCCTTTAGAGATGTTGCTGTTAATTCTTAAAGGCATTTAATTTGTGTGGTCCTTTTGAAGCTTGTTGTAAATGTTTGCTGAGTGATGTCTAGTGGTGTCTAGTGGTCTTGGACTAGAGTACTTGAGCCTTGACTATGATTTCTTTTGTCCACCTTATTCAACAGTGCCTCTCCACCCTGCTTAGGTGGCGGTCCTGTCTCCTAGCACTGAACTGCTTTTGGACTCTCTGCCCAGCTCATAACTCCTAAGCAACCGTTCACTGCCAGACTTCACAGACTTTCATCCTGCTCCTGTGCATCATAGTGTCTGAAACAATCTTAAGAACATTCTGTGTCAGTTGAGGGAACTCCTCTGTACTGTTCTTTTCAGGTGGAGCTCTGTGATAGACTCTAGCCAGTTCAGTAGCCCTGGCTCTGATGTCTGCTCAGTGAGACCACTGTGTGCATCCTGCTTTCTGCCTCCCTGTGCTGCCATCTGGAAAGTGCTTAAAGGTAGAAAGCTGGGTGACTGTGTGACTGTGGTCTTATGTTCTGCATTTCTCCAAGATTCAAATCAAATGTTACATAGATTTTTGTCCAGTTTTACAGTTGCTTATAGCATGAAGGCTAGTCTGCTACCAGTTTCTGCATTATGGGCCTCACTTTTGTTATAGGAAACTCAATTTTATTTTTAAAAATTCAATTTTTTATGTTTCTTAGATTTTCTTTTCACCTCATCCCCCAACCTTCTACTATCACCCCATCCTCCAACCTTCTTCCCCCACACATTTGTTTACTCTTATTCCTGTGTACAAGTGGTTTTGGAGTTTTGTTTTGTTTTGTTTTACACTTTCAGGTTTTTTCTGAAACTTTCTATTTCTTCACTCATCACATTTAGTTTCTCCTGAAGAGCCTAAAATGTTTAGAGTGATTTTTTCTGTTATTACAAAATATGAGTCATTTATAGATTTACTTCCATCATCTTATATTTCTCTTCAATGTTGGTCAAACATCTTTATTACTGTATCCCATATACTATGAATGATATGCTGTAGAAGCTCTGAAATCTGCTATTTTCATATGAGTAATGAATGTATCTTGTTTTAGCATCTAGTAAGATTATTGAGGGATCACGAACTAATGGAGATAGCTTTTCTACTTTGTTAGGCAAGTCTCCGTTTGTTTATTTATTTATTTGCCTCACCCCCCTCTCCCCCAATGCAAAGGGTGGATCTCCTAGTTCTGCAGTCCTGCAATACATACTTTATCCTTAAAGTTTGGCCTTCCTGGGGCTATGTTTTAACAACCTGAGATGTATGGTTAGTTTCTCTAAGTTGGTGAGGACTCAAACTCTAAATTCCATCTCCCCCAAAGTGGACAGCGGTTGAAGTCTGCCAAGTCTTAACTGTGAGGCTCACTTTTCCCCTTGGGTCCCTTCTAGTTTTGTTTGCAATAGGGGTCAGCTTGAGGGGTGAGAGGAGTTTATGTACATTTTGGGACTCCCCCCCACCATTTCCAGGACCTCCCCATTTCAATTCTTGGCAGTCTCAAAGTGCATTACATGTTTGCTTCCTGATTGTGATCTAGGGTGTTCACGTGGACAAAGTGGCATAAGCAAACATCTCACTACATGTGAATTTCTGGCTTGAAAGGTCTTATCTCCCTTCTGTTTCTGCCTGCTTTTCATTGTTTTCTGGTACCTTCAAGTAGTTTATTCTTTTTTCTAATTTTGTCCAGAGGTTTATATTTTTTTCTAATTTTGTTCAGAGAGCATAATTAGTTAACACAATTCATGTTGGAACTGGAGCTCAGGATTTAAGATCCTGAAACACAGTTCCTTTTAAGCCACCCTAACACTAAAAATCTAACTTTTATTAACTAATTTGCATTAAGTTGTTCTCCTGGGCGGATACTAACCCAGTGAATTTGATTCACTTGGAGGGAATTCACTGCATTTATAAGTGGGTCACTCCAAATGTAAAATGCTAGGTTTCTAATAGTGTTTTCATCAATTATCTTATCTAAAGATTTCCAGACTTCTACTCAAAATGTAGAGTTACATCCATTTTATAAAGGGCAAAAATTAGGTAGAAGGGTATCAGTAAGATGCTTATTTTAGAAATCAATTTTGTGGCTTTTCTTTAGAATCTTTGGGAACATTTGAAGAGAGATGGAAGAAAGTTAGACTGGGAGAAGAGTCACTCATTGACATTCAGATTTTTGAAAAAAAATTACTTTCAGGTCAGGTGAATTAGTCTTCCCCTCCCCACGCCTATAGGAGCAAATATTTCACAAGTTCATCAAGAAAGCTCACAAAGGGAACTTGGAATTCCATTGTGTTCTTTAATATGTCACCAAGAACAGGGTGAGTTCTTTAAAACTCACATAGTTCTAATTTTATCAAAAATTCATTAGCTTGTCTTAAAATAATTCCCAAACCAAAGAATAGTGGAAAGCTGACATTCATCAGCCTCAACCACCTTTATATTACTAATAAGGAACCCAAGGCTCTGGAAAGGATCACTCAAGGTCACAATACTTGTTTGTGGCCCAGCTGGATTTGAAACTCTTGTTCATGCTACTCAACATGGAGTCTGGTGCTGGAGCCCCCTCACTGGACTATCTCTTTCCTGTCTATCCTGTCCTGTACTCACCTTGTGCTCCAGGGAACCCTGCATAGTTAGTTAATGCTGGGATGGAGAGCCCGGCTTTATCTGGAGTTCACTTATATTTTAAAACCACTTTATTGCTGTATAATTTACATACTATACAAAACTCCCATTCACATTTTCACTGCCACCTGAAAGCTGCATCCCAGAACTCAAAACTTTAAATAAAGAAAGGAACTGTTTCCAAAAAAGATAAGTGAGGGTTCCCTGACACAAGGTGTAGAACCAGTAGTAGGTATACCTCTACTTCTTGGAAACAACAATCCAAGAAGATCCCTATTTCTAAACTGCTGATCCTGAATCTCTTGGAATTGTTTTCCTTCCCATCTGCAGTACTTCTCAGCTTCAGTTGCCATGCTTTCCTCCTCTCCGAGATCCATGCAAGTGTGTGAAACTGTAATATGCAGGCTGGTGAACCAAGGTCTGAAGAGATGTCCCTGTTTTCTGAGCTGCTTCTCTATTGGTGACACCTTCTCTTCCCCTCCAAACATGGCCTTAGCAGGAAAGTTAGCTCTTAACTGTCTTTGGCAGAAGAGGTAACAGAAGAGAGAACTATATGAACTTGTTCATCCCGTAACTTAAAGTGTGAGTGCTGGGGCCTTGCTGAGCCACTTTGGGGGAGGGGATGTCAAAACACAGAGTCTCTGCCCTCATGAAGCTCCCAAGAAACTTGGTGTCCAGCTTCTGGGTGAACTTTTACTCGAAAATCCATCTTCGCCCCTCCATGGTGGACAGGAGAGGAGGACCAGGAGAACAGCTAACCCCTGACTGGGAGAGCTGTTTCCAGCCCATTGTCATCCTTCGCTCTTCCCACCCACTCACTCTTTCCAATATGAGATTTTCCACAAGCCTTTGTGAGTCCAAATCATAGAATCTGGAATTCAATTCTAGAGATCTATTTATTTTGAACTGTTAATCAGCTCCCCTTCATCCCCACCACAAATGAGAGAGCAAAACCATATCCCAAAGTGATATGGCTAATTAGTAACACAGACAGACATGCCAGTCTCTGTCCTTCCCATCTCAAGTTCTTTCCCCTTCTCTCTGGCTCCACATCCTCCCATAACCATTCGTTTTGCTGCTTGCAGCCAAACAGACTGAATAACTCAGTCACAAACCCTCAAGCCCTAGCTGCTCATTTCAGCTTCTCACAAATAGGGTCCCAATGTCCCTGAAAATATTTCTGAGATACGTGCCATCATTCTTAAATGCCGACCTTGACATATCAAGGATCAGATGAGGATCACCTCAGAGAGATAAAGACTGGGGTAAATTGAGGCAGGTTAGAATGCAGGCTCTGGGTGTGAGTGGATCAGGCTGCAGGGGCAATGGGACTTTGTCAGGTTGAACTGCATGAGCTGTAGAAACAGGACAGTGCCAATACTTTTCTAGGACTGCATCAGATAAACTGGGACATCTGCAATATTTCCTAAGCAAACTAGGTTACCCTCCCCACTGCTGCGGCCACCCGAGGGCATTGGGCAGCTGGGTGACCCAGAAATGGTCATCTTCTTGTCCAGCTCCATCTGGAATTCCAGCCCCTGCTTCCGAGGCACTGACGAGGCAGGCTCTCTAGGTGGAAGTGAGCTTTGTGACACCAAATGGAATCAAACCCATTCTTGTGGCAGGAAATTTATCCTAAACAATAAGGAAAAAGAAGCTTTTTTGACTGTCTTAAAGCATTCAGATTTAGGAAGTGAGATGGCAATAAATCTTCCCCACCTACTTTGATGTTTTATAGTCTGGAAAAACAAACAAACAAAAAATCACAGGAAAGTATGCCGCATTGTGGGGGCAAAAGACTTGTGTCAAAAGACACTGATTTGGGTCACTAAACTTGGAAAAATTATTTCCTTTCGAGGCCCAGCTTTCTCAGTGATAAGTGAAGACTGGCTTAGATGATCCCTCAGGATCTCTCCTGCTCTGAAATTCTATGAGTATATGTTGTCTCTAACTAACAATGCTAAACAGACATTCCTGGGAAGAAAATAAGATGTCCCCCCTCATCAAAACTTGGAGATATGGTGAGCAGAGGACCCCACAAAGAAGGGTTGGAAGGCCCATGTAGGGGACATATGTCATGGACATGGGGGAAGGTGGACTGTTTAACTCCCTTCTCCACTTTTCTCCTGAAATGCTTTTTCATCTAGGGTATCTAGGGTACTGGGATGTCCATGTGTCGGGTGACAGAGTTCTAAAGTCTAGGAAATGAAAAGGGAGAGCCAGCAGCTAGCGAGTCCTGTAGCTGATAACTACCAGGTCAGTGTTGGGACTGGGTCAAGCTCATTTATTCATTCATTTGTATTGGTGTGACCCCCCCCCATTTGGCCAGTGGCCCAGCCTTCTGAATCCTACCCCATCTGCCTCTCTGCTGCTTCTAGAGGAATATGTGCTCAGAGGATGTTTCAACAAGCAGCACTGAGCAAGCTGAGATGCATCTGGACCCAAACATCTTGAGTGAAATACCCTTGACCTTGGAGACAGACTAGACCACCCCTGGGTTGGTTGAAGTACTTATCCTAAGAATACAGGTAGACTTTAGAGGTCATTCCCCTGCTCCTGCTTTCCGTTGCCAACTTTCTCCTTTGAAGAGTAGGGAGCCTCCTTACAATTAGGAAGCAAACCCCAGCTTATTTGACCTCATCAACAGCAAGGTAGGGTATAAAGGAAACAATTTAAGACAATGAGACTCCCAAATAATCAACTAAAGAGAAAAAAGCAACCCTTGAATCCCTGATTTTTCACACCAGCTGCATCAGTGTGCTGCAGTTGTATTCTTGCCCTGGAACTTTGTGGAAATGTTAACTCCTGGACAAGAGCAAGAGGATCCTAGGATCAGCAAGCAGTGATAAAGTACAATAGATTATGGTGGACACTTTGGTGGTGGGTGTGGTGTGGTCATCTGAAAAAGTGTGAACCTATACCCTGAATCGCTTATAGTGTTGTAAACCAGTGTTAACCTTAATATAACCAATCAATAATCAAGCTATATAATTATGAAGTGAGGGAAACTAAGCATAAAAGTTTAAAGGCATTGTCTGACTAGGATGGATGTCCACATGAATGATGCTGCAGATACACGGGTCTGAAAACATGCATTTGAAGTCTAAATAATGGGTTAGAGACCAGAGTAAGCCCTCTCGCACTTGCACTTCCAAACTCACCCAGGATAAAGGAATTATTTCTGGATTGTGCACCAACACACACGAATCTGAAGCCATTTTGGCAGTGCTCTGGGTTAATGTGATTGACAAAGAACACCATGATAGAGATTCTGCAGGTAGTGTTTCTGTTCTCACTGGCTAGAGCACCTTGAGTCAGTCATTTCACCTCCTTGAATATCAGCTTTTCCACTAGAGAAACATGAGCATGAGACCAAGATGTCCTAGAACTCTGACTTAAAGAGATTTTGGACCTCTAAGAAAAAAGGAGAAGAGCAGTTCACCACTTAATTGGTAAACTCTTTGTCAGTCTTGACCATAAGGTAAATCCAGTGACACTGAAGTGAAGAGGCATGAACTTATGACAAAAGATAATTTGCAGTTGAAACTCTTCCAGATTTACTCCAGAGGCATTACACATACATTTTAATAAATCTCAAAACAGTTAATAAATGCAAGTTTCATTCACTTCTTTTGGTGAGACTTGCAATTTATTTTCAAAGCATGTGTCAGTTATTAGTTATGTAACCTGGATATAGTTTTCAAAGCCCTCTAAACCTCAATTTCTACATTATGGAATGAAATTAATGAAAACTATGTCAAGGGGTTGATATGGCAACACATGAACTACAAAGGACACACTGGCCAGGGAATTGGACTCCAACCCCAAGTGCAGGTTCTTTGCAGTGCCACGTAGTACAGTACCCAATCTTTGAGGATTTGATCTGGCCTCTGGTAAATACTGATGACAGGAGTTCATCAGAATCACAACATATGCCCGAGAATTGTTTGTGTGTGGTGAGGACATTAAAAGCACAGCTCTGGATCAGGATTTATAAGAATTTCAAGCTTGTTTCTGATCTGAACTGGTTGTACAACCAAGGCCAACTTAATTATCTTTCCCATGTCTTGGTTTCTTCATCAAAATATGGGGGTGATGATGATACTATCTTGTATGACTTATCTGAGACTGAACTGAGTTAAATATAAAGTGTGTACAGTTCTTGGTACTTCATAAAAAGGTATATTGTTAATATACCTAAATATAAATAAGTAAATTGTATGTGTTGTAAGGTATATATCAGTAGACAAGACTAATTTAACAAAAAATTCAAGAAAAGTTCTAGGTAATAAAATAATCCACCTCATAGACTCTACTAGAGTTTATATGCTAGAGAAGAAAGACAATACACAGGAATAAGTTAATATATAGAAGTTCAAGAGGAGGTGCGTGTGATGGAAAAGAATAATAGAAAACAGAGAAAGGGGTAATGGAGCATGATGGGTTTAGGGTACTATTTAGATGGAGTCTTCTAAGAGGAGGTGATAATTTAAACAAAGAGCTGAATTGAATGAGGGATATTTCTAGAGGCCTAATCCTAAAATAGAATTCTACTGCTAATAATGATAGTGATACTAAATGATAGATAAAAGCAATGCTCTAAAAATATTGTTCAGTGGATGACTACCAATGACTCAGACACATTGGCCACATCAACTTCTAAACAGGGATGGTCACTGTGTGTTTGTAAATTGCAACTGTCTAAAGAAAGAAAGTGAAGGAGAGATGGTATGGCTTCTGATTGTGGATTCCATCTGGCTATGAAATAACCACTCATGTACCCTCTTTCTGGTACTGGTTATTATGGAATAACCAGTTATTCTGGTTATTATGGAATAACCACTCATGTACCCTCTTTCTGCTTTCATTTGGGAGGCCCATGAAGACACAAAAAGAACAACCATGCAAGGGCTAGTGAACATGTTGATTGTGAACCTTTCTTAAAGGAATTTTCACTTATACAAAAACGTTGGAATTGAATTAGAAATGTAAATTGCATTAAATCCATGGGATTAATGCATATAGCATTAACTCCTATTATATCACTGTCCTGATAATCTGAGTTTCCAAATAAACTGGGTAGCCAGCCCCTCTCTTAGTGATGAGATTCTTTCCTTTTCAATTTTTGATACTTTCTTTTTCAACTCTTCCCTGCAGGTTCCAAAAAGAAAGGAAGGGAGCAAAGAGATGGGTAGTGATCCATCTCAGGTTTCACCTTCATACAACTAAGATGTGTGAAGCTGGGGAACTGAGGAAGCATTAGGAAGAGCCTTGAGATCTGCTGTGGTGGGTGTCAAAGCTTTTCTTGTACTGTTTCAATTAAGGAATTGTCTACAAAGCAGGTGAGGATGACAGGAGGAAGCCCCATTGTCACTCAGAAGAACTGGCCATCCTGGTCTGGAGTCATGGTGTTGAGGTTAGGGAAAGTTAACCTAAAATAAGAATGAATTGATTTACCATACAATAAGCTTCAGGGACAACTGCATCAAGGTGCTTCAGTTTTTAGTTCTCAATTTCTCTCTCTCCCCCCTGCTTCCTACTACCTCTCTCTCCTCCCATAGCTTTTCATTTGTCTTTACTCCATTCTTGGGCAAACTATTGCCATGAGAGGGGATATAACTGCCAGTCACTCCCAATACAAGTGTTCTAGGATTCTGATTATGTCCCGGTTGACTTGTCTTGGACTGGCCGATATATATACCAAATTTTGGGGGAGGAGTGCACTCTGGTTGGTTGGACCATGCGGTAAAGACTCAGGAGCTAGGGAGAGGGTGGGTGGGGTGCTCACCCATGAAAAACCACTTGAACTACCCAGAATTACTTGGACAAGGAAGTGGTTTCCTAAAGCTGGGGAGTCTAGATAGAGGTAGAATTCATGTGTCTTTATGCCATGTGGGTTCAGGATAACTGTGGTATCAGGAGAACTGACATTGAAACAAATCTAGTTAAAAACAAGAGGAAAAACCTATAATTCTAAGGGTCATGCTGAAGATAGGAGAGACAGACAGAAAAAAAATTATATATAAAGACAGACAAAAACCTAGAATTAGAACTGTTTCTAAAGAAATTTCCAACATTGTTTGAGACATAATAATCAAGGATCCAAATAGATTTCTTTCTCTGCGCTTCCATAAGATTCAAGTTAAAAGGGTGCTCCTTATTACAGGCAAAAGAAAAAAGACAAGACCCATGCCAAAAGCACATTGCAGGATTCCAAGAATATCCAAAAGAAGTTAAAATTTTCATAAGCATCTAGTCATTTAAGGTAATTTATAAATTATAATTATAAAATTATATAGGGTAATTTATAAATTAGGGTAATTTATAATTTATAGTGTAGTGAAGAAACTCAGATTGCCTCTGGTCTTCTGGTAGCAGGGGCTACTGTTCTGAGTTTGTGCACCAAGTATTTTATACCGGACAGAATAGCTTTCACCTAAAGAGACAGCATGATGTCATCTTGGATATGCGCAGTCTTAGAAAATAGTAGATTTGAAGTTCTAGCCAATCAGGAGAGTGCTGAAGCTAGGAACACCGCTGGAAGTTTTGCTTACAAAACTGCCTGCCAGTCTTGGTGGTAAGCCTCATGGGTTTCCCAACCTTATGCCAGGGAAAACCCCTGTCAGGAACTCTCCATTGGGTTGGTCATTCCACTTGATAGGTGTTTGGAAGGTAATGCTCTCCTATCCCAGTGACATCTTTGTGGAACTAAATGTGAGGGATTTCACAATTCATCACATTCATCACTACCGTCTTTTATTTAGCCAATCCTGAACATCAGAAATTCTGCTCCAAGAGCTGCTGCTTCAGAAAAATGCAGGCCCAGAAAGACAACATCTACCATAACAAAATGCTTAATGTAAGGCATTTCAGGTCAATTTTACTCCCAAATTCAGAAATCCAACGAAATAGGATTTGCTTAAAGAAATGCAAAACCTGTGTGCAAAGGTCTTTGGGTGATCTTCTCTTCCCTTCAATTTTCTATATTTCTATTTTTCATGACTTTTCACTTTTTAAGTGAAATACAGGAGATGGCATGCATTAAGCCAAATATACTAATCAAAGCTCATGCACAGACACGATCTCACACTTGAACCCAGCAGATCTGCTTGCTTTCTCCTTCACTTGCAGGCTTGCTTTCTTTTCTTCCTGGCTTGCTTTGTCTCTGCTACACACTCACATACTCAGTTTATTCTCTCTGTCCTACACACACACACACACACACACACTCACACACACACACAGAGCACCTTATTTCTCTCTTTCTCTCTATCCAGCTGTTTCTCATATACACAAACCTCCGGTCTTGTGGTCCCCTCTCTCCTCCGCTGACCCTCCCAGCTCTGCATACAAACACAAGCCTTCAGTAGCTGCCTCTCCCTCTCTGTGTCTCTTTCATCCACAGACATGCACTCTGCCAGGCCAACCTCAGTCACTTCCTTTCTTCTCTCCTTATCCCTCAGTCCCATCCATCTGACATGCCTTTCTCCCCCTTCCTCCCTCCCCCTCCTTTCTTCCCCCTCTAATGTACATGCTCTCCTTGATTAGTTATACACACTTACAATTGCAGGAATTATGGATTCAATTACCTAAATACCACAATCCTCCCTCCTTTCCTTGAAAAGTGAAGACAAGTGAGCTTCCTAATTAAAACCTTACCCGTCTCATTGGCACCAAATAGGCAGAAGCGCCAGGGCTGAAAAAAAAATGTAAAGACAATAATGTGTTTACCTTCCCCCAGCTGGATGAGTCATCTGTGGGCTTTCTGTGGTGTTATACCAGCTCTCCGCCACTCTGAGCACCACAGACTGGGGACAACTTGCTTATTGTCCATTCCTCTGGGTGAAATGATGAATGCTTTATCTGGACACTTAGGAATAAACATGCACTGTAATCACAGCTTGGCTTGGATCCTTGGACACCCAAAACTTTAGAAAAGGGTCCTTTGTGCCTTGCAGCCATAAATGAAGCGCAGCTCCAGCTCCCCCCGCCTCCCACGGCATGGGGTGGCCATGGCGGTGTGTGACAGAAGAGTTAGCCCTGCACTTGACTGTACTTCAGCTGCTCTTGCTTCCTCTGTGCAAGTAGACCAAGCTCCAAGTCATTCAGCCAGGAGCCGCCTTCTCCAAGTTTAGAGCACTACAAGCAGAGTGGATAAATGATGTGCGTGCGGACTCTGTGACACTATCAGATCAGTAGTTAATGTACTTTCATTACTTTAGACAAATCATGAATAAATCAGGATGGGATTTGATGGAGTGGCCCACCAGTGATTTTCCACTGGAGTCTGTCCAACCCCTGGCTCTGAAGTCTGCAGACCTGGTTTGCTGTCTTTGCCAATGAGGAGTGGGAGGACCCATGAGGCTAGCATAATGCCTGGGAGTAGTCGGTAGGCCGGTGGGCTTCTGCTATAGCAGGAGCCTTCAAAGTGGACTTCATGGCAGGCACATGCACAATGGCACCTTGTTTCTGGGGGTGACGGGAACACATGGTACTGGTTCACTCACAGTGCTGCTTGAGGACCTGGGATAGCTTGCACACTTAGGAAGTTCAGGATGTTGAACAGTAGATTCCTCTGGCCCCATGGAGAGGGGCCTATGAGCAAAGAACTGGAGAGTGTGACACAGAGAACATATATTTGATCTGCTCCTGCTGGCTGATACAAAGCTCCTAAAGCTTTTGTAGTTTCCTGTTGTTGCGAGGGATGGCATGAACATCTTTTTAGGGCCATCGTTTGTTCTATTGAGATGACTCGGTCATGCTCCAGAGAGATGGCGTCTGATCACAAGAAAGACCAAGTTATGATTAGTGAAGTCTGGCCTCTGGGGGAGACAAGAACTAGAGAGTGAACTCAACCCCAGAGGCCAGTGATGGGCTCAATTATGCCTAAGTGTTCAGCCCCTCATAAAAACCTGTAGATAATGGTGTCCCCAGCTGTTGAGTTGGTGAACATCAAAGTGTGCTGAGAAGGTGGTGGGCCTGAGGGGGGGGGGGCTGGTTCTATTTGATCCATCTAGAGATTTCTGGGTGGGTATTAGTAAATATAGGATGCTGCTGAGTTCTGTAAGACATTCTAGCATTATCAAGGTATGAGAAGGGCATTGTGGAAATCCTCAATTCCTAACCAGCCAGTCAGAAGTACAGGCGCCTGGGCCTTGTAATTGACCTCTGAAGAACAGTCTCATGGGACTGAGCCATTACCCTGTGGGCTCAGATGCTGTCTACAGGTAGACATGTCGGCATTGAGTGACTGGCATGAAATGGGTGCCAGATGCCAGAAAGCTGGTGACTATTTTGTGGTAAAGCGTTGTGAGTCAGAACAGCTCGCAGAGAGTACATGGGAATCAGCTCCCAGGCTTGAAAATCACTGCCTGCATCAAACTCATGAGGTGGCCTCTCCCTTGAACTTCGCCATATAGGGAGCCTGGACTCTGATGGAACCCTGGAGCTGCACAAAGATTGCTGGGTTCTGCCCCCCAGGAGGGGCTTAAACATGTGGGTCCAGTTTAGGTTTGAAGTTGAAACCAAGCTGAGTCCTGGCCAGGATTCCGAAAGAACAATGGCATTTTGGAAATGGGGTTAATGGTGTGAGCAGGACTGTTCCCTGGTCACAGAGCCTAGTGGGTTGTTGGCCTGGCAGGTCAGTCTTTCCATCCCAGGATGCTGCTCCAAAGGTGGAGCTGGACCCTGTTCAGAAACGGCTACTCCTTTGGGATTCTTCTTTAAATCTCACAAAGCACCAGCTGCCTAGGGAATGCAAGGAGGGGAAGGGGAAACAAATGAGTAAATGAAAGTGCTCCTTCCACAGTGAGAGGACACGTGACTCTGCAGAGTAGAGGGTCTGGGTGCCATGGGGGGGATGGGCCCTTCAGGGGCTCAGACCTTTGAATTCAGGAAGAGAGGGCCAACCCTTCAGTGCCACCTACTTTGAGGTTCCTGCTTTACAGTCCAAGCTAGCTCAGGGACAGTGTTCTGGTGGCAGAGACCTCAAATCTCAACAAACACCTGACCTGAGCAAAGTGGACAAATTAGCAGGCACCAGTGAGCATGGAGGCAAGGGCAGGCTTGGGTTTCCTCCCTGGCACTTCTGTTCTTTGACTGGGAAGCTTTGGGTATCCAAGTGGTTTCCAAGCTTCCTTTTCCTCCTTTGTGAAATGCGGGTCATAAAAGTGTTCTCTGCACAGCAGCATGGAGAGATTCAAATGAGATATGTCTGTTGGCACCTTAATAAATCAAAAGTGCAATGAATTTTTAGCTACCTCCATTGATTTCTCCATTTTGTGGCACCGTCTTTGTAGGTTTCTTGCCTAAATAAGCTTCATGTGGTCAGGGAGTAGAGGAGGAAAGAGGCATTTGGGAGCTTAAGGGGCAGCAAGGAAAGTTACTGGAGGGGAGGGTGAGAAGAGCGGGGGTGGTGTGAGGGGGTACGGTGCACCAAGGTGCTTAACCTCTTACATCACCAGTGTGGACGGTCCCCCAGACCCACCATTTTTGAGTTCATTGGTATGTCCTGCAGCAACTCACCTGTGGCTCATCCAAAGGCATCCACCCTCACTGTGACCCTATGACCCTGCACCATGCTACACACCCGGGCCTTGAGAAGGCCGATGAGGAGGGGATGGGGGGCTAGTCACCGTGCCCTTTTCCACTTGGCACTGTCAGGAGGAGATGGGCATCAAGCCGTGAGCCCAGCCTTTCCCTGACCACCTCTGAGGAACATTGTGCAATTAAAGGCCTGACAGTTGCCATCTGTCCTGTCCTTCCCCAGTTGCCCAGGGCACAGACACTCAGAGCCGGCACATTGTGATACTCTACAGTACTCGTGTCACCTCTGATTTCTTACAGAAAGTCATTAAGCAGACCTGTGTGGGAGCTGCTCCAGTGTCTGAAACTTCCTCCAGGGCAGGCAGCACAGAGGTGGGTAGAACACACTAGGATTCCTCAAGTTCAAGAGGGCTGGAGTCTTCGAGGCGAGATGAGAGTAAAGTCAGACAAGGAGAAGTTCAAATTAAACCACAAATGGACTCATTCTCTCTTTCCTCCTTGTCTCCCTCAGTTTAAGATTGAGCCCCAAATCTTCCTTAAATCCCTAGGATCACAGAGTATTAGAGAGTATCCTCACTTCAGCTTCAAGAACAGAGTCTAATATAAGAACTTGGCCCCAGGTAGTTTATCTGGGAGACAGCCCTGAGGGAAGAAGTGAGAGAGTGAGCCAGATGCCACGGGGTAAGAGAAGCTGGTCCCCAGGTGTGTCAGGGGAACTGCTTCTCCACAGCAGCTGGTTTCACGCCTCCTCCCCACCTGGACCCTCTGTGGGGCCCACAGAATGTGCCTCTGGGTTGCCTTTGTGGAAGGAGGAGGATCATAGTTGGACCATCCACTGAGCACTCTGCTGCAGTGGTTCCCTATATATGTGGGTTGCACCTGCACGTGGCTGTGCAAAACCTCAGGCAGGAAGCAGACACACCTGACATAATCGATGTGGGAGCTGGCCTTGTTAAGAGAATTGCCTATAGCAACTGGCCCAGGCAGGGCCCCATGTGCTGTGTGCTGGATCAGCACTGGCTACAGAACAGAGTTCTCTGAAGCACAAAAGGCAGAGGCAGGGACTCCCAGACGATGATGCTTCCTTTACCTTTGAGATCAGCATACTTGTTCCCTGCTCCATACTGACTTTGTTGCATGAGGAGATGCAATGGGACACCCTGGAATCCTCCTTACAACATCTCTACCTGCTTCAGGAGACTCTGTTCTACAACTCATGTGTCTGTCTCTTATCAGATCTGAGCTCTGGAGACAAGAAACTATAAGTATTGCTCAGTTGTTTGTTGCCACATCCACTATGGAAAGTGCTTTTGCTTTTTCTCTGAGCCATTGTCATTGATTGAGAAGGAAGGTAGCAAGCTCTGAAATCTTGGCAGTCCCAGTGAGGTGTGATGGAGAGCACTGGTATCTATGAAGGGTCCAAGAAGGTATGTGATCTAAGCCTTGCTCAGGGGTGCAGGTAGAAGCAATGTATGCATGCAGACATGGAGAGGCTTGAAATCCATGTTATTAAGGATGTTGGGGTCACCAGTTTCAAAAAACTTCTGACCTCTGGCCTAAAGTGATGGACCAAGGAGCAACTATATATTGGTAGAAAAGCAACCAAGAATTGGTGTCCTAAAATCGTGGCCTGCTTAGCAAGTCCCCTAAATGCCAGGATACGTTTAACGAAAGGTTTATTGGTCTTTTAATTGGCCATCCTCCTCTAACTTGTGGCTCAAGGTGACTTTTGATTTTTTGTCTGGCTATGCTAATCTTGCTCCCTCACAAATTTTGACTGAAATTGCAAAGATAAATGACAAAGACATTACGCTGTCTTGTTTTGTTTTTGAAAACTGGGAGTAGCCTGAATGTACAATAATGGGGTTATTGAATTAATTGACCTATGTACATAGAACCACAAACATCAATGTGTATTATTTACGATCTTGTTTCAAATATTAAAATAACAGAAACAACCCATCTGCTCATTGATAGGGGATTCACCCAAAACAAACAAAAGATCAAATATCTGTGATACCTGCACATACTAGCCCAGTAAGTTTGCCATCAATATATATGTATGTTAGTAAGAAAGTCTGTTCATAATTTACAAAATAGAACAGACAAATTAAATGTTAGTATGCATACAGTAACCAAATTATTTCCACTGTAATTAATGTAATACAAGTAAAAAGATCTGGAAAAATAATCTCCAAATGTCCATTATAGTTTTTTAAAATGATAACCCTATGATTGGTTGACTCACCACTCTTTTCTTCTACCTTTTAAGGGCCTGTGATTTCTGATTTTTCTGTAAGAAGCATATTTCATTTGTGTGTTTAATAATCCTAAAAGATTTTGAAAACTAACTGAAAAACAGTTCAATTATCAACAAACAGGGTCTGAGTGGTTGTTTGGGGATTTGCAAGTGTATCACTTAACTGTCACTGCATAACAAACTATCCCCAGACTTAGTCAACGAAAGCCAACTGCTGTGTTCGTTCTTGCAGTTCTGAGGGTTGAGAGGATCATTCCCTGTGGGCTTGTATTCAACTGGAAGGGAAATTGATGCCTCATCCTGGCCTTGGAGGCAGGTCTTCTTTCTTTTAATCTCTCATCATCCTTTACTCTATGCTGAGATAGATGTCGAAATAGTATGATTTAGGAATATTCTGCTCATTCTGAGGGCCAAAAATTAAAAAGTCAATAGATAAAAGGAAGAAAGAAAAAGAAAAATACAATGCCACCTCCATGTGTCACATCTGGGGAGATTTTCTGCAGTCATGCTCTTCCACCTTGCCTCCTGTTTTGCAGCAGGCTGTTGTATGACAAGGACTAAGGAGTCAGGGAGAAGTGAGGTGAGGCCAAGGAGTCAATAATCAGGAGCCCAAAGGAGAATTTCCCTATTGGCCTTGGATGGCCATGAAGACAGAACCTTTCTGACTTAATGATATGACCCTGGAACCTATGCTTAGAAGCCCTTGGGTGCTGGGGCAGTAGTGGGGGTGTTGTTAAGGAGGTAGAGAAAGACATTTAAACTGGAGCTTGAGTAGAAGTAAGGTATCTTACAGAAAAGTCAGGGAAGTACAAGAATGGCTGTTAAAAGAGGGCTCTGGCTAAGACCCAGGAGAGATACAAAGGGACAACCTGTTAAAAACTAATTACTATTCTAATTGTGTCAAGCTAATTAAATATACTGAAACTGGGCACCTGTATTTTGCCTTTCTGTAGTTGTTCCCTCTACCATTTTAAAATTGAGAGATCATGAATTTTCGCTGATCAGAGAAGCATGCTTCATATGTTTGTGTACCAATGATTTTTCAAAATATCTTTCCCATCAGCAGAGCAGTAACAGTCTTTCTGGTAGGGGATACCAGGAAGGGATCACAGCGAAGGAACACTCTCCTCCCGGAGCATGAACAGGCCTGTGTACTGATAGAAATTTTGTTAATTTTCACATTCATTGCACAAATATTTATAAAGGACTAATCTCCACAGGAACAGGCCGTGAGTGCTGGCTAGGAATAATAAGCAGGCAAGGTCCTGGCTCTAGAAGTTTCCACTTGTAGGTGGGGGAGGCAGGGCCTGGCTAGTTCTGGGTCAGAGGCTATCTCTACACATTTTCTATACAATTTTCAAGATGCGTGTATTGTACATCTGTCAGGAAAACAGGGACAGTTTGGACTGGGTGAGATCTTAGAGCTCTTATCCAAGCCTCTCCCTTTATAGACTGGAAGGCCAATGTAGTTCCACCCTCAGCTTTGTGTAGTGAAAGGTGGAAAACATGTGATTTGACCTCGGGCAGAGCTTCCAAAAGGTCACCCTGGTAACGCAACAGGAGCTCACCCGGCTGATTGCTTCCCTCCCTGTATCTTATATGTGATTTCAACTTGAGATAAATTCATGATTTATTTCGAACAATAACTGAAAATTGTCTCTCATCCCACTGGTCTCTGGAAATGGAAGACAGGAATTCCTAGCTTCTCTTCTCAACCAAGTTGAGCTTCCTAACCAGTCCTTGCCCCTGGCTGGTGAAGAGTTTGAACACAGGATTCTCTGGCACAGCGACTTTTACTCTATGCACTGCTGTCCATAGTGAACCTCACATGGAGAAGACAGGGACCTGAGTGAGGCAGGGTGAGGCAGCCCCAGATGTAATACCACTGATTCCTGTTCCAAAGATTACCCTTGTGACACCAAGTACAGCATCTTTCATGTATCCATTTCACAGTGGATGCTGGATTTGCCTCTGCACATTGGATGTGACAGGTACTCCAACACAGGTAACCAACTTGATCAAGATATGGCTTACATGCTATACAATTCACTTGCACAAAATATGAATTCAGGTGTTTTTGTTGTTGTTGTTGTGCAGCTATCACCACAATCAATTTTAGTACATTCTCATTATCCCCAAAAGAAACCCTGTTCTTACTACCAGGTTCCATTCATTTCCTCAACTTCTGCCTCAGCCTTAGGATTCTTTTTCCTAAGGGTATCTGCCTCAGACATTTCATATGACCATATTCATGCCAATGTATTCTTTTGTGACTGATTTCTTTCACTTAAAATGATAGTTGCAACATCTGTCCGTGTCACAGCATGTATCAGCACTCAGACCTTTTTGCAGCTGAATAATATTCCATTGTGTGAATATGCCTCACTTTCTTTATTCATCCATTGTCAGTTTCTGGGTCATTTCTACTTTGGTCACTGTGAGTATGTTCTTCTGACCATATGTGGACAGGCTTTTGTGTGAACATATGTCTTTAGTTCTGTTGGGTCTATAGGTAGGAGTGGAATTCTTGGGTCATATGGTAACCCCATCTTTTAGAGCAATTAGGCTGCTACCCAAAGTGGTTGCATCAGCATCTGTGTTCCAATTTTTTCACATCCTCACCAATACTTGCCATGAATCTGTCCTTTTGATGGTAATATCCTAGTAGATGTGAAGTGATTATTCATTTGAATATCGGTTTACATGCTCCGAATGGCTAGTGAATGACATTGAGCATGTATCTCTACATGGACTTACTGGCTATTTGTATATCTTCTGTGGAGACACATCTATTTTAATGTCCTTTGGCTTTGTTTTTTTTTTAGAGACTAGGTCTCGCTATGTTGCCCGGAGTAGTCTCGAACCCATGAACTCAAGTGATCTCTAGCCTCAGCCTCCCTGGTAGCTGGAACTACAGGTGCACACCGCCATGCCCGGCCCTTTGTCTATTTTTTAGAATTGTGTTGTCATTTTGTCTTCAAGTTTAAAGTTTTTATGTAACCAGATAAAAATGCCAAATCAGATGTAGATTTGCAAATATTTTCTCCCATTCTATGGGTTGTCTTAACTTTTTCTTAACTTTTCTGAGGGTATTTTTTGAAATACAAACATTTCTGAATATAGCAAATATTTTATCTACTTTTATCTTTTGTCAGTTGCATTTTTGGTGTCATATCGTTGGCTCCTTTTCCTAATCCAACCTCACAAAATTTGCTCCTTGTAGAAAATCAGTTGGCCATAAATATAAATGCTTACTTCTCGACTTTCCTCCACCCCTCCAAAATCCATCGACCTCTAGGTATATCATTATGCCAGAATCACACTGTCTTTTTACCTATAATTCTGTAATAAGTTTTAATATCAGGAGATTAGAGTCCTTTGATTTTTTTTCCCTCTTACTCAACATTGGGTTTATTATGTGGGGTTTTCTTATATACATTTTAGAGGATCAGCTTGACAGTTTATTTTAAGAAATGAGTTGGATTTTGGTAGAGATTATGTTGATGCTGTAAATCAATTTGGGAAACATTGCCTTTTTAACAATTTAGGCTTTGATCTGTGAACATGGATATTTTCCCTCTATATAGTTCTCTTTCTTTTTGTGGCATAGTTTTTAGAATAAAACTATCATTTCTTTATTTAATTTATCATTTTTGGTGTCATAACTAGAATTTATTTCTTAATTTTATTTCAAAAATTTTAGTATATAGAAAAAAATTGATTTTTTTGTATGTTGATCTTATATCCTAAAACCTTGCCAAATTTGTTCAATAGTTTGGATAGTTTTTTTTTTTTTTAGGGAATTCTTTAGAATATTATAAATGCACAATTATGTTATCTGGAAATAGAGGTAATCTCTTTTCTTCCTTCCCAGGCTGAGTGCTTTTCCTTTTTTTTTTTTTTCTTGTCTAATTGTCATAGTTAGAACTCCAGTGCCATGCAAGTTGTGAATAGATATTGTGTCTTGTTTCTGACATGAGGTGGAAAGCATTCACCCTCTTGCCATTAAGCATAATGTTAGCTGTGAGTTTTTTACAGCTATTCTTTATTAAGTGAGGATGTTCCTTTCTGTCCTAGGATGTGGAGTGTTCTTATCATAAAAATAAATTGTATATTCTCAAGTGTTCATTTGCATCTATTGAGATAATCACATGAAGTTTCTTTACTGTGTTTGTGTGTCCTTTTTTCTCAATTGATACGGTATATTAATTACAGTAATCGCTTTTCGGATGTCAAATCAACCTTGCTCTTATAGGATAAATTCCACTTGGTTATTCTGTATAATCCTTTTTATATGATGGTGGATTTGGTTTGCTAGTGTTTTACTGAAGGTTTTTATATCTATAGTTATAAGTATCCAAGAAGTTTTGCCTCTGAAAGAGCTAAGTTCTAAAGAACCATTTAAAATGAGCTCTCAGAGATTTCAAAGCTAAATGATTGCCTGAAGAATTAGTTTTACTTTGACAATTTGGGTCTGTTTGAGAGTATTCTAAATTCTAAACCAGTGAGTAAATGTTTCAATCTATCTTGAGTTGGAGTCATCTGAGATAATCCAGTAAATCAACATTTCTGGAGATAGTTAAAGAAGACTAAAATAATTTTTCCAAATAAGATACCATTTTATGCTTGTCTTTTGGAGTCTAAAATGATATTTCATTTTGCTGTGAAGAAATAATTGTGACTTATGCCCATATGAGGTTTTCATTTGACATAATGAATAGAAATGTTTACTTATCAATATTACATACTCAATGTTCTGATCATGATATATCGTAAAAGACAATATATGTCATTGGTGTGATTCATTCAATATACTCATTTGACACTCAGTAGTATAGTTATGGTCTAATCAGTACAGTATGATATTCTCATGAATTGTTATTTGAGATATTATATTTCCTATAATTAGCTAGGCTTTGAGGGACAGTGATTTTTTTTCATGAAATGTATTGACCATTACATTGTATGTTCATAGAGGTTAGCCTGTCACCTTAATCATGCTATCACTACAGGTTTATATAATGTGAACATACTGAGTTTGAGATTATGATGATACATTCTCTACATGTAGATATTTACAGGAAAGGTGGGAACGTGGAAACTTATTTGAGGATAGAGGTCAGGACTTCAACTAAATATTGAATTTCATCATTTTAGGGAAAATGGGGTACCATCAGGGGAGTGAGGACTGAGCCTTGATGGATATCTGTTTTGGAAAGAGGAAAAATACAGCATAGGTGATAAAACAGCAATCAGAGAAATAGAAGAAGCAGGAAGGTAGATAAAGGTCTGGATGGTTAACAAAAGGATACAGTAGAAAGGACTAAATGGCTCAGTACTGTCTTTCAGATCACTGGGAACATTAAGATTATATTTTTAATTATATGTGAAATGGGAACCTATTATATACCAGATTATGTATTCCACATGTGCTGTCTTAATAATACCCATGACTCCTTTCCGAGATTTTATTATTTCCATCTCAGAGATGAGGAAACAGTGACTCAGAAATGTTATGTAACTTGCCCCAAGGTTAAAAAGAAAGTAGATTATAAGCTGGAATTCGAACCCTGACTCTAAATGAGCAAGCTGGGCCTTGCAGAGAATCCAAGCCGTGTGACATGAGAGCAAGGGTTTATCAGAAACAATGGAAGTGGTTCATAGAAGAGAGCCCAAGGGTGTAAGTGGACACTCTTTCCTCTGAAAGTTCTAGCTGGGGGGTGGCAGAGGACACTCATGCTGCATCTGGCCTGGTCCTCAGGGGCTTTATCCCCCATCATCCATTCTGCTTCTTTTTCATGAACTGACTTGACCTAGAAAGAAAGATCCATAGGGACATATAAAGCCAAAACACTGAGCTAAGTTCTGAGAATAAACAGAATTTTTTTTCAGACTGGCAGAGCTAATTGGTGATCCATAACGGGATGCAAAATTCTATTTTATTTGCAGAATATAGTGACTCTGTAAGACATAATAGCACCATAAGAAATGTGTCTGAGCTGAATTAACCAGCTTTCTTTCCTCCACATGTTGAGGATACATATGATGAAACAGCATTTAATTGGGCCCTATTGCTTTGATATTTGTGAAGGTCTGGGTAGAAACTGGACTGAAGCGTAGCTTTGTTTATTTGGGGGGCCCAAAGAGTTTATAAGTTACTTGCTTATATAAACAACGATATGGGTGTTACATCTCCTTAGGAGAACACAAACAATTCCCACAAACTTACTAATGACCAGGCACCTATGAAATCAGGGATATGTCAACAAGAATTATTTTTTCCTAATATTAAAGTAGACCATAAAGACCTTTTTAATGCTTTTTGGTTAATGACAGTTACCATCCTCTTGTTAAAAGTAATGATTTAGTACAATTGTTTTATTAAATAATAACATAATCATATAACATCTTTTAATTTTTTTGGTGGTTCCTAAGGGCCTCTTCACTGTTAGTCTAAATTAGTGAGTGAAGTTTGATTCTTTTTATTGTGTTGGTACTCAGCAATGCTTGACCTAGCTTTTTCTTCTTCCATTTTTTTCTTTTAAGAAAATGATTCCGTTGGCCCTAACTTTAGTAGTCTACCCAATCCATATATTTTAACACTTGAGAACCTAAGTAGTAAAATGGAAAATATATTTCTTATCTGTATCAAGATTGCATATTTCTTAACCTCATAATTATCTTCTCAGTACAGTTGTTCTTATTCTTCACACTGATGAAGAGTTGCACAAATAGAAACACATATCAAAATTGAAATTATGAAGCTTGACCATCTCTTTGCTGCTCTTCCCCATCTGGTTCTGTTTTAACTGGGCAGCAGGGGCAGGGATACTGAGGTGTACACAGAGGTACTTAACCCAAGGCACCCCCTGTAGGCTTTGTGATGTATGGAAAAATGGGGTCTACAGTGCAGAACAAAATAGCTGCAGGTCATGTGTGATCTGGAATCCTAAGATGCTTTGCCTCTGGGGAAATTTTGTCAGCTAGATGCATTTGCTTGCATGCAAAGATGTATAAAATCTCTGCCAGTCATGATAATTTTGCTGAAGTTACCATCCCAGAAATTTATCTCTAAATTCCTCCGTCATGTCTTTGTAACATGGATCACTGACAGAATTGTGCTTTATTGATCACCTGTTAATATTATTTTGATCATATTACTTGTGACTTAACATTATGGCCTCTCAGATTAACACTTCTCCAAAATCTTCATTTTAGCATTAGTCTCAAAACAAGTCCATCAGTACACGGTGATTTGGCATTGTGTTCTGTGCTTGGTCAGCATATAGTCCTTTGAGAAGGGCTGTGGTCACCCACTTGCATGAAACAATAGAAATCATTTCTGGCATGTATTTTATGGGTCAACACTTTAGAAACTGTTAATGCCAGTGGCTATGCTCCCTGGACTTGAGAATATCCAGGTCTTAGTGCAAGAACAGCTATTTGTTTACAAAGATCCAGTGATTTACTAGTGCCTATGATGGTCTCAGCAGTATTCTTGCTGCTAGTTTCAAAAAACATGAAATAAGGTTAGAAAAAGGAGAGAGTGTGGGGAGTTAAGGGGGAGAAGAGAAAAAGAGAGAGGGAGGGATAGAAAAGTTATTTAAATTAAGTTTCAATGACAAATCATGCAGATAATTAAGAGGAACAGAATGGACAATGTTAAAAGTCTTGTGTATTAGACCTTCTCTTCACAGATATCAGTGGAGTTTTGCAAGACCCAAGAAGGATCAAAAGGAAAAGATCAAAACATACTTTGTTTACCTTGCTGAATGTTTCTTTGGCATTTCCTTTGCTCCCCAATGTTGCAATGAATGACTTACTGAAATCCATAGAAAGAGATGTTCTTTCTTTGTAACTATTACTCACTGATACTTGAAAAGCTCTGTGTGGCTCTGGTTGCCGCATGTCAAAAAGGAAGAAGATAAAAATAATTGGTGGAATGGAAGTTGGGAACTGTCACATGGAAGTCGAGACAGGGGCAGTGCCCTTCAGTTTGGCAATGACAAAGGTTAGGCCAAGGCATGATCAAAATTAGAAAATTATGAACAATGTGGAGAAGTCAAGTGGATAAGAACTCTCTATTTCTCCAGTTACCAGTGTATATAAAAAAAGAAAAACATAACATCACATACAAATAATAACAGACATTTGGAATTCATTGTCAAGGAAAAATTAGTTGATACTGGTTGGGAGAGAGAAAGTGATGAGAATTTCTCTTTAAAGAGATCATTCTCGTTGCAATAGATGGAGTGTCTGCAGGACCCACTCACTGTTTGGGCTTGTCCAAACTTGCCATTTGGAACTACCATTCACTTCATGTACCAATTCTCTTGGTCAGCTCAACCCAGGAAGATAGCTCTTTTCTGCCTGTCTTTGACGCATCAGTCCTCTGGTTCCTAGTCATTTAATATCCCCATCTTCAGTAGCCCTCAATCAACAATGACTCTGCTCAATTGTTACTCCAGTGCCAAAAACTCTAGCAATAGATGTCTACCTACATGAACCCTACCTCCACCACTTTTCTCATTCTACAGTCCTCTGAGTTCACAAATGTAATACTTCTATCTCTGGGCATACTTTTATCTCCAACAGTTGATACTAGTGACTACCCAGTTACTAATCCTACTAGCTCCTCAGTACTTCATTGATTTGTTCTTTTGTATTTGAAGCTATGAACCATCATCACATTTTAGATATTTCTCCCCCATATTTGACTTCCCAGCATAAGCACTATCTCCATTCTATGTCTGTCTTTTCAACAGATCCTGGGATTTCTCTTTGTCTTATCATCTAAAATCACATAATTAATTTAGGGAGGGATGGGCACAGGAGATTAGGATGGCAGGTCACTGATGATAGGGTTTTATATACCTTGGGGTATATAAAAATGTGTGTGTATATATATATGTATATATATAATCAATTAAAAATTTAAAAATTACGTAATTACACAAAGGATTTTTAAGTTTTCTCTGCTTTCCCTTAATCAAAGTAGCCTGTTCTCATGGGTATTACTTTGACTTCCAGTAGGTCCTTCTCGATCCCTTTCTTGAGCTCTGACTTCTTGTCTATGCTCCATTGCTGCATTCCCAATTTCCTAATGACTATTTTTCTACAAAATGCTCCATGAAAAGCTTAAAGTCATCTTTCATCATAAATATATGTCTCTTTCTGATTTCTGGGTCTACCCTCCCACCACTCCCCCACTGGCACAATCATTCCAGATTCAAAAACTCAAGTATCATATCATTGTTGATTTTTTTGGACTGTATAGATCTTTGGCATGTCTTTGTTCTCGAAGCATATACTACCCTTCTTTGGTTTCCATCTTCCATGTTGACACTGACATTCTCATATTCCTAAGATGCTTTCCTCATTTAACAAGTATTCCTTGGGCTAATAATATATATCAGGACTTATATGAAGAGATGTAGATACAAAGAATAATGAACCTGTTTCTTATCTCTTCGTGCATCTTAGGGGCTAGTGGAAATGGAGATATGCACACAAAATGACTTTAGGAAAACATGCTTTAATAATAATGCTTTAATAAAGACATGGTTAATAAATGATAAAAGAGGTAGGATGTAGTCAAAGGAGCAAGATAGATTTTGCAAAGAAGGTAATGCTTGAGTTGGAACCCAAGAGATGATTAGAATATTATAAGTAGGCACATTGAGAGGTAGATGTCCAAGGAAAAGAAAAAAACATTGAACGATATGTAGAGATGCCCAAGATAATTGTTTTTAGACAACTATACAGGATTTGGGCACTTGGATAGTTAAAGATAGGCATGAAAGAGATGAAAGCAACCTAATATTTTCTGTAATGCTAAGGAGTTTAGCATTTATCTTTTAGTCCCTGAGAAACTATTAAACTCTTGGGCACGGAAATGACAAACCAGATTTAAGTGCTAAAAAGATACCTGTGGTCCATCTATGGTGCTTAAGTAAGGAGAGGGATAAGACTAAAGGCAGAAAACAGTATGATTTTCCAATCTGTGGTCCAATAAATTCAGTGAATTTAAGGAGGGGACAAGATTAGGGAAAAAAGGAATTAGGGGGGAGGGGACAAGATTAGGGATAAAAGGAAGAATCAACAAGAACTGGATCACTGATCAGACATCTAATGAGGACCTTGGGTACTTCCTCTAGAATCCAACCTTAGAAATAGTCCTCATTGCTTGTGAAAGAAAACTGGCTTCAAAACCTAAGATGTTTTGGGTCACAAGAGGTAAGGCAAGTAAGACCAGATTGAGATGCTACATACACTGAGTTCAGAACAGTTACCTCTAGGAAAAAACCATGAGGCACTCTGCTCATAGCCATCAGGACCCTGGACCCAAGGGCACCATGATAAACAGGAGGAAAGATAAACACCTTGAGGATAGAAGAAAATTAATTTCTCTTTATAATTTTTATTTTAATATTGTATTGAAATGGAAGATATCACTTTTGCCTTCCGGGAATGAATGCTAGAAGGAGACATCTGTTTTTCAGAGTTGTCCTCCACATGTTGTATAAAATCTCTTTGAATATAACTTCAGGTTAACTGTGAGGAAGAAAGGAGATGGGGCAAATCTCTATGTAGTAGTTTTGTCTCTACTCCAGCGAGATGGGTTTTTATTCAGTTTAACCATTTAACTTTTGATGGTTGGAACTGGACAATTCTTTATTACTGGGACATGGCTCTTTGTGCATTGTCTCTGTCTCTACCCAGGGCATCCCCCCTTTCCAATATATATGACTAAAAATGACAGATTTGTTCAGTATCATCAGAGATAACATTGACAAATGTCTATAAATGGACAAGTATCACCGAAAGCACTTGGTGTAACCACTGCTTTACACTAGTATTTCTCAAATTTTAAGATGCATGAGAGTCACTTGGGAAGGTGTTCCAAGCCAGATTTTGATCCGGTAGGTCTGGAGATTCTGACTTACAACAAGCTCACAGGTGATGCTGCTACTCTAAAGACTGCATGTGTAACCAGGTCTTCACACTGCTTGGTTATTCTCCTCCACATTCTCCCACCACAGAGGATAGGGCCTGGGTGGCAATACAGATCCCCCCCCCTCCCAAAGCCCCTCCTCTCAGAAATGGCATCTACCACACAGGAATCCCTATTCAGTGTCCCATTCTATATATGCTTGTTGGTTGGAGGCATAAGGCAAAAAGGAACAAATAAATGAGGTGCATCTCAACTATATTGTAAATGCCTCCGATGTCATGCCAGAAGCCTTGGGCATGGGGAGGCTGGAGAGGCCTGGAGCTGCTCACACATCAGCCGAGGCAGCTGTGTCTCAGTCCACCGGTACAGTTCAGAGGGCACAGCAGCTAATGGGACCAGATGGTCTGAGCCTTGTTTGTGGGCATGTGCCTCCCCCCCTACCCACACAGTGATTTCCTCATTTGTTTCTTCCCTCCGGAAACAGAATAGGCATTTTTTAATGAAATGTAGCTGAAGGCTCTCTTTCTTCCCAGCCTGTGCCTCTGAGCCTTTCAGTTGCAACTATGTTTAATCATGAACTTTCTTTAGAAGCCCTAACAGCCGGCTTTATTTGGGAATCAGCTAGGGTTGTGATCTGGAGCAAAATGAAAAGATATTTACCCGTACTCACACCCCCTAAATAAGGTCACCTCGCCTGGGTTTTATCTCCCATGAAATACAAATAATTACAGGAGGTACGTAGAAAGCTCTAAACTAAAGACATAATAGGGACAGCTCATTAACATTCCCCAGAGAGGCAGTTGAGACTGCTTTATTCTAGGTCTCTGCACCCCAAATGCAGTGAGAAGACAGGGTGTATAGGCTATTGTCAAGCCCAGAGGAACAGAGATGGACTTGCTTGTTATCCTGAGAAGGTGTTCCATACATGTGAAGTCCTTCAAGCATGCAAAACTGAATGTGTGCTTCTCTTAGTTGACCTAGACTATTTTTATTTCAAAATGGACCCATTTATTTTTTAACATGGAAATGAATAATGCCCCATGTATGCCCATGCACACTCTCCCTTGTCATTGTTCTCAAGTCATAGGGAGTCTCTGGCACTGCACTGTGTCTCCAGCCCCAGCTTTGCCTCATTCCTGGGTGGGCACACTGGGCACAGCTTCATACCTGTTTCTCTGCCCAGAATGGGAAGAAAACCACAAACTTCCACTGTAACCCCACATAACCTTTAAATTCTCCAGCAAACTCATGACCACACCATCACCAGTACCTGAATTAATTTTAGGGTAATGCATTTGAAGCACTTCTACTCAATAACGGGGTTACCTTGGATAATCTGCTTAACCTCTCTGAAACTGATTCCTTCCTGCTCAAAGGGGTATAATGACATTCTTCCCTTTCAAGGTAGTTGCAAGGAACAGGGTGAGGTAAGAGGGGAGTTATTATCAGCTGGGTCCATATTAGGTAGGCCTGAGTCCTACCCCCCCAAGATTTCAGTCTGGATGATTCGGGAACTAAATTGATCTTTACCCATCCAACCCGAAGTCGAACCCTTCCCAACCTTACGCTTTTCCTGACTTTTTTTTCCTAAGGAGAATGTCTCTCATCAAAGCCCATCAGGAGAAACCCCAGCATCTCTGAACAAGGCACTGTTGACCAGAGCAATTTTTCAGAGCTTCATCCATTCATCATTGAGGGTGGGGAGTGCACATGCTGCATCATCTTCTAGGGCTATGACCAAGCTTGGGGCCAGAAATAACCTGGTCAGCCAGCAGGGTTCATCCAGTACAAAGATTGACTCCATGAACATACCCTCAATAATTCCTCATATTTACTGTGGCTACAAGCTCTGACCAGTGGATTTCCAAGGCCTCAAGCACCAGTCTGGCAATCCATATCACATAAGTAAGAAATAGTGCTGACAAGCAGCCCAAACCCCACCCATCAACTGTGTAGGCAGCTTCTTCCAGCTCCTCTCCTCCAGGCTCTTCTCCTTGGTCTGTCTCGCTTGCATGGAGCCAGCTCCCAGAGCTGCCGTTAAGCAGAGGCAAACATCCTACACAATTATTCTCTTCCCAGTCACAGCCAAATAGCTTCTTCTACCCCACTTTAGCTAGAACATCTTATTTAAAGTTCACACCCGAGGAGACCAGGGTGTTGATGGCCAATTTTCCCTAAATGAACAGAGGATCTCAGGAGGCCTCTTCCCCTTGGTTGACAGCTGTGGGGTCTGTGTCCGTCTGTTGTACCCTGCTGTCTCTGACGCCTCTGGGTGGAGGGCCGTTGTGGCGAGCTGCCAGTGGCAATGCAGCCCTCCTCTTCATGGGAGGAGCATAGCACAACACTGCTAACTCTGAGGCCCCAGCCTTGCGGTTTCCCTTTGAAACTGCACAGCCAAGTCCCTGCAGGGAAGTTGGGAGCTGATGTCAATCGTCTTCCTTTCCTCTGAGAGCTACTCAAGGGAAGCCATCTGTGTGGTAGCTAAGGAAGGGCCTTCCTGGCTTCCTTGGGCTTTGGAAGGTGAGGGTTGGAGAGAGACCTGAATGGTAAGAATTCCCCCTGTGTCTGTTGTGTCCTGAAGAAGGGAGACAGAAAGAATCAGGGAAACTGCACAGATTTGGAGACTGTGGGGTAAGAGCAAACTGTGATGCTTCATTTTATTTGCATTATGAGGTTTTTTTTTGGGGGGGTGGAGCTCAATTTCTTAATAGATTTCTCTCCTGAAAATGTCCTCTATATCTGATATAGATTGTTTCTTCTTATAAAAGAAATATCTGCCCATTATAATAGAAAGCTTAGAAAATAAAGAAAAATAGAGAAAATTACTTCTAATCCCAGTCAAGGCCCTTCCTCGAAAGAAATTGATGTATCCCTTTGTAGTCCCTTCTTTTCTTTCTTTTAATACAGATATAATTAAATTATATATTAATTATTAATTATACATCTTTACTCTCTTAATGGCATTTCATGAAAATTTTCCATATTGATATATTCTTTAAAAGATTGTACAGAGTAACTACATGGCAGCCAGCTTTTGGAGGTAACATAATTTATTCAGCCTTTCCCCTGCTGATCACATTTAGCTTGATTCTAGTTTTACACTATTATAAATAATACTGTGATGATAATCATTGTACATAAATCTCTGCAATGTCTGTAATTATTTCCCCTAGATAGATTGCTTTAAATGGAATTACTAAGTCAAAAGGTGTGCATGTTTAAGACTTTTATTATACATCATTATCTTGCCCTAAAGAGGGACTGCCCCATTTTATTTTTCTTCTCTGAATTGTCTGTTCAAAAAGCTATTCATGTCAATGGACTATTTTTCCCCTAAGGAAATTCACCTCTTATTATTTGTCAGAACTTTTAAATATACATTTAAAATATCAACTGTTATCACAGTTTTTTAACTGTGATTAAATACACATAACAAAAATTTTATCTTTTTAATAATTTCTAGGTGTGTCCTGCAGTAATATATTCAAAAGTTTGTGCAACCATCACCACCACTCATCTCCAGAACTTACTCATATTGCAAAACTCAAATGCTGTAGTCATTAAATAGCAACTCTATTTGTATCTCTTCCTAGCCCCTGGCTGCAACTATTCTTTCTGTTTCCATGAATTTGACCACTCTGTATACTGCATGGTATTTCCCCATATAGTATTACCCCTGTTGTATCTGGCTTACTGTCCTCAAAATAACGTTATGAGGGTTCATCCCTGTTTGTAGCATGTGTCAGAATATCATCCGTTTTAAGGCTTATTAATATTCCATTGCCTGGAATAACCACATTGTGTTTATCCTTTCATCCGTCGGTGGATTCCTGTGTTGTTTCTGCTCCTGTGAACAAGCTACTAAGAGAATAAGTGTGCATTCATGGTGACTTTTGACACACAGAATTCTAAACTTTTTGCTGTTTAAGCTTCTTCTTTGCTCCTATATTTAGACATGTCTTACTCGACCAAATTTTGAAAAATATTCATGTACTTTGCTTTTGATATATTTTTTACTTTGTTTTTGATATCTTTTTTCACATTAAAAACCTAGACTATAACTTGATTCTGTTTTCACAAACAGTGTATGTTTTGCTCAGAATATAGTTTGTAAGAAACATGAACTTACTCAAAATATCCCAAAGAAATGGGACCTTACTCTTCAATACAAGGCATCTCATGGTCACAGAAACTTTTGATCTCCCAGGCATTGGGCAGAAGTTGGGATCGCTGCAACCTCATCTGGACCAGGACCTTCTGTCTGTGTATGATTTGGGAGGGAATAGGATGACAGGCTACTTATGGCTCTGAGGTGTCTTGACTGAGAATCTAGCTCCAGTTCTCTGCTAGTCCGTAACTGATGAGAATATCTCAAGCCCTTATCTTATAACTTTGAGAGCCAACATCTGACTGGCTCAGTGTAACTCATGGGTTGTTTTATCTTTTGTCAGTTTTTGTTTTTCTTATTTTAATTTCTGGCTCAATCAGTGCTGGGCAGGATATGACAGAGGGTCTTGTGATATACCAGGAAAACTTTTTAGCCCCACTCCCTTATCAGAGAAATGATGGCCCTCCCCAAAGAGCATATGGGCAGAAAAGCACCCTAGTAATCTATACGAAGAGAAATTGTAGATATTGTTCTTGTTTTTACCAAATTGATAACCCATACTTGTTTCAAAAACTTCCCTTCTCCACTGATTTGGGTGCCATCTTTATCATATTTTATGAGCTTACTAGGATCTTTTTCCTGAGATTTCCATTTTTTCCCATTGATCTGTTGTTATGAAGCTACCAAACTATTTTAATTATTACAGTTTTATAATATATAATACCACCAGATTCTCTATCATTGTGTTTTTCCACCCAAAATAACTTCTCTTAAACTAATTCTTTTCAGATATACTTGAGTCTCAATTTGTCAGCATTTTATTTCCCATATGTATGTTTTTCATTAGAATTTGTTAAAAATCACTAGTTTGAGGGGGGATTTATTTTTTCACAATATTTAATGTATACATTAATGTATATAGATATACATTAGATATCTATAGATAAGTTTATTAATAATGAATACTATATTTATAAATAAGTGCAATATAATATTCATACTATGATATAAATATCATTATCAGTAATAATATCAGTAATAATATAATCATTACTGTAAATTAATATTGTATTCATTTATTTATTTCAGGATAAAAATAAATTGAATTTAATATAGAGGGTTTGCTGTTACAGAATATCATAAGCGCCTAAAAGCTGGGTACACCTGGGTTATCCAACAACCTTGGGACATACATAGTTCATCTCAGTTAGCACGCTATTAAGAAAATGAGTAAATGAATGTTGTGTTTAAGTCCAAGTCCATGGATTATGACTCTATGGGAGTTAAAAGACATGATATTTGTGTGGGTACACAAGGAAAACATCTACTTGGAAGCCAAAGCAGTTGGGGAGGTTTGGCTCACCTTATTACTGGGGCCCTGTGACTATTATTAACCACTCAACACTTTTCTACGTGTAGAGAAATCACGAAGTTCCATGACTTAGAATGTCAAGTGACTAGAATGTCAACATAGTGTTTGTTCCTTAGTCAATTCAAGAACAGTTAATATGCACTCACCAGGTGCCAGGCACTGTGCAGGCTGCAGGGTGGTGATGAAGTCCCTGTTCCCGGTTGACTGGACTGACAATGGTAATGGGGATCAAGTCACAGCCCACTGTATTCAGGGGTCTTTGCATAGGTAGACTAAATTTAATTGTCACTAAAGACTGTGCCAAGAGGTAGCTTGAACCCAGGCTTAGGTGCTCTTGAACACAATTGTTTTTTCTTTTGAGACTAGGTCTATGAGATTAGGTCTTTTGAGACTATGTTGCACAGGGAACCACAGACTCACATGGAGTATCCCAGACTCAAGCAATCCCCAGCCTCAGTTCCCTAGGTAGCTGGGTACAGGCACGTGCCACCATACCCGGATGTTTTTTGAGACTAGGTCTCACTATGTTGCCCCAGATGGGTCGCGAACCCACGAACTCAAATGATTCCTAGTCTCGGCCTCCCTTTCTAGGCCGGGACTGAAGGCATGTGCCACTGCACCCAGCCCTTTGAACAAAATTTAAGTTCCATGGTGAGAAGTGGACAGTAAATTGAACAAACACAATTTTCTGTCCACTTCTCACCACGGAACTTAAATCCTTTATCCCTGTTTCCAAGTCCTGAACTAGGTTCTTCTGAACATAACCTTTTGTCCTATTCTGGTATTCCTGCTGATTTCACTTTCTTGCAATACATCTTTATTTCACAGGGTACCAGACACTGCTTAAAGACCACAGACTTTGGAATTAAAAAAAATGTTTTGCTCAAATTCATCCTAGTAGCTCTATGGTTTGGGACAGATTATTTCAAATGAGCATGATTTTAGTTGTCCTATGTGCCATATGGGGATAATGAATGCATCCTTTGTGAGGTTGTTTCAAAGATTCCATTAAATGAGATTTTATAAAGAGCACATAATCGAGTGCCACATTAGAAGTGGTTACCATTTTATTAATATCTGGATTTCCCCTTGAACCAAAGGTCTTCTAAATCTAGAGATTTATCACACTTCTTCTGGGTTTAGCCTGACTTTACCTTTCAGTGAAAACAATTCTTTAACCTTAAATCACGTCTTTAGAAGGAGTTCAGAGCCTTAAACTCCTTGTCTGCGGTTGCACCAAGTTTATTAAGTGCAAGAATGTCTTGCTTCCACTGCTGAGATGAACACTCTCTGCTTCCTGGTGTACACAGCTCCTTTCTTTTCTAATATCTTTCCCTTGTTTCTCACCTGGCATGAACAGGCTCAGATGCCTTGACTTTATTAGAAGCAGATCCTAATTCTCTACTCTGAGGACCTGGTGAGTCTTCCCTGAAAATCCTTCTCCATTCCTTTATGGCCAGCCCCAGCAGGTATTCTACCGGGCTGTTCATTACCAGCAGCTTAGCTGTTGCAGAGTCACATCTTTAATTTCTTTGGGTAGTTTTGTTTGGAGGAAAATGACAAAGAGGGTCTTTCTGAACTGCTCTAGGTAAATGAAAGAACATTAACTAGATCTGGAGGTAGGATGGATGTTGATTTAGACTAATCCTGCTCTTTATGAGCCCTGTGAGTACTACAAATCATTTTCTCTTTCCAAGTCACTTTTCTAATATGGGAATAGATATTGATAATCTCTGCATTTTCTTGCAGCCCTGATGGACTTTGGATTTTAAACCGAATTAAATATGAGCATTAGGGTACCAGAATATTGGTTGAGTAAGAATAGTCTCCCTCTTGGTACTATAATTGGGATACAAGTGAGAGTCATTTTAGTGAAAGGGTTAAAAGCATGGATCTTTAAATTTGAGTGGTACAATATAAGTCCTAAAATATGATTTGTGTACTAACATCAAGTATATAAATTGATGATTTTTTCATATCCTTTATCTTTCATCCATCTGTCTATCTTTATGTCCTTGCTCCTTTTCACTCCCCTTGATCTCATCCTTTTTCTGTCCCTTTTTCCAAGCATTCACCCATCCCTGCCCCTTTATCCCAAAGCTAACTATAAGCATTAGGATCTTTCTGCCACTCTGTAAGATTTCCTTATGCCCCTGATTAGCCTATATTTATTATCCCAGAAATAACGGCTCTTCTGATTTCTGTCATTATCAAATAGCTTTACCTTTACCTTTTTTTTTTTTTTTTTTTTAGTTTCTTTTGAAAGAACTTAGTCTTCTATGTATGGCATGTTCCATTGACTTAATGTAGTACCTGTGATAGTCAACCATGGGCCGCCCATGCCAATGTTTATCATCTTCACAGTATTCATTTTGTGAGCATTTTGCTTAATCACCAGCTGATGGACATTCTTGATATCTCCATTTTTTAATATATTACTTCAAATATAGCTGCAATAAACATACTTGCACATGTCTGTTAGTGAACCTCTGCCTTATTTCTCTTGGATAAGTGGTATTGGTGGGGTGCAGAGCAGGAGTAGTCTACCTTTAGTAGGAATTACACAAAATCTTTTTTAAATGGTTTATTGATTATTTTGCATTCCCACTGGCAGATATGTGCATTCTTGTTGCTCTGTGTCTTTCCCACCATTTTATATTGATAATCTTTTTCATTTTAGCCATTCTCCTCGGTGTTCAGTAGCATCTGTTTGTGGTTAAAATCAGTTTTTAAACCATGAAAACTTTTATTTGATTCTTAGGTCATCCACACAAGAGCAAGATACCTAAACATTCTGAGATTCTGTGCCCTCAGCTATAAAATAGGGGATACTCTTGCCCACATCTGGATGAGATAAAAGTTTATCTTTACTGTGATAATAAAGTAGATGATCTCCCTCATGAAAACCCTCAGTATTAAAAAGGAACTATTAGAGCTGCTGTTATCTTCATTATGGTTATGATTATCACTACCACTGACTTAGTTCAAGTAAAGAACTCCCTTATTTGGTTAAGGATGTCCTGTATATAAGATATTACTGGTTGAAATTGCCAACAAATTTATGTTTAAATGCTTTAAATTACTTTTGGCAATTTTAATGAATGTAAAATAAATAATGAAAGAAATAATTTGTGCATTTATTAACAGCTATTTGGAAGCTGTTACAACCAACATACCTGCGATGATTGTCATCACTGGGTTTCCCTTCTATGTAACAAATTCTAGGTTGTAAGTGTGGAATGGCTAATAAATACCAGCCAAATAGATGGACAATATAGTTCTGTATGCCCCTGAGGGAAAATAAAATGTGGTAGATGATGTTGGGAAGCATGTAATATATGGATTGATTAGAGAAGGTTTTGCTTATTTTCAGTATGATCTAAACAATTAAGAAGGACACTCAAGAGTGTCCCAAGTTGAGTTTAAACTGCAAGTTTAAAGTTTGTAAGAGAATCATGAGCTGGGCATGTTTGAAGAGCAGAAAGAATCTCCTGTAACTGTAGTGAATCTAAGGGCAAGTGGTATAGAGGAAGTGGTATAGAGTCATGTACCATCTTGCAGATTATTTTGTATTTTTATTATAAGCCTATAATCAAGCCTTGCAAGAGTGTAAGAAGGGGCATAACATGACCAGATATCTATATTTAGGAGATGAATTTTGAGTTATGCCACATAGAGAATAGATGGTAGTAGGTAAAGAGTTCAGTGATAAAGCAGGTACTATCGTGGGACAGTGGTGGTGGCTTTGAGGAAGTGGCAGGAGATGGGGAAGATGGAGTGGACATGCTGCTTCCCACTCTTTAGACTCGCTGATGGTCACAGGTCCTGGAACACAGTTCATAGAGAAAAGGAAACCCTGACACCTGCACTTTCAAAATTCAGACTTGGATGATAGGGAAGATCATCTGAGCAAAGTTGTCTCTGTCTTACTTCCCACTGAGTGAAGATGACACTGACTCAGAGCAGCTGTAAGAAAAGCAACCAGACCTGCCTTCATGGATGCATACTCAACAGGAGAGTATGGAGAACAGAATGACTTCTCCCATGAGTAGATCACAACTGGGTCATGTATATGCTATAGGTTCATCAGACCAAAGAGAAGAGCCTGGATAGATAGAGAAGTGTGCAGTATCTCCTCTATCACAAGTCCCAAAACCCCATCCCTGGGAGCATATTTGAGATTAAAGAAAATGACTGGAGTTTCTCCCACAAATGGTAGAATGTGTGGGGAAGTTCCTCTGATTCATTTCCCATATATGGTGCTCCTCATCTCTCTGTCTTTTTAAAAGAGATGTGCTGCCCTCACCTCCAACAAACAACAAACAACAAACAAGAAGAGACTGAAGGCCAGTGAGAGTTTATTATGCTCCCAGTGAGGTAGTCATCCTCTCTCCTCACCCTACCTGTAACAACCAAGACCTCCTCATGGCTTTTCTTGAAAGTCATGCTGGGAAATCTTGCTCTAGCTCCAGGAAGAAACATCTAAACAGAGTCCACATGGTACATTAACTCTATAAACACAAGGCCACACTATGCCTAATATTGTTTTGACTTTGCATTGCAAATTTTGCCAAGCTCCATCATTCAACATAAATATCAATATTTAACCTAGACCAATGTAAAAATGCCCCAAATTTTGATAAGAAATTATTTTCATGGATAGCTTCTCAGAGATAGAGCATAGTCCACAAATAAAATCATCTTTTCATATAAAGAAAATAAAAAATTCTCCCCTTTCCAATTTTTCACATGGTTTCATCTTAATCAAAGAGGTCTCCTATGGGTGTTTTGGAAGAGGTGGGGTCCCTGAACAACCACCATCCCAGAAGCACCCCCCTGAACGTTGAGTATCATCCAGTCTCTCGCATGAACCAGGGTCAGAAGTTGACATAAAATGCCAGCAGAAGCCCATATGAACAAGATCATCCAGGACAACATAGTGCAAGACTCTTTACAAGTGAAATTCTCTCTCTAGACCCAAGTTCATAGTCCAGCCAACATGAACATAAAATTCTTCAATGCCTCTAGAGTTCAGAGGAGCCAAAGAATAGTAGAAGGCTGATATGAAGTGCAGTGTTTTCCTTTTTGAGTAAGAGGAGCTAAACTTGAGTGTATCTACTACTAGATCTTAAGAAGTCTGCCTTGTCTGAGTACATTGGCAAGAATCACAGAGTTTTCTAAACTATTTCAAAACAGCATGAGTCTTTGGGCTCTATCAGAAATAGTAAGGACTACTTTTTAACACTGTACTGGAAGTTTTAGCTAGGGCAATAAGGCAAGAGAAAGACATAAAAGGGATACAAGTAGGAAAAGAGGAACTGAGGCTACCATTATATGCAGATGGCATGATTATATAGATAACCCAAACAATCCACAGAAAAACTACTTGAAATAATAAGCCAGTTCAGTATGGTAGCTGGATACAAAATCAACACACAGAAGTCGGTAGCTTTCCTATACTCAGTAGCTTTCCTATATGTAAAAAGCCAAATAGAAGAAGAAATCAGAAAAACCATCCCTTTTACCATTGCACCAACAAAAATTAAAGGAAATAAACCAAACAAAACATGTGGAAGAACTATACAAAAAAAAATTTAAAACCCTGCTAAAAGAGATAGAAGAATATATAAGGAAATGGAAAGACATTCCCTGCTCATGGATTGGAAGAATTAACATCATCAAAATGGCCATCCTACCAAAAGGAATCTACAGATTCAATGCAATCCCTATAAAAATTCCAATGCCATTTATTAAAGAGATAGAACAAAAATTACTGAAATTCATATGGAATAGCAAAAGACCTCAAAAACCAAAAGGCTTTCCTGACCAAAAAGAGAGAGAGAGAGAGAGAGAGAGAGAATTGGAGGTATTACAAATCCAGACTTCAAACTATACTACAAAGCCATTGTAATTAAAACAGCTTGGTATTGGTACAAAAACAGAAATCAGACTAATGGAACAGAATCGAGTGCCCTGAAATAAAACCACGCATGTGTAGTTAGCTAATCTTTGACAAAGGAGTGAAAAACTTACACTGGAACAAGGACAGCCTCTTCAATAAATGGTGCTGGGAAAACTAGTCCAAAACATGCAATGGACCAAGACAGTTCCCTCACATGTACAAAAATCAAATCAAAATGGATAAAGACTTGGATGTAAGACCAGAAACCATAATATACATAGAGAAAAACATGGGCAAAACCCTCCATGAGTTATAATTCAGAAATTCATTTCTGGATACATCTATAGCAGGTTAAAAAATGAAGGAAAACATAAACAGCTGGGACTACATCAAACTAAAAAGCTTCTGTACAGCAAAAGAGACAACAAACTAAACAAAAAAACACAACTGAGTGGGAAATATTTTTTGCCCTCCATACAAGTGATAAGGGTCTGATAACAAAGATACACAAAGAACTCACACAACTTAACAAAAACAAAGTAAAAACCCAGTTAAAAAATGGGGAGACGAATTAAAAAGACATTTCTCCAAAGAGGAAATGCAAATGGCCAACAGGCTCATGAAAAAATGTTCAATGTCATTAGCAGTCAAGGAAATGCAAATCAAAACCACAATGGGATACCACCTTACACCAATAAGAATGACCCACATCCAAATAAAGGGTAACAACATGTTGGTGGGATGTGGAGAGAAAGGAACATGCTTACACTGCTGGTGGGAACGTAAACTGGTCCAACCTCTATGAAAAGCTGTGTAGAGGACCCTCAAATATATGAAAATGGAACTACCACTTGACCCAGCAATTGCTCTCTTGGGAATCTACCCAAAGGAGACCTCAGTGCTTGTACAAAGGGACACCTGTGCTTGGATGTTTACTGCAGCACTATTTATAATTGCAAAGACATGGAAGCAACCTAAATGCCCCAAAACAGATGACTGGATGAAAAAGATGTGTTTTATATACACAATGGATTATCACTCATCAATTAAAAATGACAAATTGGGTGATTTATGATAACATGGATGAACTTAGAAGAAATCATATTAGCAGAAACAAGTAAAAAGGAAAAAACCAAATGGTTTCACTACTATACGGGACTTAGGAAAAATAAACAAAAAGCTATGAAGAAAAGTCAAAACAAGCTAACAACCAAATTAAGTACACAACTCTGGAGGGTGGGGGGGGTGGGAGAGGGTGGGAACAGTCAGGGAGAGTGGGGGAGGTGAACCCCAGGGATTACAAAAATGTGAAATTTATTTACAAATAAATTATTTTTTTAAAAAAAGAAATAGTGAGGAGATAAGTGTATAAGAATATGTTCCTGGAGCTTTGAATAACTTTGAACCTAAAAAACTCTTCCTTTTCTTTCTTCCTGGAGTACTCCGAAATATCCAATACATTAAAGGAGTTTTGCTCTAATAGTAATGCCTATTGCCTCCATTTAGAGCTGTGTGCTTGACATGCATGATTGCACTTAATTTCATAGGCATCATATCCATACAAAGCAAATACTAACCCTATTTTGCAGGGGAGGGCAACTGAGGCTTCAAAAAGGTGGATGTACAGAGCCTCATAGTTGGTGTCAGAACCAGAATGATACATTGGTTTTGGAATCTTAGCATCTGTTTATTACTGAACCACAGCTGCATCATTTGATGCTTCAGATTTGGCTTTCCTGGAAGTATTGCAGGATGTATTGGGCCCCCAGGATATATGGACAGGGATTTAGGTTTAGTCCTCAATAAAAGGTTAATTACTCTGTGACTCTGTATAATTATTTAACCTCTTTCAAACTGTGTACTCATCTGCAGAATGGTGATAGTATTAATATTTTCCTCTAGAGAATAAAAGGCATGCATTGCCAATATCTTCTTCTAAACTCACATGATGAAATAATATGAGAGTTGTTTAGTTTCGTTCCGTGGACCCCACTCATTTGGATATACTCATGGAAAGTGTGATGCTTTTGCAAAGTATGAGAACATATTAAGAATGAACAAACCAAAATAGAAGCAAACTCTCAGATTACAAGAATAAAATGGACATCCCACTGCAGGGATGGTTGGGGGAACTGGTTAGTTGGGTAAAAAGAATCCGTTGTATGGTGGTGGATGGAAACTTGACTTTCAATGGATGTCATTCTGTTGTTTATACAGATTCAAATTATAGTGCTGTATACCTGAAATCTGTATGATGTTGTAAAATGGATGCTAGATAAATTTTAAAAAATTAAAAGAAATCAAAAGGAAAGCAGGCATCAGTTGCTGCTTGCACCCCTCCCCCCGTCCCCCTGGGGCTAAGGGACTGAGCCACTCACTATAGTATAAAAACAGGTATAATAAGTCAGGTATTACAAGAGGACAGACAGACCTGACCAATTAGATTTTCTATTTGACCATGAGCTCTGCCTGTATCTAAGATGTTTGGGAACAGGGGAGAACCTGCCCACCATACAGAGAGAGCTGGCCTCCTTTGCCTCTTCTACCCAGTCCTTCAGGTCTCCTCTGGGGTAGGGTCCTGTTCCCCAGAATAAGATAGCAGTGAAGAGGTGGGCACAGTCAGGATCAGGAGTTTGGTGAGACACTGGCATCTTTCCAAGGGGATTATAGCCAGCACATCTGAGTAGGAAAAACGGTGCACAAGAGGAAATTGACATCACCTCTGCACCATTTCCTGTAGCACAGAGGACACTCTGCCCCAGCAACAGTCAACACGTCCGTGACCTTCCACTCTAGAGTCTCCCTTCCAAGTAAATTTTCTTCCTCTGTAAATATTAAGGCTAGAAAAGATGACATTGAATGCTCCTTCAGTTCTCTCTCAGTGGCAGAAGGGGAGGACTTAGTCCTCCTAATGTCTCTGAAGAGAAATGTCACCCATGAGCAAGCGTCTCTCATCCCCTTGGTGAATCATTAAGATGCACCAGAAGTGTGGTTTTCAAACTTTTATTTATGAGCCATGTAATGCTTTCTTAAGCAAAAACAGAACTTTCCCCAAAGCCTGTGTCATGTACGGAAGACTACAGCCTAGCTCCCTGTGGCCGTAGATGAGACTGATCTACAATATGTCCTTGGCCACAACTGGAGACCGCCACTGAGTGCTTATTTATGTTTTTGTTTGTCTGTCTGCTTTGGTTTCAAACACAGTGCAGTTTTTGAAATCCAAACCAAAAGACTGGTGAGCCAGGAGAGATTAATTTGAACTGAAAGGGGTTGGTTTGCAAATTACTCTCTTGAGGACTTCTAGGTATGATAGAGATTTGATCTATTTGATAGAGATTCTATCAAAAATCTTTCTAAGTGCTCCTTCCCAACCCACCCTGCTTGTGTCCCTCATACTTCTTCATCTGATGAGATTTCCCACTTTCTCTGAACAAAATAAGAGTCTAGAAATCACTGTCATGAAAGTGACAGGTCAAAAGTTCATTTTTCAAAATTCTTTAGCTATGTGGTCCTGAGAATTCTGCTCACTTGTTCTGAGTTTATGGTCTCTTCTTTGTTAATGACAATCTGGGATTGCTTACCTAAGTCTGTCTGCCCCCTGCACCTGTGGGCATCTGACTTCACCAGGTGGGCTATGCACCTGTTAAAGATCCCCCAGTGTCCCAGTTACAGGACTAGTAGAGGGATGACCCAGGGAGCCTGGGATTGCCCAGAGCATTTACCAAAAGCTCTGCAAACCCCAAAGGCTCTGAAAGCAACACGCACTCTTGTGAACAAACTCTAGAATTGTTACATAAGACAAAGCACTGCCAGTAGCTGCTCTCTAGAGATTTGTAAAGTAGTAAATAATCATTGTCAGTGCAATCTGCAATTAGACCTGTCTTGCTCCCATGACAGCATGGAGGAACGCAGTTTCCTGGCTCCTTGCTCCTTCTCTAGTGTGGAGCCAAGGATGTAGGCTCTGGAGAACTGAAGGGAGCTCTAGGGATGGGGCAGTTGGGAAGGGAAGAGTCCTCTCTGGCCCAAGACTCAAACTCTCTCTAGTTCCTTCTACTCTTGAATTTTTCTGAACTTAGGTCAGCTCAGGACGCACACAGAGGCAGAGACCCTGGAGACTTCCCTGTATTAGAAAGAGGAAAGACTAGTCTTAATGTGAATAGCAGTTCCCATTTATTGAGGCTTCTTGGTATGGAAACACTTTATACACAGTCTTCCATTTAGTCTTTACCAGCATCTTGCAAGGTTGGTATTAGTGTCTGCATTTGATAAATGCTTTGTCATTTACACAAGGAAAAGTGGCCCCTCTCACTTACTAGTCCTTGTACTTCTTTTTATAAAGTGACATTTATTAGAGTTTTGTTCATAGATAAAAGTACAAAGAAGAATGTTAAAAATGACCCAAGATCCCACTCCTTAATCCCAGAAAAACTCTGCCAAAAGTACAAAAATAAAAACATACATGTTTAGAAGATTCAAACAGTAAAAATAAAATGAAACTCAAAGGCAGACAGCTCCCTCTCTTCATCCGTGATTCTCCCCAAAAGAAAGGAGGTTTTAGTAACTGTGTACATGCTAATTTCCAGAAAAAAATACTGTTCATATAAACCTTCTGATCCGAAATGTTTTTCTGTGTGTTATCTGTCTATATTGTTTACAAAAAAGAATCATATTGAAACTTTGTTCTTTCTATGCCTTGCTTCTTTCATTTTTTAATTTGAGTTTATGTATCTTGGATATCTACCCACATCAGCACTTACTGGTATTCTTTATTCTTTTTCACAACTGCATAGTATTCCATCTTGTAGATGGGGTACAATTTGTCTGTTCCCCCTTGACAGAACCTATTGCAATCAAAACCTCACTGTCTAACCTGACTCCTGTATTATGAAAAAATTTGAGAGCATATATGCAATGCAAGTTATTGGCATTCAAAAATTACTCGAAGGCATTTTTTCAGAAGTATCACTACTAATGTTCAGCAACAATGAAATTCTTTAATATCATCAAAGACTTTTGTCTTTTGTTTTTTAAAGGCATTTCCTGTTTTAATTGGCATTTCTTTCATTCTTTATTGGAGGGAGTAATAACCTTTTCGTATTTCTTGTGCATTTTCAAATAGTTTTAAATTATTGTTATTGATAGGATTGAGCTTTTGTAAGCATAGAGGGAAATTCTTTCTCACATGTATTGAAAATATTTCCCCACATTTTAATGTGTGCTTTGACCTTTGCCTGTGACCACTCCCTCCATTGAGAAGTTCAGCAGGGAAACGCTTCCTTGGAGGGTCTGAGTGCATTTGAGCTCTCTGTCAGCTTTCCAGAGCTTGGCTCCCATTCTGCTCCAAGCGCATGCTGAGCATTTCAAGTAGGCTGTAAAGATGGAGAATTGTTCCTCCCATCACAGAAGCTACTTTTGGTTTTATTTCTTCACAATAATGCATTTTTATTGCCCTATTTGCATACCAGATTTTCCAGGGCAACCCAGTATCACTTAACTTTATTTCTGACAATAAAGACAATTTGTTAAATGTTAAAAATGTGTAATCTAATTTACCAGTCTGTTAATGAATTTTTGGATTTGTGTACCACTTGGAAATTACAAGTAAATACATCCAGGGATTTAGGGATTCTGTAGTTTTACTTCTTGACAGTCTTTATCATCAGGTAGCTTTTTCTTCCTGCCCCTGAAGACTTCTGGGTATTTTGGTCTATGACTTCTTAAAAAACGGAGACTCCTTTATTATTGGTGGATAGTTTGGCCATGAATAAGGTAACAGTTTCTTAACCCCAAACTAGCTGTTTGTCTGTATATGTAATCTACTATCTGCCTGCACTTACTTACCTTCCCACCTATTGTTAGCTATAAAATAATTTTTAAGATTCAAAACATGTCCCCAACTAGTCAACAATTAAAGTAAATACAGAAGAATCGCATATATCCTTTGTCAATTATATTCCCCTCCCTACCTTCTGAAGTGTCTATTGTGCTAAAGACAGTATGTGTCATTTCTCTGAATTGCCTTGCACTTGTATATCACTACATAGGAACTGTCCTGAAATGGTATAGACTGTTGTGTGGCAGGTTTTAAAATTCTCTCTCCATGACATCATCCTCTTTCTCTTCTGCTGGCTTAGTCTGCTCAACATTTTTACTGGGAATCGTGGCTACTCAGAACTCTGCCTTATTTCCTTTGCACCTTTGTCACAGGTTACCTTGGATGGATTTATCACTATTTATCACTTTTTTTTTGTAGGAATGCAGGTGTCCCTCCCTTGGACTGGCTGACAACAAACAGTATTGCACATGAACGCTCTCACCTGTCCCTCGTTGCTGGTGAGCAGGCTGGTCTCAGAGGACACCTGAAGTGGGATCGCCAGTTCTATGCGCTGACTTCAGCTGTCTTAGTCATTGTCAAAGTGCTTTCTAGCACAGTTGTACCAATTTACAGTCCTGCTACAAGCATGCGAGATTTCTTTCTCCTGGTTATCTAGTCACCAGACAAGGGCATTTTCATTTTTTGCCTCGCTACTGGGTGTGGAATGACACCTCATTATGGTTTTAATTTGTATCTCCCTGATTGCTAGCAGACTGAACACCACTTGGGGTATATTGGCCCTTTGGGTTTTTTCTTCTGTGACTTGCTGATTCATCTCTTTTCCCTCTTTCATTGTTTTGCTTTCTTATTAATTTGAAGTTTCTCACGTGCTCTAGATATTAATGCAAATGCATCTTTTTAGTCTTTGACTCGTAGATCCATGATTACTTTTGATGTCTCACAGTTTAGTTTTTAATTGTTTCCTCTCTAGCCTGGGAGTTTACTTCTTGTTTAAAAATCTTTTCCTATTCTGAGATCATTAACATGTTCTCCTATAATTCTTTTCTAACAAGTTTATAGTCTTTAGTCTCCTTAGAATTGATTTTTAGTGCTTGTGTGTGTGTGTTTATGTGTGTATGTGTTTCTCAGTTCTTCTACCTCTATTTAGTGAAAAAGTCTGACTTTATTTCCCTGATGGAAGATTTTAATCCTCTTCCTTCTTTTCATTATTTTCAATGAAAAGAAACGGAATTAAAATATCTCTTCTGAAAATTATCAGCAAACTCTTAAGTTGCAGAGTAGCATTTTTCTGAATACCTTAAATATATGTATGCATGTCTGTCTGTGTCTGTATGTATGTGATATAAGCTCATTTAACCTTTTCAGCAACCAAGTGAAATGGGAATTACTGGTAGCTTCCCTTTTGTGTTTAAGGAAATAGATATATAGGGAGAGCTTTGAATCTTATCATATGTTCCAGAGTTTATATTGTTCAACAAGCACACTGTCCTGTCTCTGCAGAAACAAAATTCTTGAAAAGGTGGCTCAGTGTTTTCTGAAGACAGCTTGAGCTGTTTCTTTTATTTTTCGAAAAATGCAACTCTCTCTGCATTTTATATATATATGTCAGGCCCATCTAATAGATAGTCTTGTACTTGATTATTTCTTTTGATCTAAAGTCTTCCATTTATTCAGACAAAAAAAATTAACTTTTAACTATTCCTTCTGAATTATCCCTATTGTTTCTCTTCTGGGAATATTATTTTAAATAGATAGTAACCCCTAGAGTTGTCCTCACTCTCTTCTCCCATTTTTATCTCTTTGTCTTTCCCAAACTCAGCTTTCTCATCGGAATATACTTCACTGATTTCCTCAGTATCCACTCTTTAATCTACATTTGCAACTCAGGCAGACTTTCCTACTAATTCTGTTTTTCTCCTATGGTTATTTATTTCACAGATGCAGACTTCTCTTAAGTCTTATTGCGATCACCATGCAGGTATTACCTCATTTTTACCTCCTAACCCTTCTGAAGAATCTCTTTTTTAAGAGAAACTTGTTACTCGGGGCCATTTCCTTATCAGAACCATCAGTCTGGGCCTTCTTCCTTGAGATTTACTCTGTGTCCTACCGGTGAACAGTTCTCCTTCAGTGCTGTCCCTATGACTTTTGACTTCTGACCAACGATGGTGGCAAAAGGGTAGCCACAAACAGGAAGGAGAAAAGTCATCCAGAGTTTGTTTTGCACAGTTTGCTTCAGCAGGTGGTGACAGGGTCAGGGCTCTTTGCCTGTTGTCTTATGACATGGGCATGCTAATGCTACTTAACAAGGATGCTCTCAGATCAGAGGTCTTGTTTAGCACCTCTGCTTTGTACACTGCTACATGTATAACTTTTTCTCTGGAATTATAATTTGGGCAAAGTTTGTCCAACCTTTGGTCTCCTGCCTTGATGGCTGGAAGAAAGACAGGACTGGGGTTATAGCTGCAGAATAGAGATGGGAATGCTGTTGTGCATACTGGTGGCTTAAACCTTCTATGATACCCATTCATACTATACCTGCATCAACTCTATGCCTCACCAAAGCAAAAAAAGAACATTGACCTCCCTCTTATGCCCATCTACTTGCTTAGAACTGTGCTTTAACAACCGTTTTTCTCATCATGTAGGACTTGTTCATTCTAAACTCACTGTACTTTTTGAGGAAATAGAGGATGTACATCATTCTAGACCTTAAACATCTAGAATGAGCTTTGGATTCAGCTGAAAACTGTTGATCGATCAATAGTCCTTTCTTATTCAGTTACATATAATAGGGTCCCTGGGCTTGTGATCAGCATCAGCATCTCTGGAAATTTGTTAGAAACGGAAAATATCAGGTCTCACTTTCAGTCTACTAAATCAGCTGGAACCTGGCAAGCTGTGTGCCATGCAGTGCCTAAAGAACCCACATTTGAGGACCACAGCTCAAAAGAAGCTAAAATGCTGTTGTGCTACCTCCAAAACAGTCTCATGGACATCTTTCCTAAAAAGTGTCCCATGCAAAGAAGAAAGACTCCCTGGAGAATGGATTGCCAATGGCCCTCACCTTAGGCTGGGTTTTCATGTTTTCCTTTTATTTTATTTAGCTCAATATGTTTCAGATATGACTGGACCATAAACTTCTTTATTCCTGTCAAATGCTCTTGATCCTGACACTACAGCTTGTTTCCTTTTCCCAACACAAAACTTCAGTTGTTGAAGCTCCATGCAGCTAAGCTGCCTTGTCTGTGAATTTAAACATCACCAAATGACTTCATATTCCCTGGAACTTGGCTAAAGTCTCAAAGACAAGCCAAAATTACAAATGCTCAGACCACAGGATAAGATGGCCAAAGCAGTGACTCTAGAAAATCTGTGAATTTGGAGACAGGTAGACCTAGTTGAGATCCACATGCAACATTGTCTAACTTCATGACCTTAGAGAAGTGGCTGTTTACACAGGCTTCTCATGCGTAGTAAATGAACCTGGTATGCATGACTGAATGCACCAGATTTTGGAATCAGAAGATTTGGATGCCATCCCCGGCTTAGTCATCTAACACACTTCACACCTTTGGCCATAGATTTCCCATCAATAAAATGGGGAGCTACTTATCATAGACAACTTATTATGTAGTAGATTTTAAGTAAAGAGTATAGGTGGAAAACCTCTGTACACTTCGTAATACTACAAAGTGTTCACTATTTTTATATCAAAAAGTTAATCTTTATCCCTCTGGTGCCTAGGAAGTGATTAAGAAACTAAAGTTCATTTCCAAAGAAGCATAATTGAACCACTAGGGCAACATTCAGTCCTGACGGGCCTTGTTCTGTCTGACAGATAAGAATGATTTCTAAGTAGCACAAGCACTCTTTTATGTTCCATCTTCCCCATATTGATTTGTTTATCAAAAATTTTATTTATAAAGAACATAAAAATAAACCAAATTCTTGCAGGATGTATCATAGATTCTGAATTAATGAGGCCCAAATTTATGAGAGTCCTGAAATGGTACTTTCTTTTCTTATTCTTCTGTTGTCAGGAAGGGGGATTGCGCAGAAACTGACTTTGTTGTAGGATTAGGGTCCCGACTCACCCTGAGACTTGTAGTGCACCTCTCCATGTACCCCTCGATACCTTCCTCATCCTCTGAAGAAGATACCTTTATCTAGTGACTAGAGTGCAATTCTTGGAGCTGTGACATAGTTTGGGATATGGGCAGAAATCACATAGTTCAGCTCCAACAATTCTATTCTATAAAATACTATTATGGCCTCAGTATTATGTAACAGAAAAATTGCTTATAAAAATCTGTGTGCTTTAACAAAGGAGGGCATCAGAAGACAGTGGTGGAATTCTCCCCTGTTCTGGAGCTGCCAGATTACAACCATTGTCCTTGGACCCAGAAGCATCAGCATCACCAGGTGACTTGATAAAAATGCAAAGTCTTGAGTCCATCCCCAGATCTACTGAGTCAGAAATTCTAGGAGTGAAACCCAGCAGTCTATTTTAACATGCCCTCCTGGTTGCTCTGATGCACACTAAGGTTGAGAATTACTGATCTGAATGAAGAAGGAAGGAACTGAGCCAGTCAGACCCCAAGGTAGAACTGTGGGATCCAGAATTTAAATAGTCGGTGGTACCAAACATTAACAAATATTCATTGGAGTCCACCTAAAAAAACTGAATATAGTTTGTTTGTCCATTTAGCTAGGGCAATAGTTTCTCATTTTTAGTGGCACATTAGAATCACCAAAGGAGCTTAGAATAATAGAACAAACTAAAAGACAAGAAATAGTAAAAGCGTTCAAGTTCATTACAGAAATGAGACATTCAGAAAGGAAGGAAAAGGACGGGGGTGAAACAGGGGAGAGAGGAACATGAAGGGATATGGTGAAGGGACACGGGTAATATGGTGGTATGAGAAATATGGGGACTACAGCAATATGGAAAAAATCAATTAAACAAATAATTAAAAAATTAAAATTAAATAGCCTTGCCTATGCCCACATCCTGACCAGCTGTATCACAATACCTGAAGAAGTCATATCTTATATTTTCACAAACCTCTGGGTCCTTCCAGGTTATACTCAAGTTGGAGATCTACTCATATAGAGGATGTCCCATTTAAAAAAAAAAAAAAGTGATTCTGGTGGTCTTTGCATTTACCATAAATATTTTCATTATAAGTTTATTTCATCTGTCTGTATCACCGAAATTACATCATTGCTATAGAAAAAAACTTGAAAAATATAGAAAAGTGAGAGCAAAAGTAAGACTCCATGATGTTATGACAACTCTCCAAAAGCAGTAGTTTTTTTCTTTTTTTTGTTTCATATTCAGGCTCCCGTTTGATTTTTCCCAGCACAGCATTATGATCATTTTTAATATAGCATTTTTCTGTCTACTTTTTAACTTAATATTACATCCTCAGGTGGTTTTACACATTGCTATAATTATAAGCACAGTTTTTAATATGCTCTTGGCAGTGTGACAGAAATTTTTTTCTCCATTTTCACATGTACTTACCTTAGTATGGCATTTCGAGAGTCTTTTCTTTCTTGACAATGCCTGTATTTCAAGTGCATTGTGAAATTCTATCTCAAATGTCAGAGGCAGAACATTAAATCTCTTTCTCTCTGAATTTCTTCTCTTAAAGTCCTAACATGCCCTCAGTCTTTTCCTGAGGATGCATTAGACTGATGAGGCCTAAGATCTTATTGCACAATCAAGGGAGAAAATGACATAAATATCTTTACAGTGTTTTACATCCTTCATTCTTCTTGTCAGCCTCAGCTGATGTGGGGTTTCTCAGCCACAATGCTTTAGGTCCATTGGATGTGATGATTCATAAACTTCCACACAGAGCACAGAGCACAGTCCCAAGCGGGCCCATGCCTGCATGCTTTAGAAAGAAAAAAAAATGAGCAGGGAAGAAGAAGAAACAAGGCAAGAGGAAAGAGGGACAAAAGAATAAAAGATGGGACAAATAGACTGATTGTCTTGTCAGAAATGTCAAGATCAAACTATATTTCTTTTTTTGATCTTCTCTGCTTTCAACAGAATCTTCCCTGATTCTTCTTTGTTGCAGTTTTATATGTATACATATATATGTATATATACCAATATGTATATATACATATACATGTATATATTTGTTCATCTATACATATACACATATATTTATATATTATATGTATTTATTATATATACTGTTGACGAGTAATTGTATATATAATATATAATGTTTAATATATAAAATAATGTATATTTTCTCTTGACTGCTTCTACCATCGACTAGCTGCTAATTTGAAAGTAAGTTCATCGTCACCAGTGGTGAGCCGGAGCAGCTCCATTGGTCTTCTTGTTGGTGTCATAGATGCCCAGGTAATTCTGCCCATCTTCTTGCAGGACATTATGGGAAGGATGCTTACCGAAGTGGAGGACCTGATCTCCATAACTTCATCTCATCTGGATTTGTCACATTAGGAAGAGGACACACGAAGGGTACAGTGGAAACCATTTTTTACTAAAATGCAGAGGTTGCCTAGGGCCCCCATCTGAAGTGTGAAGATGGTGTGGAGGCCAGAGGCTTATCCAGGACAGGAATAAGTGGGGTGGTTCCGTTGCATCGCGTCCTGGTTACATGGCTTCTGACAGGTGTGACCAGGAGGTCACAGGTGTGACTTTAGAGGGCAATAATAGACTTCTGAGAGACATCCAACCAGCTCCACCCATTGCAGGGAGAGGACACAGATGCCAATGGTCCCTGTGGTCAGGGTCCTCTGGGCACATGGCGGGAAACACTGCTGGCTGATGTGGCAGCACATGTGAAGTGTCCATTCTCCTCTTGCCTATTGTTCCTCTTTCTTTTTAAAGCCACATTTTAAAAACTGATGTCAATATTCTGTACTGAGGGTTTCTAAGCCAGTGTGCATGTCGAGATTTCCGCGTCCTCGGTGTGTCTATCTAGACTCTCTGTGATGTGGACACGAATGTAGAGGTTACACAGACCTTCAGACTGCAAGATGAAAAGCTAACGTGGCATTGCTGCTGAGCTGCTTTATGACCTAGCTGACAGCTTGCCGAGCATCTGTGCAGGGGGTGTGGAATCCTCGATTCTGTCTTTTGTTTAAACAGAGTCCTACTAGTGTTGTGAGCATTCTGTCATATCAAGACTAACTGGAGTCCTAGTTCCTTTGATTACCTTCCTAACACCTGTGTACTCTTATAGACCAACTGTGAATTCTATTGTGGGGATGGTATATCCTTGTCTTCCTCTGAAATATGTGTCTGTTTTAAGTGTGAGTGAACAAGGAACTTTGCAATCTTTTCTTACATTCCATGCACTAACTTTTTAAATCCCCTATGTGATGTTTGTTCATCCTATAGAGAAAAAAAATAATCTGTATCTGTGTATGTACTTTCTGTCGTGTCTGTTTGTGTCTAAATAAAGTTTATTGAGGATACAGGTGACATCTGTGGCTACTACTAAGAGTTGCAGCTTCAAATTGGGACCGGCTGACTCCACAAGGGTATCGCGAGCCATCTGCGGTCCTGAGGGGGAGGGTAAGGATTAGAGTTGAGTGAAGAAGATCCCAACAGAAGTGGCTCACAGCACTCTCTCTGGACTGTGGCCCCAAGTTTATTTTAAACCAGACTTTTATAGTCACCAACAAACAATCAACAACAAAGGAGTTTCCCCTGAAACTGCTCAAATCTTGGCCAAACCTACTCACCTGAGGGTGGTATTATTTTCCAATTAAGCGAACATTCAGCAGCTTTATCAAAGCAAGCCAATAATGAGAGCACACACAGCTCCTGACAGAAGGGCAAATGAACTGCACGGTTAACCAGTGAAAGACACAGTGCTAGTCATGTCTGTGCCAGACACAGACCTGGTATGGTCTCACATCAACTGCTCTCATGGTGAAACAAAATACTCTAATATATAGTCATTTAAACAATAGTGAACATTTATTATCTCATGTAGTTTCTGGGGTTCAGGCATTCAAGAGTAGCTGAGCTGTGTGCTGCTGACTTGGGGGAATCTCTCAGCAGGTTATTAAGTGAGGATGTCGGTAAGGGCTGAATCACTGAAGGCTTGGCTAGGGCTGAATGACCTGCTTCCAAGATGGATTCCCCTCAGTTCCTCCTGCTCACCTTAGGTAACTTAAATGTCCTCACAGCCTGATGACTGAGTTTCAGCACCATAGATGATCCCAGAAAGAGAAAGATAGAAATCACGTGCCTTTAATGACCAGGTCTACTATCAGTTATGCATCAACACCATCATCGCACTCTTCATTTGGTTACGCAAGCCAGCTCTTTTCAGGATGGGAGGGAACAACACAGAGTGTGATTATCAGGTGCTGGAAAGCACTGGGCTCATTTTGGAGGCTCGCTGCTATGACTTTACCACCCTTGGAACAGAGGTACAAATTTACATCTTTCTAGGAAAACACAGCAGCTCTTACCAAGTCTTCTCAACTACAATGGTCTTTTCCACATTGCTACCCCTACCACCCCATGGGTTGGCCCAACCTAAACCAATGAACAGTTCAATCCACAGAAATACACACACACACACACACACACACACACACACACACACAATATTATTGGTTTTGGCTTGCAACATTCGTTCAGCAAATATTTCACAAGGCCTGCTATGTACTAAACAATATTCAGAAGTAAACAAAAATAAATTCTTGATAAGTGCAGGGAAAAAACACAAAGTGGCTAAAGGCTCAGGGACCATGCTGGCAGGAAGCTATGCTTGGCAGAGAAGGCCTCTCGGACAAGGTGATAACTGAGCGGAGATCTGCATCCCAGACAGAGGCAACAGGAAGACCCTGAGGTAGGAACTTTCTGTGGTGTGAAAAAATTGGGAGGAGGCCAGTGTGAATGAGAAGGAGAATAGGAGAAAACAAGAGTAGAAGAAGACAGGACCAGAGTCACAGGGAAGCCAGATAAGGCATTAGTCGAGTGGTGGAATTAAAGCTACTTTCCAATGAATAAAGCTTTAACCGGAGAAACAGAAAGGTGTTTCTCCCTGTCTCTGCTTTCAACTCTGCCACTGGGGGTGGGGGGACATCTGGGAGACTCTGCCCTGCTCAAGCATGTGGGCTTTGCTGTGGCTGCAGCTTCCTACCCCCCCCTTACCTGGCCCCTGTGTGCATTCATGGTTCACCCATCATTCCTTCAGGTTCTCTTCTCCAGCCTCTTCCTTCCAGTGCTTCCCAAGCTTCCTCTTCCAGAATTGTGCCTGTCATGTCTATTTTTTTTTTAGATAATAGTTTCATGAGCAAAGAAACTGGGAAGGATAAGGGTAGAAATGGAAACTGACCATGTTCCATACTCCCCTCAGAGGGATTAGAACTAAACCAGGTTAGATTCCATGTGATACCTATAAGCCAAGTGGCTTCATGTAAGCATTTCGTGGGAAGGGAACCAATGGAGATGGAGACATCTTACAGGGGCCATTCTCTATCATGTTTTCCTTTGTTTTCTCTAATTCTTGTTTGTTTGTTTTACTTCCAGTTATGCCTTTCTGATTCCTCTTTATTTTTCTCATTCTTTCTTCCCACATTTGCTTAAGGCCTTCAAGTGACACTGATGGCCATAGTGTAGCCACACACTCGGATTCCTCAGAGCCAGTGGGATAGATAGTATCTGCCTGAAGGGAACTAGTGTTGTTCTGGTAGCCAACGTCACTGAATACAGCACTCATTCTGAGCAGACCAATAAGTATCTGAGTACAGATGGTCCCTGTTCTGAATGGCTCTGCGAGACTTTGCTGGATACTTGGATGGCAGCAGTGTGGTGTCCAGGTTCACAGGCATCATGGAGAAAGAAGTGCACTCCATCTTCAGTGGGGATGCTTCCATTTTCAGAGAAATTGATAGTGAGACTGCATATAGGTTGACCTTCTTTATAACAAGATCAATGGAAACATGGGTAATTAAATCCCCCTCAGATGAAGCTTGAATAAATGGATTTTTTAAATAATGGAATTGAATTGAGACAGTAGAAGAAATAGAATTCAGACTGAGGGGACTTCATAACCACCAACACCCCCCACCACCCTGTTCCATCTCTATCTTACTGGGAGTCCCCAATTTTCTGCCTAGGAGGTCACCATTAGCTGCTGACCCCCAAGGTGGTACACTGCTGCCTTTGGCTATGCTACAGGCACCAGAATTTGTACCAGCACTCTTTCCAAGTCTTGCTAACTGAATGGCATTCTTTCTTTTTTAACCAATAATTCTTGCTTTCTCTCTTACTTTTCACTTTTTTCAAGGAATTGCATTTGTCACCTGCTCTGATTTCTTGCTTTGATCTTCCACTTTCTCATCCCTTAAGGTTGGCGGAAGCAAAGGCTAAGGAAGATGCTGATGAGAGTGACTTGATTTTAGGCTAAGTTCCCCCTAAACCATTTCTCTGTTCACTGGACAAGACCTCCCAGACTTCAACTCAGGAACCCAGAGCAGATTTGTGGATGGAGAATCCACTGGGGCTACCACAACAGATACTTATTTTCACCATTAAAGCAGCCTCGCTACAGAATCTTGTTATCCTCATTTTACAGGTGAAAAACGGAAACTGTAGCAGCTGTATAATTTACCTGAGTCAACACGGAACAGAACTGTTTCATTATGAATCCAGCCTGTTTTCAAAGACTGGACAGCAACTCAGTGGGGACTAGATAGATCGACACTCAGTATCAGTGGCTGTTCTCGTGAGAGGTACACATTTTGCAAGACAGGAAGTCACCAAAGAAGACAGAACAAGAGTCAGGGCATTAGCACCAGATTAGTGGGATCTGTTCTTTCAGAGAGGAAGCTGCATTCTTTACAATAAGTTTGCTAAGTCTGCCTAAGTGAAAATATTTTATAGATACCCTGTTCTATTTAGGCAGTTGAGTTAACATTTTTATCAGGCAGGCTCTTATGGGTAAAATCTTGTCAAAAGACCCAGAAGCCTTTCCAGAAGTCCCCATGTGTCAATATTGTTAATCCAATGGTTTCCAGGAATGAATCCCAGTCACACCACAGCTGCATCCTCAAGGATGGCAGTCGCCTGCCTCACTGGGCCATACGCAGAGTGACTACTGTGCCAACTATTGCTGACCCTCCTCTGACATGTCTCATCTTACACCAAGTCCATTCCACCACACCAGCAGCTAGTGGCATGCATGTGGGCATGAGCACACACAAGACAGACAGACTCCTCTGAAGCCCTTGCTAAATAAAAGCTAGGTGCCCCCTTGTGCTTGCTCTTTCTAAGAGACATTGTTGCCCATCTAGTCATCCATTCCTACATTAAATACACTGGCTGAGCACCTACTGTGTGCCCGGCTCTACACTAGGTACTGAGGATACAACAAACGTATAGGCTAGTGAGAGATGAAAGAAAGACAGGGTATAGAGGAAGGGAGGGGGAAAAGTGAAAATGAAAGAAAAAAAATAAGTTAATAAATGAAGCAGATCAGATGGAACAAAGAGCTATGAAGAGAGGAAGGGAGGGAAGGGCTGGCATTTTTAAAAGAACTTCCAGAAAAAGAAAAAAACTGACATCTTAGCAATCTGAGGAGGTCAAGGATCAACTCATCCAGACTCATGGGGAAGTCTATCGGCCAGAAGGAACAGCCATGTAGGGCCCACCTGGCTTTGGTGGATCTGGCTGAGAGACTAGGGCAGAAAGAACTGGAACATTAAGGAGCAAAGCCAGAGGAAGGCAGGGGCTTGACCACCAAAATCTGTGTGCCATTCAAGGATCTGCCTGGCACTCTGACTGAGATGAGAAATAGAGTGGTTTGGCTTGAGTTTTAGGAAGGTGAAAATCTGTTGGAGGGCTGGGACTTGGGCAGAGGTGATGGGTGATGTGAACTCAGTCTGACTTCATATTAAGTTTTAGCTGTATATTAGTCATTCATGTGGAAATGTCAGGTTCAGGGGAGATGCTGTGACTGGGATATAAACATGGGCATCTCCAGTACAGAACTGGCTCTTGAAGCCAGGAGACTGAATAAGATCAGCAATTAGGGAAGGCTCCTCCCTCTAGAATGGAGCCATGGGGATCCCACGTACAGCAAGGCTGGTGGGATGAGAGGGCCCTACAGAGGAGACCAATCACATAGGGCAGCTGGGGAACAAGGACCAAGGCAGTGTGGTATCTTGGAACTCATGGAAATACACCAGTATTCCAGAAGAATGAACTATCAACTGTCAAGGGAACCAATGAGATAAGGTGCATCTATTACCATGGAAGTCATTGGTGAGTCTGACAACAGCATGGTGGAATAGTGGGTCCATACTCCTTTCTGGTGGAGGCAGTAACAAATGAATGATGTCTTGTGTGTGCATCTACATACTTTGACAAACTGAGTATCAGGAAGAGGAGATTCATTATGATAGATCTCTATTTGCAGATGTTTTTGAAATATCCCATAAGATATTAGAAAGGGATTTTTAAAATAAGAGAATGAGAGAAGAGCACAGTATAGATACCTCTTTAGAGTTTTATCATGAAAGGGAGGCGAGAACAAGGGCAATAACTGGACAGGAGGATTGTGGAAAGCAAGATGGGAGAAAGCACAATGTATCTGACTATTGATCAGAATGATGCAGTAAAGAAGGGGAAATTGACTATAAAGGAATGGGAGGGGGTGACTTCCTAAGTGATGTCCTGATAGGGAAGAGCAAATGGGCATCTGCCATGCTGGGTTTGGGGGGAGTGAAAGCTAGAGATGAAATCTACCCAAGATCCCAGATGATGGCAGAGTATATGATTGCAGCTACTCCAGTTAACCTATATTAAGGTTGCTCAAATGATTTGGGAAGCAGGGTCATTAAATATGAGTAAGGGTTAGGGTGAGCAAACATCCAGTTTTGTCTGGACTATTCCAATTTTAGCACAGAAAGGACTCTGTCCTGAGAATCCCTCAATTCCAGGCCAGTAGGGGCAATTGCAGAGCCCCAAGGGAATGTGAGCAGATCTATCTGGCTGCTGGGGGCTGCAACACCACAAAAATTTTGGGACATCTCTGAGGTTACTTAGGAAATGGAGAAAAGAGAAAAATTCATGACGCTGCTATCCTGTGGAGAAATTTTTCAAGTCCCACAGAAAGATTCAGAACAGATGTCTTCACTCTCTCGATCACAGTCTCCAAGCACAAGGCTGGGTGAAGTCAGTACTGTAGCTAGACTCTCCATGGGGTTTTTGAGGTAGAAACTAAGGGAGAGGCATAAATGCTACAAAAGGTGTAGGGGCTATCATTGCAGGTTCTAAGATCCAAACCAGAAAAGTGACCCATGATCTTCCAGCTGCCACTTTGGGAACCTCAACAATGAGGAACTTATAGAAGTGCACCTCAGCTGCCCAAATCTAAGGAAGAGGAACAGTGGCCCAAAGTTAGTAACTGAAGGATTCCTAGGTCTCAGCCTGCTCCTGAGCAGGCCATGAAGTCAGAGGTGGGGGGGGGGGGTCTAACATTGGGATAATACACATGTCCGTCCATGATGAGTCCATGTAGATTGTCTACTAGGACTAAGACACCAGGCAAGGAAAACCAAGAGTCAGAGTCTTTGGGAAGGCATGATGGATGATCAAACCCAGTGAAGTGGAGTGGTCAGCTGAGCCTGAGGCCAGGAACCTCCTTTGGCCCCTTTGGGTTCCAATTAGGTAATAGATATCCCATTCAACACTGTCCTTCTTGGTTGTCTCTCAGCTCATACCCAAGCCCTACTGCCTCATGCACCCCTGGTCTAAACTTACCTCTTTGCCAGCTGCTGTTGTGGCCAAGTATTTGCAGGATTAGAAATAAGATCTTTTCTAGAAAAAAAGAATAGGTGTCTAGGCTTCTACAGAAATGTAGGCTGTCTCCCACACTAGGATTTGAGCAAGAGCCTTCAAACTGTCCTCTGAAGGGCACCTCTGAGCCATTTGGCTCAAGATATTGAGTTTAGATATTTTCATACTCTGGGGAACCAGGAGTGAGTGGGCTTAACTAAATAAAGGTGTTGATGACTGGACTCCAGATGAAGCACAGAGCTCAGAAGACATTTGGTTTCCATGGCAACAGTGACTCAGGAAGGACAACAGGCAGGCTGGGATTGGCTCTCCTGAAGTTGACCTCTGAGAAGTTAGTACCAGCCTCTGATAGGCTTTACTTTGACTTCAGAGGACAGGGGCGGCTGAGCAGGAAGGAGTGGGAGCAGAATTGGGGGGAAGAACTCTTGGGTTCTAGGCTGAGGGCACCCAAGACTAAGTCTTCAGTTAGTAGTTCTGACCTGCACATTGTAAAGGCCCTCTTAGTTTCCTGGATTCCTGTTTTGCCCTGCTTACTGAATTCCAAGAATTAGGCATGGACTCAGTGTGCTCAACTTATTCAGTGGGATTTCACAGCATCCAGGTCAGCATTCACAGGCTGTCCCTAACTCTTACACTGGAGGAAATAGGTGGCATCTGTGTGACTCTGTATTTTGTTGGAATAGTGTCAACTTCACAAGGCAGCCAATTGGTTGTAGCCAATTGCATAAGAAACAAAGCTAGATCTGCATAAATGATGAATTCGCACAGAACCTGTGAATCACTTTCTCAACATAGTTGTTCTTTAAACAGAACTTTAAAAAAAATAGGCAAGACAAAATCCCATGCAACACCTTTGAGTGTCTTTCCATTGTACCTTCCATTTGTAAGTTTGGTTATTTTGCCTCACCCTTTTCGTATGCCAGTCAGGCTAACAAAAACACCCATGATCCTCTAGGAAGCAGAAGGATTCTACATTCTCCTCAGTTGCACCAAGGACCACCCGTCCCCCTAGATTAGTCTTAGTAGCAGTTAATAGTTTTGCAGCTTTACATTAGGAGTATAGTGTCCTGGGCCAACTTCCTGAACTGCCAAGAACCCAGGTTTAAGAAAGGACCACGCTGTGTGCCATCTGCATACCCACATGAAGAACCAAAGCAGTCCATCTACAAGCCTTCTTATTCCCAATGGGCGATGCTTGGCATGAAATGGCACTATCCACCAACTCACACTACCTCAGTTTCTGTAAACGGTGGCAGAGAGAGAAATCCCCATGATCAGACCATGTATTGGTAGTCCCAGACTACTTAATGCCTGATACCCTTGCTCTGTAGAGGAAACTAGACAGGTCACAAGAGAGTCTGTTGGACTCTGGTGTAAAAAAAGAAGAAAGTCAGGGCCAAGGAGGAGAGTCAGAATGCACCATCAGTCTCCTTGACTTGGGAAATTCCTGTTCTTACCTGTGTGGGAAGAGGGGTAACAAAGATTCACCTCCTAAGGTGACCTCCCATAGTTGGCCTCCATAGTCTCCAGTTGTGGGGCAAGAGAAGAGTCTTTTCAGTACACTGAGCAGCAGAGCATACCCCACTGCACAGCCTCCTCTGGTCTGCCTCTCCTTTTCTACTCAGGCTTGAGGAAGAGGGGCATCAGGCTCCTTTGCACCCTGAATCTTGGTCGTCTCTCAGTCCTTATAGAGACTGAGAAGGATAGAGTTGATACAATCCTTCTGTCTCACAGAGGCAGGCATGCCTAGCCAAAGGTATGGCAGCTCTCCTAGTGTTCTGGTGTTCCCCTGACTCGCCGTTGATGGGACCCAGGGATGCAAGTGACTCCAAGGTCTCTGAGTTGCAAGAAGAAGTTTGTTCATTTGAGAGTCGGTATAGGGGAGTTAAAAATGCAGCTTTATTGTAAGTCAAAAGGGCCAGGTTTATTAAGAGAAAGACAAGAAGGGATATTTGCATAGGTGCAAATAGATGGTTCTTAAAGCGCAAGAAGCTGCCTTTTGAAAGGGGCAGGATTGCTAAGAAAGGGACACCAGCACAGACCAACATGGGTAGACTTAGGTTAAGTTAGCATTTGGGTAGAGCAGTGGACATCCTTATATAGTGTTGTTAGGTGGAAATTTTTTATTATTCTTAGAATTTACCCCATTGGCATTAAGTTGATTTCCTGAAAAGATTGTTGACTTCTTCTACGTCCACCTCTGGTTCCTAACTTTGCCTGCAGATCTTCCAATGGCTGTGTTAACCACTCCTATCTCCAACATGCTGTCTAAGAGACAAGCAATCTAGTGACAGGAATCAGGGTGTTTGTCTTTCTCATCAGTGTGTCCGGGAATGGAATTGGAGCCATTTAATGAGTAATTATGAGATGGGGTGGTTAAGACAAGCAATTTAGTGAGTTTTAAACAGTTAATTCTAGAGAGGGTTAATTCTTTATATATATATATATATATATATATATAGTTTATTTATATATATAAATTTCACATCATTGTAATCCCAGGGATTTACCCCCCCCCCCCCACCGCCCATATCCCCTTTCCCTCCTGCCCAAAGTTGTGTGCTTCAGTTTGGTGCTTAGCTTCTAAAGAGGGAAAATGATTCCTTGATCAGAGCTTAATCCTGTATATTTATTTCCTGCTTTTAGCCTCCCTCAGCTACCACCAGACAAGACTTTCAGTGGCCATAACCCATGGGTCAAGTCTGTCCCTGGGCCAGGTTTGCAGCCAGTGCCATCTCCTTGGCACTTTTCCTGGCATTCACCATCCTGATTGGGAATCTCCTGTCCATACCTAGGAGCCAGCACTTGGCATTGACTCACAATCAAAAGTCTCACAATCAGCTAAGCTGTAGGACTGTCAGGTCTTGGAGAGAGGGTGGGTATGTACCTCCATGTCTGCTAGAGTTCCAGACTGGGAGAAGATGGCCTCTCTATCAACAGTTACCCAGGGTTGCATGGTGACCCAGAAGAGAGTTGGGGTACTGGTGTTCTCAGGACACCACACTCTGGATATAACCCTATAATACTGTGACTCTGTTTTTAAGCAGATTATATATTTGACAAAAGAAAGAAATCCCACTCTTTCCTGCCTGGAGTCATAGCTTTAATCTCAGTCTTGCTCCCTTCCAAATAGTGATGTGATCTTTTCTCATTAGATGATTGCAAAAGTAGAATAAAATGGTAAAGAGGGTTATTGGAGTCCAGCATGCTTATTCATGCAGGACTCCATCATTTGCCTACTGTGTGACCTTGATCTCTGTGACATTCATCTATAAATAAGGTAATAGTGCCATCTACCTCACAGGCTGTTGTGGGAATTGTATGAGATAACGCCCACACCGGAGCATTAAGTTCTGGAGCAAGGGTAGTTCAAGAGTGCAAAAATAACCACTTAAAAGACAGTGCTAGGGCCAGCTGCTGGAATCTAGCTAAAAATGTTGACTCTTGGGCTCCACCCTGAATTTCTGAATCAGAATCCGCATTGTAACAAGATTCTCTAAGTGATTCCTTACATGAAAGTTTGAGAAGCACTGCTCTAGAAGATGTTTTGCTTTAAATGAGACCCCCTACATAGTCTTCAAGGTCACTGGCATTTCTCAGACTTCTGATGCCCTTCTTCTTGGAAGACAGGTTTTCCCTCATCTGGAGTGAGAAGTAATTCAAGGAAGAATAGCTGAACTCCACAGGGTACTATGGAGACCTCTTAAAACTCCAGTGACCCTGTCCGAGATGTCACTATCATGGAGATTTGTCCATTTCCAGGAAAATCTAGTTTATAAGTTGGCAAAAGTGAGTAAAATGGTGCTTGTCTTTAAGAAGCCAGAGGGTACAATTCCTGCTTAGCAACTGGAGAATCCATGAAAGACATCCTGAAAAAGGAGGAAAATATTGTCTCTGAATGGAGGTATCTAAAATGGTCTCCTCAGGAGACAGAAGTTGAGCTGGCCCTTGGTGGGGTAGGGTGGGCAGTATAGGTAGGGGCAGGTAATAGGACAGTCAGTGTGAACATGCAGGTAAAGGGCAGAGGGTGCCCCTAGAGGGTGCTGAAAATGGAACAAGACAGGAATGGAAGCGGTGCAGAGCATTCTTCCAGGTGCACACTATGACTGAGTTTCAAATTCTAGTTGAATATCACTACTCACACCTCTTCCTTCCTTCTACTGTCTGCCTTCAAGAACCAAACAAAGAGCAGGACAAGCATACTGACAGCAGGCCTCCATGTGAGGCTGACTGCATGGACAGAAGTGAATGTAGCAAGCATCTGGTCAACTCCCTGATCTCTGTTCCCCCTGGAAGGATTGTTCCCTCAGGCATGAATCACAGTGTAGCTCAGACTGGTGCTGAAAGGATTCCAGTGCCTCACAGATACAGCGCTCGGTGGATACAGCGCTCGGTGGATTCAATGCTCCATGGTGACTCAGCAAGTGTCTCACTGTGGAGTTTCTGACTTGTGGTGTTAATAGTTGCTCTGTGTCAGAGCTCTTTTACAAATCAGAACATTGAGGATTAATGAGGCCTCTCTCTTCTGATACTCTGAGTAGTTTCAGGGTAAGATAATACCTAAAGGTAGAACTCCTGCAGAGAATAAGACAGGGTGCTGTTCTCCCTCAGGCCTTTGAGTTTGTGTTCACTTGTGTGTGTCTTCAGTGGCCAGAGAGAGGCAAACAGCAACTTGCTCCTAGTCATCCTTGAAGGGCCTTCCACCAGCAATACCTAAGTGTCTGTCTGGGGTTCACAGGGACTGAAGTTTATAATGAATTTGCTCCTTGAATAGGATCAATGTTAGATTCTTGTTGTCTTCATCTGCTTCCCAGTGAATCACTTTGCTTCTGCCCTGCAGAGTGAGTCTAGGGATCATAATAGTTTTCTGGGTTTTGTTTTTCACTAACAGTGATTGATGCGGATGCCGAAACCGTGAGTCCTTAACTGAAATGGATGCCAGCAATGTCCAGATAGGAGAGTGGCATACTTGACGAAAGCTTACGCTTGTGCAGATGAAGATGTGGTCCCTCAGTAAATGGCATTCCTAGATATTAGGTACTCAAGTAGTATCCTATATATTGTCTTTGGCATTTTTCTTTCCCTCACCATACACACTATTTCATCGCATTTCCATCCTTCAACTTTGCCCACTCTTGTTCTTTTTTACTCAAGCAACCAAGTCCACAATTTCCTCTCCAATTAGACAACTTGCAACTTCTACAGTTAGGCAACTTCTACAGTTGCCTTCTCCCCACCCACACTCTGTTCTCTGTTAAACAGCCAGAGTGATCTAACTTATTCAAATCTTATTTAACCTGACTTGATCTAATTTACCTACCTATTGCCCTCCCCGCTTTATAAAACCTCAAAGGTTCCCTGTCCAAGCCTGCATCTTAAGTAGAATTTCTAACTATACAGAAAGTTCCTGCCCATTCAGCAAATACTGATTGAGTTCAGAAGTCTTCAGCGGCAGTGTGGACACACCTTTGCTCCTGTCCTCTGTTTCTTCATTGACAGTGCAGCTCAGGAGAAGGACACTCGTGGCAGTCAAGGCCCTGCATAGTCTGACCTGGCTCACTGCTCTAGCCTCTTACGGTGCTGTACTCTTGCTTGTTACCCTCCAGCAAAGCCCACTTCCTTCCTGTTCTTCCCTCCTTTAGACTGTTACTCGAGCTGTTTCTTAGATCTGCCATGTTCTTTTCCTTTGATCTTCATCTGACTAATCTGTTCATTCAGGTGTGTACTTGAAGAATGTTCCTTCTTTCAGGAATGTTTCTTGGCCTTTAAGTAGATATCGGATCTTTTATTATATTTTGTAATTTTAGCCTTAGTTTTTCCTTTCCTATATCCCTCAAAAGATTATTTTTAACTTGAATGATTTCTTGCCTGATGTCTTCCTCTGCCACTAACTCTAAGCAGAAATCACATCTACGGATGTTTGCCATGTGTTATGGCGAGTATGGTGCTTGGCACATACCTGGTGCTCAGTGGGTATTTGTGAGTGAGTGAATGAATGGATGCACTGAAACACCAAATCTGATCAGTGGTTCCTGGTGACTCTAGTCTGGGGAAACAGCTTCATCTCCTTGGGTGTGACTCTCCCTACTTCTAAACTCTATACTCCATGGCTCATGCCTGCTCAGGGTCCAGCTCCCTACTAAGTCCTGTCCCAAGCAGTTCTCTTGTCTCCAGTGAGACTTACTATACCATTATTTGAGTCATCACTGTAGCCTTTACCCATCTTTTACAATACCAATCAAATGCGTTTTAAACAAAAACACTATACATTTACCATCTGCATCTTTCAATTTACTTTTTATTTATTTATTGAGTATGCTTTTATTTCACTCTGAAGTACTCCCTCTAGCATATTTAACTCCCAACCTTTGCTTTCTTTTACTTTTGGAGGCTAGTTTGTGGGATAGAAGTCTTTGTTTTTATCTTTCAGCGTTTGAAAGGTCCTCCCACTACCTTCTGGGGTCCATGGTCGTCCCTAAGAAATCAGTTGATAATGTGTAAGTTTGAGGTGCCCTGAAACATGACAGAAAGCTTTCTTTGTGAATTAACCAATGGATGCTTAATAATCCATTCTACTATGTTGTCACATAACCAGTAATAAGTTCAACACTTACCTTTATGTATTTTATTTTTCAAGCTGTTTTATTTTGAAATAATTTCAGATGTACAAACAAGCATAAAAGTAATATAAAGAATTCTTGAATATCCTTTAAATTTTCCAAATTTTAATGTTACCAATTTGCTTTATCTCTCCATATGTATAAAGATACATATATACTCTGTATATATGGTATATATGTATCCTACACATATTTATATATGTTATATGTTTTCTAAAGTATAAATGTATGCATATTTGTGTGTGCATATGTAATTAAAAAATTGAATAAGTTGCAATTGTGATGACCCATTACCCCTGAATACTTCAGTATTTCCTAAAATCAAGGACATTATTTTATATAGCCATAATGTGATTACCAAAATCAGAAAAATTAACATTGATAATATATTACTTAATCTACAGCTGTTATTCAAATGGGCCACTAATGTTCTTTAGAGCAAAACAAAATTGTTATCCCTGGTTCAGATCAAATGTTGTTAAGGTTATTTCAAAGCATTTGATCAACTTCATTGCTACCTGCAAATAGAATAATTCTACTCTTAAGTCCTGTAATTGGTTATGTTTATGTATATGAAGACTGTTGATTTCTTATATATCCTGCAGTCTTAATGATTTATTTCACTCTTTGAGTTTCATCATTAGCATTTCAGGTACACCATCATAGATAGTTTTGCTTTTTCTTAGTCCTTATGTGCCTAATTGATTTTCTCATTTCTTATTGTATTGTCTATTTCTCCTCTGAGAGATACCTAGTCATAACTTGGTTGGATAAAGTTTACCTTCCAATATATTGTTCATGAAGAGCATATATTTAGATGCAAAATTTTCTTGTGTCTTGAAGCTGTCAATCTATAGCATTAATATTGTAGGAAAGCTTTCCTGGTTATAACCTCCTAGGCTCATATTTTCTTTCCTAAAATATTTTTGAAAATGATGCTATCTGGCTGCCTTATTTTGTATGTTATTTTTTGAGAAGTCTGACAAACTTCTCAAATCATAATTCTTCTGATCTTGTGTTTTGACCTTTTTATTTTTTTAAAGCCTTTAGTATTTTTTGAAATCTGTTAGTTTTATCAATATTTCAGAGTTAAGCAAAATCTCAAAACAAAAATTCATTTTTAAAAATTAAAACTAAATTTTCTGCATTCATTCTGAGTACCTACTGATTTTGAGGATATGTACCTTCAGATCTTTTAGTTTAAAAAAAGGTTCATTAAATTGTATTTTTAAGGCAGCATGGTCGTGCATTCCTGTAGGTGGCAGCCTAGGAAGCCACGGCTGGGGCCAGGGATTGTGGTTCGAGTGCCGCCGGGAGCACATAGCTAGACCTAGCCCCCCCATACCTGGGCATGGTAGTGTGCACCTGTAATCCCAGCAACCTGGGAAGCTGAGGCTGGGGATTGCTTGAGTCTGTGGTACCCCAGGCAACATGAGGCTATGGTTCCATGGGCAAATAGTGAGACCTAGTCTCAAAAATAATGTATTTATATTTTTATATATTATTTTTCACACTTTTATTTTACTTTTTGAAGCACTCTGATGATAGGTATATTTTCTTCCTGTCTTCTAGTATCACTATTTTCTTTTTAATTGTTTAGATTAGTTCTTTTTCATTCTCTTCATCAATTCCCTACTTTTCACAATGTCATTACTGTTTTCCTTTGAGTTTAATTCTCTCTTAGCTTATTATAGTTTCATCTCTTCCTTATCTTTTTTGAATTCCCTTTAAATTTCTATATTTTCTTTCTAAATTTTCATTAATTTTTCAGTGTTCTTTTAATATAATTACAAATGTCCTTTAAGTCACTTTAATTTATTTCAGAGTGTTATAGTCCATTTTCTTCTTATTTTTTGTGTAAGGGTGGAAGAAAGTTTTCATCAGTAAAGGTGTTTGGACTCATTTTGTGTATTAAGAGTAGATTTGTATATATGTATTCATATATTTTCTGTCCATTTTTAAAAATTTGCAGCAGTATATATGATTCATATTTTAATGCTGGCCTTTTCTATTATATTAGAAAAAATGTTTCATTTAAAATTATTATTATTACTACTACTACTGTTTTTAAGCCAAGAAGGAGATATGTGTTCCCTGATATTTTGGTTCTCTTTTGCATATAGGAGGCCACCCCTCACCTGTGTTTCTTCTTCTCTTTACTATCTAATCTCCAAAAAGCTTTTCCCCTTTCCATTTTATTTCCTCATCCAGAAACAGCGCATTAAAGGACTGTTGGTTGATTGGCATTTATTCAGTACTCTGACCTCCCATGACATTTTTTTCCACATTAAGGGTGAACTTTCTTATTCTAACAGTAGTTTTAGATCATACTTAAGCTTACTACTACATCCCCTCTCTTCTCTTCCACCTAGCTCTTTCCCCTCCAGGCTGTCCCTGTTCACCAAAGGTTTATAGTAGAAGTGGAAAGAAAACTTGCTAATATTTGATAGTCTTTCATTTTCTGATATTAAAAATAATTTAAAATCTGGACATTTTGTTTTCTGTTAGAAAACACAGTTAGAAATAGAGTTGGAATTAAAACCAAGGTTTTCTGCTTATAAAGCTATTGCTTATAAATAGGTGTAATGGAATGTATAGGTCTATGGATAAAGCTACACATCTGAAGTAAAATCTTACTTGATCAGCTATAGTGTATAACCTTATGTGGAAGGCAGTAGCTTCTTTCTGGTTTTGCCACTAACTATGGAAAACCGTAGCTGGTATTATTAATTATATAAATCAGATGTAAGGCCAACTATTAAGTGATAGCAACTATGGACTTATAAGAGGACAGAAATCAGAACAACTTTTATGGAAATACTGGGCCATATAGAAGGTGAGAAATTTTTAGCAGATAATGATGATGTTGCTCAGATAAATGACTAACATAAAACCCACGGTCATGGGTACCTGATAAAAATTTAATCCCTGGGTTTAAGTCTTCATTCTCCTGTCTTTTCTCAATAATTTTATTGTATAGACTTCTACTCTTATCTAGAAATCATTTCTCATGATGCTAAATTTTAGTTTCTTTTTTCTCTTTTTTTCTTTCTAGTTTCTTTTTATCCATGCCTCCTTCATCTCCTTTTCTGCACAGAGTTTCCTTCCAACACTCAAAAAATCATGTCCATTTTTTCCAAGTTCTGTGTTAGGCCTCCTTTTCTCACTCTGTTAAGACTTACTTTGGAGAATGTGCTTATATGCATGACTCCTGTCATCATGTCTAGGCTAAACATCCCAAAGTCCTCTCTCAGATCATCTTTTTAATGAACTCCACCGATACAACTGTTTAGCGGGGAAGTAGTATTGAGAGTGGGAAATGGAGAGACCTTTCATTTTCTGCAATCACCCAAACTCAGTTTCTTCTCAGGTGAACTGCATCTTATCTTTACAAGACCGATTACTTTTGAAAACAACTCGTTGATCTCATTCTCCTTTAGTTGCCCAAACTGGAAACACAAACATCCCTTTTGCTTGATTTTTTGAGACATACTCCCCATTTCCATCCTTGTTCTACTGATTCATCTTCAATACATCTTTTGAATCTTTCAAATTTGTCGACTTTGCCAAAACGAACATTTACCTATTTATTTTCAGTTTAATGACTGCCTAACTGAACTCTACCTCCACTACTTCTGCTCTTCCTCTTCTAACAACCCATGCTTAGATTGATCCTTTTTCAATATTATTAGAGAAAATCATACTCTATTGTTTCCTCTGTTTCTTCCCATTACCAGACATTCAAGTTCTTTCTCTTTTCCAGCTATTCTGACTATTCTACATAGTTCAAATCTCATGTAGGTATATATGTGTATATCGTATATCAGGGTTGCTTGGTATACTTTCCTTTCACTGAATGTATTTATTCATTTGCCCCTATAAAGTTTAGGTGTTTGGTTTCCTGTATTTTGACTTATTTAAAATCCTATTCATACTCTATGATGTCACAGTTATTGCTCTCTCCCACCCCCTGGCACTTCATCCTCCAAGAGTGTTCCCCATATCTAAGACTTTGAACAACTGTCTATTCTTTAAACTAGGAGTAGCCCATAGTGTTATTTAATTATATTTGTGCATCCACATCAAAGAACCAATAATGTGGGATTGTCAGCTCTTTGACTAGGCTAGATTTAAGGAAATGATATGAAGCAAAGAGAGCATATAATAAATCATCTTATACCAAGTTTATGTAATGGATTGTGTAGTCATCAGGATCATAGCTATGTTGGGATAACAACAGCAACAACATTTGGAAACCAAATACAACAAAGATGTGGGTTTTTTCTCACACAAAATGTTTACCAAAGATTTAAGTCAGCTTTTAAACTTAATTTCCTCCACGTGATGCCTCAGTAATTTAGACTAAACACATGCTCCACCATCCTGTCACTGTAGTGTACAGAAAAAAATCATGATGTCATACCTAGACGTTTCTGGATTAGCTGTTTCACAACCTCCTGTTCTTTGATATTGTGCCCTGAATCAACTGCCTCATGAAGAAGGAAGGTTGAAAAAGAGTTCAACTTGTGTGACTTGGAATCCCAGAGAATAAAAGACCACACATTCAATTAAAAATTCTCTCATGATGGAATCACTCAGTTTCTTGAACAGCAATGACTTCTAAGATTCATATTTGGTTTGAGAAAGCTCCACTACCATCAGGGAACAGGATGGAATATGAGTCAGTCTTTGTACCTTTTCTTATGGATATAAGTATTTCTAAGAGTCACTGCAATTCAAGAAGTGCCAAGAACATGACTGTTTTACTAGGTACATTCTGCAAGTCTTCCTTGGGGAGCACCACTGCTACCCACGCAGTTATAAATGAGTAGCACTATTGGGTGAGAGGTTAAAGACTGGGTGACTTCATGTCAATACAAGATAGGCTTTGGGAATGCCCTGGCAGAGTAGACCTTGCCTGTCAGTTGAGGCTGTTGCCTGGGTGGGTGTAGGCATGGAGCGGCTCCGGCAGGTGCTGAGACTCAGCCAGCCTCTTCTTCATTTTGATTAATTGGTTTCTCTTTTATTTTATGGAACTTGACAGCACTGGTTGTGGCTTTTTGTGGTTGACTGCCCCCGTAGTACCTAATTACAGAGGAGATTTTCAAAAGCAACAATGAACACATTTTCTAAATATGTTCTCAATCCACTCCCTCCCTGGGTAATTGGAAGCAGAGAGAAAGAAGGGTTGGGTGGCATTCCCAAAGGCCTCTTGTCAATCAGTCCCAAGCAGTTCCCACTGGGATCACTCAGGAGCATAGTCGCCTAGAAACCTAGATAAGGACAGCTGGGGGGAGTGTCCCGAAGCCCTAAGGTCACCTCCCAGGTGCAGGAAGCTCTCACACCTGCTTTCTTACTCTGCTCATGGGGGCTGAGGCACCAGTGAAGAACTAGGTAGGAAATTATACACTTCAGCCAAAGAAGTGAGGTCTTCTGTCAAAAGAAAAATAAAAATAACAAGCAGCTTCTAGGGGATCAAAATCAAACTCAGGAAAAGCTCCTGGCACATGTGATTCTGAAATACTTTTTTGTTCTTTTGTGAGAGTACTAACATGCTTCTTATCTACTCATCTGTTCATCTACACATTCATTCATTTGTTCAGTCTGTGTACTTGACCCTGTGCTAGACACTGGATGATGCTGTTAGGCAGAGGGTGGCGTCAAGAAACCTGGAGTGGAGTCTTCATCTCACCCACTGGAGTCTAGGATGTGGATGAACATAGTGGAGAGACTTTTTGCATCTCTGTCTCATACCCTGGCAGCCCAAATACCAAATTGCTTCTAGATCCCTCTCAATGGAAGAAGAGGAAAGAACTCACATGGCCAGTTCTTTAAATATATATATATATATATATATATACTCTTCTTATAGCGATAACATTAGGATTCTTTCCTTTGGGTTTCTACATACTATTTCTTTATTTCTAGCTGTCTATCTCCATTTGCCTCCTCAGTGCTTAGAAGAGCCTGTCTGCCACTTGCAAGCTGCAGGGCAATTTGTTGAAGGAGGTTAGTGTGAGACACGAGTCACAAGGGCTTATCACCTAGAAAAACTTTCTTATGGAAATTGAAGGATACCAAGGAACATAATTATTCCCTATTACCATAAAACACACACACACACATACACATCTTGCATGCTCTACCACAATTACTTACAGATGGGCACAGAGAGATTTAAACTCTATGCTCCTCAACTTTCCATTCTGGAGAGTCACAGTGATGTTTTTATTATTTCACAGCACAGAAATGACCTCACCTCTGGTGTTTTACTGATTATTTCCATGTATTCCCTGTGCAACTACATGGGGCTATACAGTCCTCCAAAATAATCCTTGAGATACATAACTTTCTCAGTGGGAATTCATTTTATGTTAGAAGTGTCTGCCTCCTCCCCATCACTTTCAACACAAGAGCAATCTTATCGAAATCCCACCATCATGGACTCTCTGTCACCTTTATCTGGTGGTAATATGGTGGTTTCCATTTCCAGTTGATTATCATAGTCACTCATACTTTAAACAGACCTGCAGATGAACAGCTCCATATAAGACTTTTTGAGTACTAATCTTAGCAGTACAAGTCTGTGCACTGATAAATGTCTAAGATAAATGTCTCACAGCTTGGTCAGTGATTCATAAACTTCTGTGTGTGTTCAGATCACCTGTAGATAATGTTAAGATGCAGTTAAGTTTGCAATGGGTTTGAGATGTAGTGTTTCTGACAAGTCCCTGGAGTTACGCTGGTTCAGGAGCAAACTTTAGCTAACAAAGGCATGATGGTTCTCAGGCTGCAATGTACTTTAATCATTTGGGAAGCTTTGAAAAATTCTCTTGCCCAAGTGCATCCCTGACCAACTAAGTCATATTTTTTTGTCACGGGGCCCAGATGTCAGTAATTTTTAAAGTTCTCCAGGTGAAACTGTTTAGCCATGTTTGAGAAGCACTGGTCCAGGAGTTTTTTTCCCAGTTAAATTAGGTCAGGGATGTGCCTGTTTAGTTCCCAATCACACACTTGCTACCTATTCCCCCAAATCTATTTTCCAACCAGTTGGACACTGCTGATTTTCTTTCAGAGTCTTAGATTATACATAAATATATGTATGTATATATATTTATAATCATAACAGAATACCTCATTGAAACATATCCCTTTGCACAGCTAACCAATGGCAGTGTTATCCAGGCCTATACATACAGTCTATTCCCTTTGCACAGAAAATTAATTCTCAATTGTTAAAAAATTCTTGGCTTCTTGGCTTCTCTCCTGGAGTGCTCTGCTTTACGCATTTATACAGCAATGTAGGCCTGTGGTACAAAGACACCCTGGTTGCATAAAATTAATCTTTTACCCAATCTCCCCATCTTTGGCTTCCTGTCATTTTACTTTTCTTAAGAACCCTAAAGAATTAGTATATTGCTTCCCTACCTCTCCTACCTTCTGCAATGTCATTTATACCTCTGAACTTTTGTCCATGGTGTTGTTCAGAATGCCTCCGCTCACCTTGTCAGCATGGCTGGTCCTACTTGTCTTTGAGGTTGCTTTTTCTTGCCTTTGAAAGGACCACACCTCCCCCAGTCAAAATAGGCATCAAGCCTAGGCAATTACTCTGTGTTCCTCTAGTAGCCCAAAATAATGTCTGTTATAATCCTATGTAGTATTCATTGATTCCTAATAGCTGATTTTCTAGTTCATGACTCCCACAAGTCTCCTTGAGAGTAGAAGTGGAAGAGTGGAAGTGGCTTGCACATTTCTTGATCTACAATGCTCAAACATGACAGAAGCTCAAATGACATCTATTGAATGAATCAATGGTTCCTCTTTTTTTTTTCTTTTTTCTGGGGGGGGGGCATCTCTGTTGCATTGGATAAAATCTACAGAAGCTGATGTGGTTTAGCATGGTTCTGATTGGCATATTTGCTTAAGCCAGTCCATACCCAATGAAAGTATAATTGGAATACCAAGTCCTTCCAAAACCCTGCCAATCACTCTGCTGTGTAAATAGGCACAGGTGATTGGTTCTAATCAAAGTCATTAGGGAGGTTCTGGAATGATCCTGCTGCCATATGTAGATAATTATGGCAGAAGTCTAAATTTTGGATGTTAGCCAATCTAAATAGCATTAGCATGAGGCATTTGCATAGAACAAAAGGGGAAGGATGGCACAGTATTCGGCACCCCTCTACATACTTTACATATATTAACACACTCATTCAGTGTAATAGCCCTTTGAGAGAAGTACTATTAGTGTCTGAATTTTATAGGTGAAGACACTAAGATGCAGAGAGACTAGGTATCTTGGTCAAGTTATACAACTAGTTAAATCTGGAATCTCTAGCCAAAACAGGTAGATTAACTGCAGCTCTCTGCAGTCATTGCTACACTGCACCAGTGAACTTCTTTTCAGAAACAAGAGTAATCGAATTTCTCAGTGGAACACCCCCACCTTTCACATGTTAGTAAATTAGAAACCCAGCTTGAATTCTGGAAGTAGAGTGGACCGTGAGGTATTCCATCTTATTAAAATGGCACTCCTCAGACTTGAGATGCAGCCAGTTCTTATTTTTCTCAAGTACACACACACACACACACACACACACACACATATTCAGACATACTCATCTGTTGGAAAATACTTACTGACCTTCAACAGACCTATAATCCAGTCTCTATAATACCTAGAAACACAAACTCAGTTATTCAGAATGAAAACAGTGTTGTTTTCCTGGAGTTGTATTTGTTTTTGGAGATAGGACTGGAGGTTATAGAGTAAGATCTTGGTAGGTCTTGGTGGGTTTCTCAGTCTAATTTTGTCTTGTTACTATGGCATTTTGCTCTTACTTGATACCTATTTAGGGATCAACCAGTAATCTAAGAGCCCCTTCTGGGATTTCTGCTGTGTCCCATCTCTCCCCTCCAAAAAGAGAATCAGAGTGAGGGGGTCCTTGTTTCACTTTCAAGAACCTTCCTAGAAAATGAATTCACCCTTCTTCCTGGCACTTTTCAGCTTTTGTGTCAACTATTTTATTTGTATTCTCACATTTGAAAAAATAAGATTTGGAATCAACTTGTAATGTCCATTTCTCCCAAGATGTGATCTCCCTGATATCTGGAAATAAATGTAATCTGATATGTACAGACCTGGTAATTATTCTTCCCATTTCTGAGGCTGGGGGAACAGTTGAGGAGATGACATTTTTGACAAAGTTTTCTATAGTAGATTCTTCTGTGAAAGAAAAATATCCAGAAAGTTAAGGGCTTCACAATAGCTTCTATAGTCTTGCTCCTTTTTATGCCACAATAGAAACCATTAAAACAATTTAAAAAGTAAACATAGTGTCAATATCTCTAAAGTAGTAGTTCTCAAAAGGTGGCCAGCCTCCATGACAGTAGCATCAACATTACCTGAAAACTTTTAGAAATGCAGATCCTTGGGCACTACTCTGGAACCCACCCTGGGGGGTGAGTCAACTATGAGACCTCTAGATAATTCTGAAACTTGCTCACTTTTGAGAACCACTATCATAAAAATTAAGATAGTAAAATATGCTTCTTAATATATAGCCTCATCCAAGCAGATAGATGAAAAGGACATATCTTTCAAGTGTTCTATCCTCAAAGACTATCTCACTGCTGTTACCTGTTACCTAGAAACAGAGCTCTGTCCCAGGCATGTAGCTTCAGCCAAATTGTAAGGAGCTTGACATAAACTTCTGGGAAATTGAAGCCATCCATTTATTACTGACCCCAGAAAAATACGTTCCCAGTGGACAAACCATCATTTACTCATTGATCAAGGCAGGTGGAATGTGGTTGGTGGCTGATGATTAATTCAGAAGGCTGTTCCACAGAGTTCAGCTGCCTTCCTTGCTCACTGCTGCCTTATTGAGGCTCTGATATTAAAGCTGTGAAAATTTGAAAGCTAGTTCAACCAGCTGACTTTAATCAGCCTGGATGATAAGGCATACCAAGAGACCATAGACACTGACTGGGCTTTGGTCAAATTCGACTATTATTGCTCTGACTGGGGCTATTGCACGACTTAGCAAGCAAATGAAACAGGCATCTTTAAATCTTTAAAATTAGTTACTAAGATCAAAACATAAAAAAGCTGGAATAGTTTTTCTTAACATAAAAATGTATCCTTTCAGAAATAATTAATTTGATAAAATTACTCATTAGACCCATGTATCATTGTGTTAATATAGCTGCAATGTCTAAAATAACTTTCTTTTTGAAGAAACTGGTACTAATTCTAAAAGATATATACCTAATTAGGTCAGACAGTCACTAACTTGCCTTTCAATACTGTTCTGTGGAGAATACCAGTTATAATTACCCTCTGCAAAATTAAAAAAAAAAAAAAGGACAAGGATTCGCATGCAAGATTAAAGGTAAAAAAGGTTTGGCAAACTGAATAAGATCTATGGTTCTAATAACCAACTTTGTCTTTGTTAGTAACTGAAATTGTCTTGTGTCTGAGAAGGGATTTCTTGGGATATTATCCTAACCCCATTTGGATAACATAACAAATGATCGTTATCCTCATTCTCCCTTACATGTGGTGATACCACCACAGTTTACCTGGGAAGAGCACAAATAAAACCTAGTGTTGTTTCTGTTACACATATCTTGGTCATTTTCCTTTTCTTGGGTCCAGGGCTACCAAGATGAAAGGTTTACTAGAAGCAAAATGGTAAGAGGTGATCAAGCTCATAGAGTGCTTCATGTTGTTGGAACAGCTCTCCTTCTCCTGTTCTGTTGGCAGAAACCATAAGTTACAAATGCTGTGATGAAGGCAAAGAGTTGTCTCTGATTGTTAGATTTCTCCTGAAACCAGCACAGACATGCTGCAACTTCAGGCCTCAGGGTCAGGCTCTTGTAGAAAGGGGTAATTTATATTGACTCTGATCCCACATTTTCAGTGTCACCATCTCCAAACAACAAGGGGAGATGGATGAATTTGCTCAATTCTCTGAGGCTGTATCAATTCTTAAACATCACAGTATACAAGCAAGTCCTTCACCTGTGTCTTCCTTAATTCTCATAACAATTTCAAAATTTAGGTAATGTGATCTCCCTGTTGTAGGTGAGAAAAAGGAAACTAGAGAAATAAACACTCTGTCCACTTAATGAGTGGCAGAGCTAGTTTTGAACTCAAATCCAATTCAAGTTAGGGTTAAGTAAGTTTAACTGTAAAATACAACCTCTTTCCTTGGCCCTTGTTACAAAAGTGAGTCTTTTCAGTAATTGTGTTGACTGATAATGTGGATATTTTTAAGTGGATTCTAACTAGTTTCCCAGGTCCATCTCCGAGGTCCAGGACATCCATGTATCTACTTGGTTTGGCTCCAGGAATCATTTAGGAGGTAGTGGTTGTCAAATTGTAGTCCTTGGAGCATCTATGTCACCTATGAACAGGTTAGAAGTGTAAGTTATCAGGTTCAACCATAACCTATGAAATCAGCAACTCTAGGAATCTTGGTTTTAACAAGTCCAGCAGGTAGTTTTCATTTATAAACAAGATTTGAGAAGTACTGGTTTCATCTATTCCTTGGCACAGCCTGACACAATGTAACAAAGACTAAATTTCATATAGTTAGACTTTCTCATTCTCTCACTAACATTTTGTTCTATCTATCTATCTATCTATCTATCTATCTATCTATCTATCTATCTATCTATCTATCTATCTATCTATCTATCTATCTATCTATCTATCTATCTATCTAAATACTGGGTTGACTTGGAAGTCTTTCATTTTGGTTTTTGGTTTCCAAAATAAAATTCACTGCTAATCTACTGAGGATGCCAGAGTCCTGCTTAAAATGGAGAATATCTTTGTCTTGGCGGACAGCTGTTTTCTCACTTCAACTGACCTCTTTGACCTTGCCTGGTGGTTACGATATTAGTTCCAGTCACCTGGAATTTTATTCACCATGTACAAGCACGGGATCCCAATGGGTTTGTTCAGATGGTTTCTAGGCTTTCTCGGATGTAGTAACTTGGAAAAAAAATGAATTTTATTTTGGCTCTCCCTTCCATTTTCTCTAATTAATGAGTACCTACTACTTTATGATTCCCTTTTGAAAAGGCAATGTGATTTTCTTTTAGTTTGCTTTCCCCCCAAGGATATTTGGAGAAGTTAAGAAAGAGGTTGTCTCTGAATATGTGAGGTTGTTGCTTATTAACAGCAAGTTGTAAAGGAAAGGACGAGCTGTGGAGCTCTGTAGAGGGGGGTTTAATATCATTTCTACTTTATCGACTTTGAAGCCTTGGGGGGAAAACCAGTTAAAATCTCTGAACCTTTTTTTTTTTTCATTTTTAATATGAAGAAAATAATACACCCCATAGGGATGTTGTAAGAATTATATGATGCTTGGCACTATGCTTGGCATATTGCAAGTATTAAATAAATAACTATTATTATTGTGAAGAATGAAATGTTCTTATTTCCTCAGAGTAGAGGTATGGAAGCCACCAGATACATGTAATATATGTTCCTCAAGGACCATTTTGATTTCTTGATAAAAAAATACAAATGTGATTTCTATATTAAAATAAGACAAGATTCTGTTTACTCTCTCTTACATGTTTTTGAATTTTTTAGGAGAAAGTGTGAAGAAAATTTTGACTTCTATAAAATTCATTGTTTTTTGTTTTGTATAGCCCACCAGTCCTACCCCTGCACATTATATTCATCCCCTTTACTTTCAGGTGTACTTTACAGGAACTTTTTAGACTACACTACCAAGTGGGACTGGGATGGAGGAATGAGAGCAGTAAGTAGGCAGATTAGTTTTTAAATGGAGGCCACATTCTAATAATTAGCAGGGGGACACATGATAGTAAAAGCCTACCAGAAATAACATAAAAGAGTTTATTGCCACAATGAGATACCACCTTTCACCAGTAAGAATGGCCCATGTCAAAAAAAAATGAATAAATTAATGGGCAATAAAGAGTGAGGATGTGGAGAAAAAGGAACACTCTTACACTGCTGGTGGGAATGTAAACTGATTCAGCCACTATGGAAAGCTGAGTGGAGGACCCTTAAACTGAAAATGGAACTACTATTTGAACCCTGCAATTGTTCTTCTGAGAATCTACCCAAAGGAGAACAAATATTTGTACAAAGGCACACCTGTACTTGGATGTTTATTGCAGCACTATTTATACTTGCAAGGACATGGAAACAACCCAAATGGCCCAAAACAGACAAATGGATAAAAATGATGTGGTATATATACACAATGGAATATTACTCATCAATTAAAAATGACAAATTTAATGCATTTGAGATAACATGATTAACCCCCCAAAAAAACTATATTAGGAAAAATAAGTTAAAAAGAAAAAGACACTAATATATGGGATATAGGGAAAACAAACAAAAGGTCAAGAGGAAAAATCAATACAAGCTAACAACCAAACTAAAGTACACAGCTGGGGTGGTGGTATGGGTGGAAATGGTCAGGGAGGGGAGGAGGTGGGAGAACCCTGGGGAATACAAAGATGTGAAATAAATAAATAAATATATAATAATTTATAAAATGAAAAATAAAAATAAATAAAAGGGGTTGATTGGAGGCAGACAGGACTTGCTTATTCCTCACATCCTTTGCAACTTTGAGAGCCCAAGGGGTATCATTCCCATCCATTGTGTTCCCTCCATTCACAGATCTGCAGTGAGGTATGAGAGCATATTAAATAACTGAGTTGATGAATGAATGACCGAATGAATCAATCCACTTTGGCCCCTAGGCTACCACTTCCACCCTGTGGGCCTATCACTGATCACCCCAACCCCTGTGAGACTTTCAGTATCACACCCTTTTCAGCTGGAATTGTGTTGAGCTACAAATAGCAGGAAATCTTGTATAAAACCAAGGTGTGGAGAGGTTGGTTATTTACCTCAAAAAATAAGAAATGGTTTATTTTGTGGTTGTGTGATGGCTGTAAAATTCCCACTGCCACATCATCTGGCCATTCAAGAATACAAGAGCAAGAACATAGGGGAATACCCCTGAACATCCACTTCTGCCTCTGTGTCTCCTTTCCACTATTGCTTAGCAAACCACCCCAAACTAGGGCACCACCAACAACCATTTGTTGAATTGACATCTATGTGTGGAGCCAGTTTGGGCTGACTCTGGCAGTCAATTCTGTTGTCTGCAGAATCTTTCTCTTGTGTCTGTGCAAGCATGGGCCCACAAGACAGGTCAGCCTCTGTGCCTGGCATGCCTTCTTACCCATCTGTTGTCACCCAAGGCTATTGGGGGTTTGTTCTGTGAGACTGCCAAGACACATCTCCAGAAGAGGGCAGAAGCTTGCTCAACCTCTTGAATTCTCATCTTAGAACCTGTCCAACGTCACTTTGTCTTATTCTCTTAACTAGTTGAGAGTGAGAAAAACAGACCCTACCTCATAATGGGAATTGCTGTAATGCAATGTTGTGAATTTGTGCAGATAGCCCAGGCTGGAGAGTGGAGGCATTGAATGCAGGCTCCTTGACCAGGACTGAAGCTGGCAAAGTGAGGAGTTTGTCTTTCTTTTCTTTCTTCCTCCCTCCCTTCTTTCCTCTTTTTCTCCCTTCCTCCTCCTTCCTTTCCCTCTTCTCACCCTACTTCCCTCTTATTTTTTTTTTGTAAACTTACCAAATCCTTTAATAAAGACAAGTGAAAGAAAAAGGTTCTAGGGAAGGGTGTTGAGATAAGCTATTTTGCAGTGCCCCCCATATTATTAGTGTCTCATGTATGACTTTTTCTAATAAAGTTTTTGGATGAGCATCCCCATTAGACTATGAGAAATCTCAGTATCAGTGCTCTTCTATCAGCGTATCCCTGAAGGCAGTCATTCTGACCTGGGCTGTCATCAAAATGGCATCATTTCCTGTTGGGGTGTTCAATGAGGGCCAGTGGTGCAGAGAATATGCCTTCTTACCATGCCCACCCCCAAATGTCAAGTCAGCTGGACTCTTGCAAAATCTCTGTGAGACAACAAGCTGCCTGCTCCCTGCTGGGTTCCTAGTTCTCCTCAGAAACAGTCTTTGAAAGTATGAAAGGCAGCCTTCAAAAAGCTGCTTATCATAATCACTCCAAGGGTTTTTACTTGAAAACCAAATGATTTAATGGCATACAGGTAAATATTAGTCTGGATGCAGACATTTGTAGGCTGCATTGTAGGCTGCATATATGCCTCAAAAATAAGGAAGGTTATTATTCACAGAAGGAGAAAAAAATCAATATACTCACAATCTGAAGGTCATCAAATAGTAGTATTTACTGACACTTCTATGTGCCTAGAAGCATGTGAGGGTTTTTACAATTTCTCATTTAATCCTCAATCTAAGGAAGTAGAAAATAGCCCCATATGATGAAGGTGAAACACAGGTAAGTCAGGTGTCTTCTCCAAGATCATGTTTGGAGAATCAGAATTCAAGTTCATCTCTACCTGCTTTCTATTATTTGTAATCCATGGTGCAAAAAGATTTATGACTAAGCCAGCAAATAAGGTGTGCCTTCTGAGTATCAGCCAACAGTCTTGGTTGAGTTCATGTTCTGTGCGACACCCAAAAGAATTCAGACTCAAATGAATTTGATTTCTCAAGGGCTCTAATGACAACAGTCTGGCTTCATAGAGTAGGCTCTAATACTTAAGCTGGATAATTATTGGTAACTTTTTAAAAATGTATCAACAAGATCTTTAAAAATTAACTTCTTCATTAGCTATGTAATTTCTTTGTTGTGGATTTTGCTATTGTTGTTTGACATTCTGTTTTTGTCCTATAGGATCTTGGTATTTTCCAACACATAAGTGTTTCCTAAACTATATTCTGCAGAATAGTAGCTCTGGTAGGTGTTTATAAGTCTCCCATGAACAAAAATCATCCCACTGTTAAATAAATTGGTAAAATATCAAGTCCATTAACTCTGGTTTGTTTACTGAAAGTGTTATAGGAGTCTTTTGAATACTGCCATCTGCATCTGTGCTGTGGGTCTCTAAGATGGCAGTGGAATCTGCTTTGAGGGTCTGATATCTGAGTAATGAGACATACCGATTGCTGGCCTGTGCCAAAAATGTTTTGATCAAGGACAGATCACATTTTGGTCAAGGATTGATGGCAATGACCACATAGAGCTGGATGTGTTGTTGGTAGTCCTAGCTGTGCATCTAAGTGTATATAAGTACACACTAGAAATGACAACAAAATCACCTATGGACACATGTCTCAGAACTCATCTCCATCTCCAAACGACATATCACTGTATTTTACTGTATTTTAGATTGATGTGGATCAATCTGATCTCTTTATGGTTAGCCAAAATTCAGAAATGTACATATCTTTAATTTTACTCATAAATATCACCATTTTCAAGGATTTGAAATACTTTTTTCCCATTACTCTAAAAATTCTTCTTATTTTGATTAAAAATTATTTTGCTTCTAAAATTTTAAGGCTTCTCATGTTTCTTTTTCTCAAGATAAAACCAGTTTATTTGGCTTTTCAACACCAAACAAAGAACATTTGTTGTTTCTTCATGTATATCAATTATGCACAAAAGTGTGATGTAGCTCACTTGGGTATTGCTTTATATTTCTGATGTCAAATTCAATAAAGACATAAGACAACTCAATTGGGCAAGGAAACTTAACATTTCTGTAGTGTTAACTTTAGATAGGTCTTTATATAGCTCATTATATATAGTTTGACCTAGTCTGTTCACAAATCTTTGAGGTATGTGTGTCGTCACATTACATATATAAAATCTGCTTCTTACATAAATCAGATTATTTAAGTTCACACAGATAATAAAAAAGTCAGGATTTGAACTGTCTGACTATAGAACTCATATTCTTTCTATGTGAAAAAACAAACCAGACAATTAAATAAAATATAGAAAATTATCACTTGAAAACAGATTTGATGGAAAAATTAATAATAATTGTAACAACAATCATTACCCCATGAGAAAGAAAAGTGTAAAAGGAGGTACATAATATTTATTAAAACATGAAGAATGACTGAAAGACTAATAAATAAAGTCTTTTCACTAGATTTAAAAATTAGTGAATAGTTTTTAAAACTTCAAGTTTGAAAAATATCAAATTCTTCATTAGCAAAGTGAGTAATAAAATTATTAACTATATTATCCCTGGAAGATGATTTATTCTAAAACAAAGTAGACAGAAGAGATAAATTGGAACATTACTGAGTAATTTGTGTTTGGAAATTTTTGAGTGCAAGGTTTTATAAGATAACAAAACTGGCTCCTAAGCTGACCTTTCATAACAACTGACAACTAGCTAGATGGTCTTTTCTGTGAAATTGTATTATCGATTGACCTTAGGATGTTAATGAGCAGAGTTGAGACTTCTGGGACAAATTTGACCTTTATAGACTAGGACCCAGTTTAGAGTTGTAACTTTCATTCATGTTAATATTTATCTAAAATACTTTTGATCATCTTCTAAGCAAAACCACTGTTGATATATTTTGGACTTATGTAATATGGGTCTGTGTTTTTGTGAAGCAAAACTGATTAACAGATCAGAGACCAGGATTCACATTTCATCTGAAAAAAATTTATCCTCTATCATGATCAAGGAAGATATCTAAGAACTAGCTTAGTTACATTTAAGGGAGAGGCAAGGAGACATGCTAAGAAAATACACATTAATCCCTCTCTTGAATCAGTGGATCTGTGAAATATTAAATACTTGTGTCCTTCCGCCATCCTCAAACTTCAAAATCAGAAAATGTCTTCCAAATGTGGGAAATTGGAACTGTGTCCAACGTTTCACCAAAAGAATGTGAATGTCAGATTTCCCTGTGTTCTCTGACTGTATTTTTTTTCTCTGAAGTCATTGCCACAGGGAATTAAAAGACAATTCGTGAATATCTTGGTATTCAAGTAATAGCACATAATTCATACTATCTCTGCCTGTTTGGGATCTTTTTGTTTCAGTTCCATACAGAGACATTTTATCAGGGTATGTGATATATTAATATCATTCTATTTCATATGAGAGACTTTTTATTCCGCATTTTCTCTCACCTGCCATTTCTCAGTCATCTCTTATTTTGTTTTCTTTTTCTTCTCCCTTCTCCTCCAGCATACACACACACTCACTCACTAACACACACTCACACACATAGAAACATATGCACACATGCAAATACATAAACACTTTAACTTGATTCCTGGCCTTACAACTGAGTGATTATATGATCCTTGACCAATCTCTTAATGTTGTGGAGGCTATTTCTTCATATGTAAACAAAAAGTAATAACTGCTTATCCCACCTTATTTTGCAAACTGTAAAATGCCACCCAAATCTGAGCCTCTTGTTGTGATCATTATTGGTGTATCCCCCTTTTCCCACTATAATGTAAGCATGTCCCTGATTGAGGCTGTTGGTCATGTTGCTTATTGGAGAGGCTATTGGGGTGGAAGAACCTCAGCCAGTATCTCTGTTGTCACCATCTCATCGTGGGGTTTATAATGGATTTCTTCTTTTCCTTATTTAAGTACCTGAGTTTGGTTAATCTGGTTAGTGCAGATCATTTCATTTCTAGTCCATTTTTATCTGTTTGGCAATTACTAATTGTGGTGTTTACTGTCTTTCAATTGTTCTTCTCAGCTGGATCTCTTCTTCCCTACCAGGAGAATGATGGCTGTCAAAAATATTAAGGGATGTGATTAAGTCACAAGGTTTAATTATAAGAAAAAAGCAGGCAGGAACTGAGAAAGGAATACTGTTGGAACAATTTGGAGTGTGTCAAAATAATTCCAGAGCAGATTCTCCGTGTTATCACAAACTCACTTAAAAAGTATGATAAAAATCATTGTTATAGTTTATATGGTCTTGAGTGAACCATTAGGGATACAGAGATATTTTTGTGACTCTTAAAAACACCAAAGTTTGTTTGCGTTCTTTAAATATAGGCAGGGAATTTCTTATTTCCGTTACAAAACCACCTGTAAAAATAAGTATCCAAAGCATGCTCTATAGTTTTAATTAAACAGAAGCATTCCTTTGCGGGGAAAGGAATAGAGAGTAATGGAAAGAACAGTGGGCTAGAATTCAGATATGTACTTTCATTCCATTTCTGCCATCCCCTGAATGACCTTAAAAAGTAATAACAATTGTACAGTGCTCTTCGTGTTAGAATGTACCCCCACCATCTCATTTGTACCTGGCCATTGTTCCACTGGTGATGTAAGAAAGACACATGGACTCTAAGAGGGTGTCACGCCCCCATTAAAACTACTGTGTGACTTTGAGCAAGCCATTCACACTCGTGATCTTCACTTGTACATAAGGTCTGAATAATAAAGCACCACCATATGATTATTTTGAGGATGGAGTAAAACCATATACATAAGAGTGCACTGCAAATTTTGGTGAATTACACAGTAACAGATGAGGTTTTAGGAACAAGCAAAGAATTCTACACCTTCCACTTGCAGAGTTTTGATTGAAAGCTTCCACTTGCAGAGTTAACTATAGGCTAAGCAAAAAGGGAGCATATTTGGGCAATATTTGAACTAATACGAAAGATAAAAGTTCAGGCTCAATGACTACCAGTAATCAGTGGAAGGTGAAGGGCTAGAACTTCTGACATGAAATTCCACAGGGAGAGTGTGGGTTGTTCACTACTATTGCTGCAACTGGCCTTGTTATAACTATCCCAGAAGGAATTGACATTTTTACTACCCAGATGTGTGGTCTCTTGCCTTATAGCATTGTTTGCTCGTTTCAAAATCATATGTGGGACCAGTGGGATGGCTGAGATTATCGGGTGGGTTGCTCTTTGGTTGCCAAGCTGCTGAGATGGAATATCTAACATTCCTCACTTCCTTAGGAGGAAAAAAGATTGTATCTCTTACTGCTCCTGGGATTTTTCCCCACATCAGAATGGTGTTCAGAAATCTATTTCAGACCTGTTTGGATCTACTCAATAGCCAGCCACAATTTTTGCTGGAAGACTAAATTCATGTCTCCTTATCCTCAATCTCCAGATCTTTTCTGTATTTTGTGTCTCCTCATATAAATATATTTAGCCTTTTAATGAAGGTGAACTCTTTCAATATACTATACCCAATGATGGGGTTCTACTATCCCTAATATTTTGAGACTTTATGATTAAATGTTTCCATGTAGCATATTCCTGGTGATAAAGCACTCTGTTAAGGCTATTGTTTACATGATGAAACTTTAAAGAACCTTAAACTTTAAATGAACATTACTATCAGAAGTACCCTGCTCAGCAGAAATACATAGCTGAAAAGATAATTTGTTCAACATGGAAAAAAAGGAAACAAGAGCACCAGAGGAATTTCTCAAGTCTGATCCATATCCACTATTAAAAATTATTCTATAAGTCAAAGAAGGGGTTATACAGGTCAAGGATTTATAACCCCTAATATGAATCTAAAGGTTGGCTTGCCTCAGCACTGTCTCACTCTTACACTGCAGGATATATCCATATACCACCTCTGATTGTCGATATCCAGATCAAGACATAATTTGGCCATGAGGTAAAAAGAATACAAGTTTTGAATATTTTTTCAAGACTTTTATCCATATTTTTAAAATGGAGAGGTTTTACTTTTTCCTCACAAAAGGCTTTCTAACTTTATCCAGCTGTTGCCTGATTAGAAGCAAAGAGGATCTTTGCTTATCTTTGTTTTATCACCAGGAATATGTTACATGGAAATCTTCAATCATAAAATCTCAAAATATCAGGGGTAAATGAACCCTGCCACAGGGCATAGTATATTAAAAGGTTAAATATTTTTATACAAGGAGACACAAAACAGTGAAAATGTCTGGAAATTGGGGATGAGGAAACATGAATTTAGCCCTGCTAGCAATTATTGTGGCTATTGAGTAGATCATTTCATCTAAATGGGTACAGAATCTAGTAGGAAGTAAAGTATCATAGTCTGTATTCCCTAGAAAATGGCGCTTGAGGCATATTCTTAGTGTTAAAGGTACATTAGGGAGTACAACTCTAGGGAAACTGGAGTGTGGAAAAAAACAGGAATGAGTCAGGAAAGGCAGGAGAGCATTTTTTAAAGAATATATCACAGCTTTTATAACAAGCACAGTTGATTACTCAGTCTCTCAGGAAGTCTTCAGAGAAGCTGCCTGAAACCACCGCATGTTTTAATAATCCACCCTAGAGGAAGAAGGGAAAATAATTTTTATGTTAGCTCCTGTCTCTCAGTTGAAGATGTCTTGTGTGACCTCATATCTCCTTCATGTTTGGGATGTAGCTCCTAAACCCTTCATTTGTAACATAGGAAGCCATAACGCTGGCACCTGGGAAAGCAGCATCCTTGGCATAAGACACAGCACTCAAACTGAGCCCATGACAGAAGTAAGTCAATGGTGCTTCCCATCTGTGCACCTGCAACTAGGACACTAGGCAAGAAATTCCATGTATCAAAAAAGTGAATGGTGCCTCATGCCTTGGTAGCAGCAGGAAAGTCCAGGAATGTGAGGTGAGAGACATACAAAAAGTCACAAAATATGCCTGTGAGGGACAGGAAAAACTGGAGCAACCACTGCAGAGATTTGAATCTACTAAGCAAGTAGAATTCCAAGAAGGAAAATAGAGTTGGAAACATTCCTCTAAACTTACAAGAATTCACTTGGCACTGGGGATCTTCATGAATGCTAACCAGTACCATTAAGGGAACAGCATGAACAAGAGTATCCCGAGAGACACATAAACTGGGTTGTATACACTAGATAACCTGAAAACATTTCTCTATGATGCTACACATTTCTGGAGAGATATAAATTAATTAAAATGTAAGGTTGGACTCAAAAGAAAGGGAAATCCCTGGTTCCAGAAAAAAATAGAAGGAATGAAAACTATATTGGTAAATGTATGAACTGATTTTTTAGCTACTTCTGAAGAATGGAAAGTAGTTATTTTTTTAATAATCAATGGGATTGAATATTTTTCCCTCCACACAGAGAATAGACTTAGTCTTAAGTGACTAAGAAACATGGAATCAGGACCCTTAAAAAGCTGCATCTATAGTACAACTAATATACATGCATCTATGCATATACACAACTGTCAACAGAAGGCAGTGACAAGGGAGCTGTTCCCTCATATCTGCTTCTAGTTGGGCAAAAAAGGTTTCTTCTGAAAAATAAAAATCAGAACTGCATTCCTTAGGGTTCTGATATCTAACTCTCTACTGCTAAGGAGATACAGGGATGCAAAAGATGAAAATATAAAACAGCACAAAAATTGTCCTATAACAGTGATGTTCCTAGGTATGTAGTGAACAGACAGGTTATAGAATTTGTTAAGGAAGCATGTTATTGTCTGTGAAAATCAGCTCTTCATCCAACTACACAAACTATCTGATCCACTTAAAGAGCAATCTGAAATGCATATAAATAGTATACCTAGAGTTATTGAAAATATAAGAAATATTATTCCAGTAATAAAAGATTAAGCTCATATAAAAACAGGTAATACTGAAAATAAACAATGCACCTTTTAGACATGAAAATTTTGTAATGTTAACTTTATATGGTTCTTTATAGTCTGATCTAGCCTGTTCACCACAAATCTTTGAAGTATTTGTGTCATCACTTTACTTATATAAAATCTGCTTCTTGCATAAATCAGATTATTTAAACTACAAAGATAATAAAAACCAGGGTTTGACCTTTATGACTCTAAAATTCATATTCTTTCTATTATGAAGTAGCAAACCAAACAAAAAATTTAAATGATAGAAAATTATCGCTTGAAAACAGATTTGATGAAAAACTATTAATAATTGTAACAACAATCATATTACTACCTCCCCATGAGAGAAAAGTGTGAAAGTTGATATGGAGTCAGTATCTATTCAACCATGAACCAAGTGGAAAGATTAAATAACACCATGAAAGAGAGAATTACTAATTGAAAAATAATTTGGAGAAAATTATTCATAATGCTACAGAATGCCAAGCACAGAGGAAGTATAAAAAGGAAGAATTGAGCTAAAATTTACTCATCAGGAAATTATTGAGAACATGGGGCAAACTATTTGAACATTGGCAAATGACCTGAATCCTAGATCCAAGAAATAGTGATCTTTCAGCAGGTGTAATAATCAAAACACAAAATCACTAGTAACCTTTTTTAAAGCAAGTTGAAATTAATGACAGCTTCCTTCTGGAGGAAAAAATCTGAGCTACCAGAAAAATTCATAGTATGTATAATTATGCCTAACAATGCTGTGCTGAAATAAAATTACCACTAACTTAGGAGTCTGTAAACATCTAAACTATCATTCAGAATGTCATACAAAATAAATACATCTTTGCATGACTAAGGATTCTATCTTGATCAATATTAATATTTCTCAAAGTATTTTGCAGAAAAAAGCAAGCTCCACCAGGATATGTATATTACTGACATAAAATTAAAAGCCCAATACTGAAGTATCTACTGCCATGTATTTAAAATCCAAAGCAATATTGAGAATTGTGTGCACACATTTAAGATAGTGGGTACTACTGGGTAGGATAGAAGGGAAGCATAAGGGACATGTAAGACTGCTATAACTCAATGTATTATCTTATTTAATAAAGGAAAAATCTGGAGGAAGATGATAAATGATGAACAGCTGTTAAATCTAGATGGAGGCACATGGTGTCTATTTCACTTCTGTACTTTCTGTGTGCTTGAAATATTTTAAAATAATATTTTAAAGAAATAAATCTGCATCAAATATGAGAAAAAGGAAGGAATGGAGAAACAAGGAAAAGGAAGCAAAAGTGTTTATCATGGTAAGTCTCTGAGAGTGATGAGAAACAAATAGGAAAGGACCGTGAACTTGCAGGAAATGAGAGTTCATTCCAATATGACTAAAAAGAGATGGCAGAAAGAACTGGGTGTCCATCAAGGATATGCTCTTACTTCTGCTGACCAGCTGTGTTAGTGCAGGCATAGACTTCCCCTCCCTGACTCTCAGTTTCCTCATTTTTTAATTAGTGAGATTGGAGCTTGTTAATTAACAAGATCATTCCCATTTCCAACATTCTTTCCCGCATCCTTTGATTTTTCAGGTGGTCACATTTTCAGGCATAAAAATGACATTTGTTAGTGTAGCTATGTTAGTAAAGACTCATTTGGCTTTGAGTGGTGAGAATTCAGTGCAAACTGGATTAATTAAAGTGAAAAATAGTTGGTTTCTGTAATAATACAATCAAGGGGTAGGTCTAACTTTAGGTACAATTGTATTTGGGGTTCAAACATACGATCATGTGCCCCAGGTAACACTTCAAAACGTCTGTAGGGTCATGTAAGTGACGTTGGCTTCCTTCTCAGCTTATGTTATAGACCAACTGGTGTTTATTAGATGGTGAGAGCAGAGCCAACCTTAAAATTCTCTAGGTTTTCTGTACTGCAAGGGAAGCAAAATCTCTTTTCCCTGAGGCCCTGGTGAAACACTCAGTGTGTTTCGTTAGCTTTGATGGAGTGCTAAGCTCACGCTGAGCTGTTCGTGGTAGAGGGCTGACTGTGTACTGATCAAAGAGAGCCTTGTACATTCTCCCACTGGAGTGGATACAGCTTCCCCTGAGCCATGTAGATGGAGAGTGGAAGAGGGTATCGGGTATCAAGTCCTAGAAGAAATCAAGCTGTGGTTACGGTAAGAGAAAGAATGCCTATTGGAAGGCAGAGGAAGTATGCATATGTAACCAACATAACCACAGACATGCTTCCCAGTGAGGACAGTCTAAAAGAACCATCTTTAAAACAGAATAACAAAGGTGAGAGGGAAGTTTTCCAAGTGAGGAGCATTCTAAGCATAAAATGGGACCATGCGGACAGGACAGTAATTATTTTGACTACCAAATCCCAGTGTTTTGTAAAATAGACCTATTTAGCTTGGAAGATGTATTTTTTTTGAAGCTGTCAAATGAGTTCTAATAATCATGGAAAGCATGGTCAGCAAGATGTTCCCCAACAGGAAATATTAAAATTAAGTAGTTTAATCAGGGATCATATATGTTTATGGAAACTGGCGTCTCATGTCTAACCTAGAGATGCCAGAGCATGGTGTGCATGTTCAGTGACTGAGACTTAGATTGAAAGCAGTAACTTTGTCCATAGTGTTTCTGTTGGAAATAGAATGCATGATTCTGTAAATCATTTATCTTCACAGTACTGCAAGGAAAAGAATATTTTTGAACCACTCTCAAAACAATAAATCTAAATAGGTAAATCTTAAAAAGTTTAATAAATATAGGAATGTTGACACAAAATAGATACACTGTACATATTCATTCACTGTGATTCCCAGAGAGTTCAAGAGTTCTGGAACTAGGTGAGAGTAACATATGGGGAAATTGGGAATTTTGGGGAAGCATCACTATCCTTCCATCCTTATCTGCTGACCCATATTATAGATCTTCCATCTTCATCTTCTCACCTGCTCATCTTCTTTTCTCCTTCTGCCCAGAAGAAAACTAAAACCACATGACAGTATCAACCACTGCAAGGGCTATAACGATCTAACCATAAGCAATCTAGTGTTCTGTGTTGTAGACTAGGAATGTTCTCAGAAGCTCTAAGTGCAGACGTTTTCTAAGGTTGCTGTGTTTGTTTTTCGGTCAACACCCAGAAAAATCCACCTCTCATCTCCTTTCCTCATCTCTTTTTCCAGTCTGCCTGCCTTTCAGGCTTAAGTTTCTTTTTTGCTAGTTCCCATCCCAGCTTAAACCAGTTACCATGACACATTTCAATGCTGTATTGGCACCTTCATTCCACCCTAGACACTCACTGGTCAGAGCAAAGCATTTCAAATTCATTACCTCACTAGTTAATTTAAAGATGGTTGCTGTAAATTTTGACACAGATTGTGTTCATGGAAGAATTCACATGAATTATCAGGTTAAAGGACTACCTTTCTACCACAGTAAGTCATAAGGACCAGCAGAAGGTGGAGAGAACAGAATATTTTAGTGCATTACATAAATGAAACAAAATAAAACTCCTAACATGATGAATCCTGGACAGTGTTCATTGTACCCTATTCTTGGGCAATGGCAAAGGAACCACATATGAGTATAATTGAATGGAACTGAATTGTGACCATTCGTGACCTGGCTGTTTCTGGTTTGCTGATATAAATTGAGTGAATTGCTGAGACCAGAACAGCATAGAGAGGGTATGACCGCTCACCAAATACAGGTACATTACCTGGAAAGTGAAGCATGAAGTCTACGTTTAATGATAATGAATTCCAAGTGCTTATTCATTTCCCAATCACTCATCTAATCACTGTATATGTGATACTTCACTTTACTCTCAGGCAACCCTGAGCATCAAGGAAAAAAAAGCCATTTTATCCCCTGCTTACACATAAGAAAACTCAAGCATGGAAGTGAAGTGACAATCCCAAAGGCACTCTGTTAATAAGTAGTGGGACGGAGTTTGACTCCTAGGTATTCTGGCTCCAGAATCTTATTTTACCTACCACACCAAACTGTCTCCTGATGAAAGAATAGGAATAGGCATTGTGATTGCAGGAATGTGCTTAGCCTTTTAAAACAGCTCTGGTGGAGTTTGTAAAACCTAAGGAAGTTTGAGACGAAAGGCAGCAGATCTGTATTCTAAAACAGCACACTTCAAGCAGCCAAATTGAGTTCACTGTGAGTGCTGCCTTTGCTTGTAGAAGGGGTGAAGTTTGGGGATTCCGTGGTGTTGGCTGTAAGATTGTCTCTTTAAGAAAGGGTTTGTTTTACCCATCTCTGCCGTCTACAATTGGGATAGGACCTGACAAAAAACAAGTGTTTGTGTTGGTGACCTATTGCTGTGTAACACATTGTCTGTGGTGAATTAAAAACAATACACACTTATTATCTCACAGTTTCCATGGGTTCAGTATCCCAGCATGACTTGCTTGTGTGCTTCCAGGAAAGGGCTTTCTCATCAGACAGGGTCATTCGAAGCTACAGACACTTCCGGTCTCAATTGGGGAGGGGCCCATTTCCATGTTTGCTCAGTTTTGGTTGGCAGGATTCAGTTCCCTCAGGTCAAGAGTCTCAGTTCCTTGCTGGCTCTGGTCAGGATGCCAGATAGGCCTCTCCAACATGGCAGCCTACTTCATCAAGGAAGTTAAGAGACAGGGTCAGGAAGAGAGATGCTAGAAAAGCAGGAAGCCACAGTTTTTTTTTTTTTTTTAATCACCTAAACTCAAAAGAGACATCTGTCACTCTGTCAAGTCACTGAGCCCTGTCCATATTCTAAGGGAGAGGATTCCACAAGGATGCTAATAATGGGGGGAGGGGAGAATCACAGGGCATTTTAGAAGGCTTCACCCCACAGTGATCAAAATCTGTCTGTTCAATTCAGTTTTGCCCATCAAAACACAAATACCCTTTATAGGTTTTGGAAAAAGAAAACCAATAACTGATTTATCTACTTTTACTCATCTGGATGAAAACATTAAATTGTAACTATTGAGATTGGTACCTGTGATCAGGTATTTGAACATGAAAAAGAAACAAAGAAGCCAGCGTTTGCTTGTGACCTCCTTGATATGCTAAATACTAGCAAATAGGCCAAGGAAGGTACTATTTCCTCACTTTCCAGATGAAGAAACTGAAGCTCATACAATTAAGTAAATTTCCTATTTACCCAGGCAGGGGTCAAGTTAAGACGGCAGCCCAGATCTCCCCAAGTCAAAAAGTGCATCCTTTTCACCTACCTTAGTCATGCATGCTATTTGTCAAGTAGTTCTACTTCTGCCTGATGTGGACCCACTGGAAGACTATGCTTCCTGGTCTTCTTGTGATTGGGTGGGACCAGGAGACTAGTTCCAGCTCCCATGAGGCAAGTAGAGATGAGTTTCACTTCCAGGCTCAAGTGTTTCATCACAAGGCCTTTCAAAGGCCTCTTTTCCCCTCTGCTACAGCACCAGCAGTTTGAGTCCCTGATCAACTCTGAGGAGCAAACCCTCTCATCCACTTCCACCCTCCCACCCCTCAGTGGACATGTCATATGAGCCATAAATAAGCTTTTGTAGTTTGGAGTCCCTGGAAGGGGAAACTCACACTTTTGACTGACCCACCACTCAAGAGAAGCTGAAGGAACATAGGTCAGGGGGTGTGAAGGCAGCCCCAAGGGTTGCTGTTTCTGCTTCAAGGAGGCCTGAAAACATACCACAGCAGATCTGTATTCACTCACCTTCACCTTGGATAACCTGGGCTCTGTGTCCATGGTCTCTGAGCACCAACAAGCTTCTATTTCTGGACACAGCTATATAAAATAAGGACCATAGTTACTGACGGCATCTTTCAGAGGCAGGGTGTGAACCCTGCTGCCTCATTCACTCTGAACGCTCCTTGCTTTAGAACAGCAAAGAATTCAAACAGAGAGCGAGAAGTGTTATCCCTTCCCAAGCCTGTTTTGACACACGCACAGCACAGCTAGAGGCTTTTGAAAAAGGCTCAAGTGGAGCAGCTTTGGCACATCACAGCGGCTTGTCACGGAGCAGCCTCTATGGCTGGATGGGTGTCTGCTAAGCTAATCCTTCTCTGGAGGGCTGGGGACTGGGTCACAAATAGTTGGTATCCAGGTTGGGACAATTTGGGAGGGACAGACTCAGTGATTATGTAATGTCAGCATCAGTCTCCCACCCATCCTTCTGCTGGGAAAGTGGATTTTCTCTCTGTTTGTGGCTCTGGTGTTTGGTCCTCGTTGCTGTCTTTCATACCCTGGAGGAATTGCACTGTTGTGCAGCTGCTCCCCACCCCAAAGCCGAGGAGGTTCCTGTGCTAGGCGTCTGCATCTTCCACATGGGCGACAGCCTCTGCAGCCCTTTCTGATTTTCCTCATCCTCCTCCAGATAGGGCAGCAGGGCAGTCTCAGGTCTTACTCAGAGGTCAAGGTGTAGCAGCTGAATCAATGAAGTGACATCTTTAATTACATATTTCATCTAGCGCTTTCCCGAGGAAAAAGCATCCTTCCTTAGATAGTGACATAGTGAATAGTCCCAGCACCTAATATTGCTTCCTTTTCCTCAAGTTCAAGATTTTTTGGGGGGATGATTCCTTCTTCATCTTCCACCATGGGAATTTATACCCACTCCTTAGAAAACTCCACTATAGGAGGTGATCTCATGTAAGAGTTAGTCGCCTGTTTTGTTTTCCCCTCTTCACTGCAACAAGCTTCCCTACGTCTAATTTATTCTCAGTTTGCAAAAATACCAACAGGGTTAGGGACTCTGACACCACATTCTGAGCTAGATTGATGTAGTCTAAAGTCAGAACAACAAAAACCAGACAAGCTTTTCTTGGCCTCGTCTTTTAGGTTTCCATCTATGAGAGCATCTGAAGAATTGTCTCTAATTTACTGCTAAATAAAATTGACACTTGATTGATCTGCCCAACTCCTGCCTCTCATTTTGCAGATGTAAACAAACTGAGTTTAAGTGCTTTTACATTAATAGTTCTCTTCAGTTACTCAGTTCCTAAAAAGATGGGAGGGTTGGGGGCTGTCTAAACCCTGGAGTCACTGCTTCTGAAATATAGATTATATGGGGACAGTTATAGAGAAAAATGTATCCGTCACAGCTGTTTGATTTCAAGCAATGAAAACCAACCTTGCCTAACTTACAGAAGGAACGTATTGGAAGGACATTGGGTAACTCATAAAAACCGAAAGGGAGAAACAACCTAAATGTCCATCAACTGGTGAATGAATAGATGAAATGCAGTAAGTCTGTGTGATGTAGGAATGACAAATGCTGCAACATGGGCAAAAGCTTGAGAAAAATATGCAAAGGAAAAGAAGTCAATTTAAAAGACCACATGTTGTATTATTCCATTCAGATAGAAAAAGTATCTGGAAGAGGCTAATCCACAGAGACAGAAAGCAGGTTAGTGATGCTCTAGGCCTGGAGACCTGGGGGGCAGTAAATGCACAGTGCCTGCTCATGGGACTGAGTTGCTTTTGAGGGTAATGAAAATGTTCAAAAATTGAGCCTGTGGATGAGTGCACAGCTCTTAGAATGTACTAGAAACATTGTATTTTCTATTTCAAAGGGCTGCATTGTATAGTATATGAATTACGTTGATGAAGCTGTAATATAATTTTTAATAGACCACCTCCAGAAAAAATCTTCAAGAAATATAAGAGGCTGAAACTTCCTGCTTAAAAATAATCGTGTGGTATATATCTATATCTATATCTATATATATATATATATATATATATATATATACATGGTGGAATATTACTCATCAATTAAAAATGACAAATTTGACGATTTCATAACAACATGGATGTACTTAGAAGAAATCATATTAGCAGAAACAAGTCAAAAAGAAAAAGACATAAACCAAATGGCTTCACTAATATATGGGATACAGTGAAAAAATAAACAAAAGCCTTGAGGAAAAGTCAAAACAAGCTAAGCACCAAACTGAAGCACACAACTTTGGGCAGGAGGGAAAGGGGAGGAATGGAGAGGAGGATGGGGAAGGGGGTTAAATCCCTGGGATTACAATGATGTGAAATTTATATATAAATAAATTTTAAAAAATACTCAGGACTCAGGGAATCTGGAGGGCACCTCACACGGACTGAATGACCTTCAGTCACTCCTGTCTTGATGTTTGCTTACTCCATTCAAAATACAGCATCCCAGGAGTGCATCCTATTGGCTTCCTTGGGATTTGCAGTCTAAACAAACCTACGTCAAATTGAAAACAATAATTCCCCAAAAGGAAATGAAAGGGCTGTTACTAAAGGAGGAAAAATGGATGTGAGAGGCCAAAATCAGTGCCCATTCACCTGCAGTATGTCCCAGGTCCAGAATTGTGTATCCCAAGAGACTCCTTAGTTTGTAATTCCTGAGATTTAATGTCTCCCAAATATTTTCCTTTTCTTCTTTTCTCACAAATATTCACAGTGGTGTCTAATAGCTGAGCACAGTGACCTTCACCTGACCTCTCCCCCACTGCAGATTTATATGGAAGGAATTCCTGTGCTTCTTGGCATAAAGCAGGAGGCAAAACAAGGTTCAGACAAATCCACCTTCAGTTTCTTTAGTTGTCCTTTGTGTCACATCTAGTTTTCTTTACAAGGGAAAGTTGAATAAAAATATCATTTAAATATATTATTTAACTGGTGCCTAGTGCCATTTTCTCCCATATTTAAGTTTTTCTTAGTGTAATACATTACTCTTGTCTCTAGTTGTCTAGTATATATGGAGATTTAACCTGAAATACAGAAATATACACAGACAGAGGAGAGGGAAGTGAAAATTTATTACCACATTCATAAATCTTTTTGTATCTGTGTACTTCTTCACAGATTTTAAAGACTGTAAACATTAAAGGTTGCTGAAAGAGATACTATTATAAAGTGAATGTGTCTCCAAAAATCATCTGTTTAGATCCTAGTTTTAGTGTGGCAGTATTTAGAGGAGGCTTTGGAGAGATAATTAGGGTTAGATGAGGTGATGATGGTAGCGTTCTGGGATTAATGCCCTTATAAGAAGAGATCCCAGAATTAGTATTTTCCTCATACACAAAGAAAAGACCACGTGAGCACTTGTGAAGATGACAGCCACAGGCTGGCCAGGAGTAGAATGTTGGAGTGACACTCCCCTTGCCAAGACCTTGGTCTTGGTCAATTAGTCTCTAGCCTGATGAGAAATTAAGTCCTGTTGTTTAAGCTACTCAGGTTATGGTAATTTGTTATGGCAACCTGAGTAGACAAGTACAGGCACTGATTATACCTACCTGGTTGTATATCTGTGCTGTACAACAATTTCATTATCTTATAAATATTAATTGATAACTGTTGATTCTAACACCAGCCCATTTTTCATCAGATCCCTGGGATTCACTTTCATAACATGTATTTCTTCTTGATTATACTTTTACTGATCTATCTACATGTATATTTAATTATCATTTCTCCAGATAGAGTATAAACCCATGAGGGTAAGGCCTTTCTTCTGTGCTTCACTATTTTATCTTCAGGGAATATCACAGAAGACACTGAAAAATAGTTCTCAAGTACATAAATAAATGAATTAGTCCTGATGACTGATGAGTATAACTGATTTATAATTTATTTGATTGTTATAGTATAGAATTCTATTTTAAGTTTCTAAGAGCCTAATGCATATAATGGAGTAGAGCTTCAACTCAGTGACTACCTTTATGGGGAATCTGATTTTTTCAGCTATAAAACCAAATTGTAAATGACTGTCCACATTAGGACTACCATCTGAAAGTAACTTAAAATCCTGTGGGGAGATCATTAGCCTTGTGTTTAACATATGTGTTGGTAAGTACTGACTGTCTTAATTTGTTCCCCTGAGCAGGTCTGAGAGAGGAACTTTGGTACAGAGAGGTTGTTCCAGGAAAAAAAAAAAATAGTGAGGGATAGGGAGATGAAAGAGGGAAGGAAAAAAAGCCTATATACAGCTGTATTGTCAAAATTGGTATTTTATGCAAGCAGAGTTTCCTTAAATTGTGACTTCTAGAAATTACACAGAAGTGTCTGTTTAAAGGGTGAGAGGCTGGGTCATTTATTCACCTGTCACCAGTTCCTGCTTATCATCAGCCAAGGATTGTCCCAAGACCACTTATTCCCTATGCTTTTAAGCTACCATTGACTAAGGACTAAGAGGATTCCAAGTAATTTGGAGAAGGCTCTGAGGATAAAGGGGAAAGAAGCACAGTGCTGTCTAAAGTGGAATGTTAATCAACAGCTGTGGGGAACTGTCCCCTACAACTTGCTTGAATCTGAGTTAGGATATCACAAGAGTCGTATGGCAAGACAAGCAAAGTTCATATCAGCAATCTTCTTTTGCAGTAACATAGCTCCTTTCTTCATCTTAACCTCACATCATCATTAGACTGTTCTCTATCCCATGAGCATACAACCTGGAAGATGGAGCAGTGTGTGAGGTACTTCACCAAACTGGAAGATTCCCCAAAGGAATAGCAAAGCAATCAGTCATCATCCTTGTGCAATTCCAAGGCACATCCTTTTCTGTGTGTTTGCATGTTTCTGATTCTGCAAATGGTCTCTAAGCCTAACAGGTTCTGCGAGCAAGTATAGTGGTGGATTGGATTCAAAGAGCAGCCAGCCCAACCTAGCTCTGGGGAAACCATGACTCTTTTGTCATTGGGGTTAAAGCTACTGTTGATGAAAGTAGAGCTGGTGGTAGTGTTGGAAATGGCGACATGAGTCTGGTATGATGTCACTAATGATGGTGTTTTCAATCCTGGCAGGTTTGGAGGGGGTGACTGAGGATTTATGCCAGAATTATTTTCCACCCTTTCTACAAGTTTCTCCCACACAAGATGGCTCCCTGAGGGCCTTCTCTCCATCACCCATCTCCATGCTTGGCACAGGGCAGATGTTTGATACATGGTTTCTGTTTAATTATTATGACTGAATTAATTAGTAATTTGTTTCAGCCTAAGCATTGTTTTCACAAACTGTTTTTTCCCTGTTTTCATACTCACCATTCTCCAAATATTAAGCTATGTTTTAAAACTTAGGGTGTGCCACTACTAATTATATTAGCCCATTCAGTATTCTACAGCAAAACAGCACTGACTGATTGGTGGTTTAAACTTGAGAAACTTATTTCATCTCATGTCTAAAGGCTGAAAATCCAAGCAGGGTTGGTGTCTGGTTAGTTCTCTTCCTGGCATGCAGTCAGAAGTCTTCCAACTGTCGTTATGTGGCCTCACCTCTATGAGCAAGAGAAGGATTTCTGGTGTCTCCTCCCTTCTTATGGGGACACTGATCCTTAGGATTAGGGCCCCAACCTTATGACCTCACTTGGTTTTTACTACCTTCTCAAAAGCAATAGCTCCATATGTGGACACATTAGGAGGAAGAGCTTCAACATATAAATTTTGTAGCAACATATTTGATCCAAAACCATAAGCATATGAAAAAGCCCATTTTATTTTAAAGATATCATTAATTAATCCTGTTGGAAAATAACAGGCTATATTATGACTCACTATCAGGGACCTAAAACATAGCTGATGAAAGAGTAATTATGGAAAGGTTGGGTTCCCCAAAAGCCAACCCTGAGAATAGGGGTCCTGTGCAAGTGGTTTATTAAACAAGTCCCAGGAATCACTGGTAAGGGAATAGGGGAAGTATGGCTAGAAGGAAAAAGAAGGAAAGTAAATAGGCAAATCAGACAGTGTCCCAAGGGCTGATCTCACAGGGAGCTCTGGAATGTTAATTAAATTTAGAGTCACACTGACTTGAGAGCTGACCTTCCCTACTCCTTAGCCTGTCATCAGCTAAGGGCTTGCTGGAGGAACAGATTTTTAGGCATGTGCAGTGTAATGCACCAAAAAAAATTTCTTCAAACAAGACAGACAAGGATGTTCATTGGAAGGAAATGTCACAATGTAGGGGACAGTGCACAGATGTGGATTTGAGGAGTCTAGGGTTACCATAGCAGTTTCCTACAGAAATTCTGGAAGAATAGAGTATATGCAAGGATGAGAGAGCCAATTAGCATTGGAGCCAGCATCCTGATCAGCACTCCCTACCAGCCCTACCTCTTAGACTGAAGGCACCAAGTCCTTAGCTAACCATTTATTTACAAAAAGAACATGGAAAAGCCTGTGTGTTTGCCACTGGAGAGTCACATCCTTCATGAGGGAAACTTTAAAAGACTAGTGACTTTTTGGATTCCTGGGGTGAGGGAGGGGATAATCAAGTGATGGACTAGGGTCTAGCACATCCTTATTAAATGCTGGCTCTTCAACTTTCTAATTGTGTGACCTCAAGTAAGTGGATGCCATGACTCAAGTTAAGTGACTAAATCCAACTAATTCTAGCTGATCTCTATGAGACAGAAGCATCATATAAATAAAGCTGCTAAGAAATGATGAAACACCTAAGAGCATGTAGGAAATATCAGTTTTTCCTTCCACTCTCATCTTTCCTCCTTCATATCATGTGCCTGCTTCTGGAAACATTTGAAGGCAGCTCTAACTCCACCTGTCTCTTTTGATCTGTTGTCTATGAAACTTTGGGAAGGGAGGGACTTATGGTTTGATGGTGGCTTTCCTTCCATATTTCTGGCCTTTTACTGAGACAAGAGGATTTGTACTTTCTTTTATGATTCAAAATATATTAAGGGGAGGAAACCTAATTGTACTTTGGTAGAGAAAAGGGAGTACAACCCAGGTGAGTGTGCCAACATGGTGAGTTCAACCATTTATTCATTCCATGTTTATCTGGTGCTTAGTGCTAACTACCTTATTAGGTCCCCTGGAAAGAAGAAAGAGAAAGTGCCCTATTTCTCTCCTTTAAAAGCCTTAGAAAAGAGGAGAAGAGAATATAAATAGGTGATTAGTGAGAACCAAAAGCAAATACTTGCTACCCAGGTTCAGTGACTTGTGTGTTTTTTTGAAAGAGGAGTATGGGGTGATAGAGGATAAACTGATTTTTCTTAAGAGCATATACCAGTTCTTGATTGCTGTTGTTCTATTTCATCTTCTTCCTTCACATGCCTTTCTGCAGAGTCTGCATTTACTTTAACAGTGAATGAAGAACCAGATAGCATGGCAGAAGAAACATAAACTTTGGATTTGGACCTAACTAGCCTTAAGTGGTTTATTTAAATCTTACTCCATTATTTACCTTTCTATTGGTTTAATCAAGCCATAGTTTCTGTAAACATCAGTTAGCGCATCGACATTGGGTGCAAAAATCAGTGATAATACAAAGCAAGGACCTGAAAGAAATAGGTTAGAGTAGTCACCTAACAAACGGAGGCATCCTTAGCATTGTTACTGCCAACTCCACCACCACTGCTGCCCTTTCTGCTATGCCTAGTCTTCTTCCAATAACCCAACAGAGCCCATAACTGGAGGCATCTATTTGGCCCCTACCCACACAGACATAGTGGAATTACAATCCCATTTATATCTTACAATTCCACTGAGAGATTGGAAAGAGGTGGGATTAAGGTAGCCTGGGTTCAAAGAGAAGTGACCCATCAGTAGGAAGGGAGGAAAGGAGATTCTTTGAACTAGAGGATGGCAGTGGAGTATAAGAGTGGAGGGAATGAAGGAGAAAAAGTAGTTAAGTCTCTTACCACCATCTTTCCACAAAGTTTCAACTTCTGATGAATGAATGAGATCCTCCCTTAGTTCAACTCCAGACCTAGTTCATACCCTTCCAGTCCCTCTGTTGTTAGGAAAATAGACTAAAGGTACCACAGGGTCTCTCAAAGGTTGCCTTTCCTGAAGTAGCCAATGTGAGATAAACTTAGGGGGCAGGCACTAGAGATGTCAAACTACTGCTGTGGAGAATGGTTGAAATGAAAAGACCATGGGGGGAAGAAGGATGAAGGAACACTGAATAAAATTTGGCCCATCCAGAACCAGCAGGGACATGACCATTTTGGGGTTCTTTAGCATAAGGAAGGTGTGAAACCATCTAACTCATCCTCAGATGGAGGAGTGGCCCCTAACAGGCATGACATACTCATCAGTAACTATGGTGAGAATCCAGCGAGGGTTGGCATTAAAGAATTTAAGAGTCGCTTCTGGCTTGAATATCCATGGGCAATTTTAAAACAAAAGAGAGTGAAACTGAAGTTACTCTCAATAGTGTAATAGTAGAAAGTGGGGAAGAAACAATTATTATACATTTGAGATACAAACCCCAAATATTCTTACTCTCTATGAGTCTCATAATATTAGACATTTTCACCTCCAGGAATTTGGCCTATGTCTAAAGTTCTGCCACTTTTTCACACTAATTTCTTTTTGAGTGGTCTATGAGTTTCATCTGGTCCATGGTGAATGCCATTAACTCAGACTGGCAAACCACATATCAAATGCCTTCTGTGAGTAGCAAGCAGCTATGTGGACATTTCACCTTTGCAAAATGAGAGAATGCTGGAGGCCTCTGCCACTAATAAGCACAGTGCCCAAAGCAACACCTTGGTAGACCTGGACAAGTGAAGAAGCAGAAAACTGCAACACTACCTGTTCTCCCCCTTGTGGAGCCCTGACCCCTCCATCATATCTTTCTGAGTGAACTGCTTTCTGCACCACCATCATCCTCATAACCCCAGGACCAATCTTCAGGATTTACTCACCAACATTTTGACATCCAAGGTTGCAATACCATTATGCTTTGGTCTTGTTATCCTTACTTTGTAGCTAAAGTAAGAGTCTCAGATTCAAGCTCATGTGGCTGGAACCTGGTCACTGGGAAGCCAGCAAAGAGTTGTCCTGCCTGAAATCAGCCCCAACTTGACCCACTTGATCCTGCCCACCAGTAGAATCTCTCATGTTTCTGGCCTTTCCTCTCTCCTGTTTCTCTCAAAATGTACCTTTTCTTTCTGTCACTCCATCAGAGCCCTGCTCTTGATAAACTAGCAGAGAGAACACCACCATGAAGAACATGATCTCAGGACCTGAGTCCCCATCTCAGCTCCGCCTTCACTAGCTGTGCAGCCTTGCACAAAACACCTAACTTCTCTATACCTCAATTCTGTCTGCTGCAAATGTGATAAATAGTACCTCTGTTTCAAAAGACAGTTGTGATAATTAAATAAAACATCACACATAAAATATTTAACACAGCACCTGACTCCCTCTATGGCTCAGTACTCATCTTCAGTATTATCTGTGCTAGTTGATTGCAGAGAGTTTGCCTTTGGATAAGACCTCCTACAGATAGGCTCTTACCACCTGTGGGCATGATGGGCAGGAGTCTGGGGGGGACTGGAAGCTGTGGGTCTCTGGGCGCACATTAGAGAGGTGTGGAGGTCACAGGCAGAAGTCACAGTGGACTTGGCATTAGATCATCCAGTCTAATGATGTCTCACCCGTCATCTGCAGCCTTCTTGTGAGCTGAGCCAGTGCTCGTTAGCACTTGCACCTCAGCTTAGGAATGGACAGGGTAGGAAATTGGCTGAATCTGTCTCTCTCACAACTTCTTAGCCAAGAAAGGGAGCCAAAAATCAAGTAAAAGCTGGGTTGGAGTTCAAGTGCCTTATGAAACTGAGGCCTGCATGCTCTCTCCCCTGCAGCATTGGCTATTTGAGTAGATGTTGTACTTAACAGTTTTGACACATGTGCTTGACCCTGTGTGTGAAGTCCTGACTCCAGGAGTTTTGAAAGAGTTCCTTACAGTAGCCTGATCCTTCTGACAAAGGAAACACATTTTGACATAAAGCACTTGACGAGGAAGTTGCACACCTGGACTCTACCCTTTAATATGCCTGCCCCTTAACCCTATCTCAGAAATAGGTAGCATGTGCCCCTGACAGAGAGAGATGGAGGGCATATCACGTCTATTCATCTGCTCAGCATTTGCTCTGTAAATACTTGGCTGAGTCTCATGCAATGGATGAAGGACTGTTGAAGCTCAAGGATTAGAACGCACACCAATGGTGACAATACCATGAATTCATGAGAACAAAACCTTCACTGAGTGGTTACTCCATGGTTCTGACCTTACTCAACTTATATCTTTTAGTCCTTACAACTAAGAGGATGCCATGACTTCATCAATTTTTCAGATAAACTGAAGCACAGGAAGTGTTTGTAACTTGCCTACATGTGTGCGTCTACTAAGGGCAGCCCAATAGAATAGAAAGATAAGGGGGCACATCACTTGCTTTTGAGAAGCTCACAGTCTGGAGTCACTCTCAGCCATAAGAGCTGAGAAATAATATTATTTGTGCTATAACAGATAAATGGATAAAATGTTTCTGAGAAAACAGGAGGTGTTCCTTTTGTCTGTTGAGCTGGGTGAGGAGGATAAGCTCAGGGAGGATTCAAAAGTTGGACACATTTGAGCTGGATATAGAGACACATTCCTTCTGTAAAGGATCTGTGACAACTTGCCATAAATGATGTGTATGAAAGAGCAATGGGAAAATCAAGATCATGAAAAGAAAAAGAAAATTAAGGTTTTATCTGTTTCTCCATTATCTTATTTCATAGAAACAGCCATAGGAATTTCACAATGAAGATATGTCAGGCTTGGAATGCCTTTTAATAAGTTATAGAAGAATCTTTGGTGTGAAACTCTGAAGGCCCTTCAGAGCAGTCCACACACCAGAGCCCACTCACTACCTGGGAGTGAGAAAGGATGAGCTATGTGGATACAGATGGCTTGCATTAAAACAGAATGGAACAAAAATGACAATGACCAAAAAATCTGAGCACCAAATCTAAAGCACCAAAGAACAAACTTCTAGATGCAGGTGTATATTTTGATGGAACTCTTATAAAAAAGGCAACCTCTTATATTCTACAAGGAAAGAAGCAGTAGAGTTTCACTTAATCATGGTTTATAAACCTAAGAAATACCAGGAAGTCAGAGACTAGGATAATATAAAGATTGGGAATCCATAAATATGAGAATTGACTATGTCTCTGAGCTCCCTGGCAACCATGTCAAAAAGAAAAATATACATCTGGTCATATGTATCTGGTTATTAGAAAGATGGAGGCTAACCATTGCCCTGGAGTATCCATGATTTTTCTCAGTATCAAATTCTGAAATCACTTTGTTGCACAGTGCAAATGAATTATGTAGAAGCTAATTAATGGCAATCTTAAAGAAAATGCAAGTGCAGAAAGGTGATATTAATACTTCTATGAAAATGGCCTTTGATGAAACTTCATTTGTAAGACTAAAGCAAAACTCATTGGAAATATATGCATAGCACTGAGTACTGCTGAAAGAAGAGGTATGTAATTGCATGCAAAGCATCACTGTACACACTCACACATACCCTTGCAAAAAACTCAGATTAATTTAATATTAATGTGTTTTACCAATGCAAGTATACTGGTATTAGTCAAGTATATTAAATCCTAATTACATGGTAGCTTTTGCTTATATATGGTTTTGCCCTCAGCCATGGGACATTTATTCTTTGTAAAATTCAATTATATTCAGCAAACAACAATTGAGCCTATTATTATCAGACACTATGCTAAGTATTGGTGATGCAAGGATCTTAAGATACACTGCCCTTGACCTCAGGGAGCTCAACAACTAGGGAAAATGATAAAACAAATAGACAAAGAGGGCAATAATGATAAGCAGTGGGTGGTCAGAGGAAGCAAATAAGATCTCTTATCCACAAGACAAGAGATGAGAGCTTTGTAAAGGAGATGACCTGTGGGCAGAATCTTAAAAGATGCACAAGAATTGTGGGACAAGGAAATGAGAGAGGACAAGGCACACAGAGGAAACTGCATGGACCAAAGCAGTGCACTTGGGTGGAATTCTTTGTCTCATGACTGTGGCATAAATCTACATCTAGTAAAAATGCATAGACCTACACAGCTTTAGGAACTATGGAGATTCAGCAGCTCTCTGTCCTTGTTGCTCATGGCTTCACTGTTCAAGTATGTTTGTGCTAATTATTGTGGCTTTGACCTTTAAAACAGAATGTCCCTATCCCAATTCCCCAGTACTCCTCCCCAGAAAGGCTGCTGCCAGCAAAACACTCTTAGGCAAATATTGAGTGAAAAGAAATTGCAATAGACAGGTACAGATGAAATCCACACATAGACAGATGTGAGTGTATTTTCTGCTGTGTTCAGCCCTGGAAACCAGTCATTATTCTTCTATCTGAACATCTTTTACCAGCCCCACTCCTACCTTCCATTGAGCTTTTCCTGAATCAACTTCTATGTTGTAGGATCTAGGAAGTTTTTCATCTTGCACTTGCTTTGTGATCTTATTCAAGTCACTTAAAATCTGAGTAGCAGGTTCCTGGAGTGGTATGTGTCTGCTCCTCCTTCACAGATGTGGGAGAAGCCTGAGAAACATGGCTTATGGGACTTTCTACTTCTTTCACCCTGACCACCAGCAGAAACAGATCTCATCCCCTATGTTTTCCTTGACAAAAAGTTTCCCCTTGTGACCTTGTTCCTATGGGAACTCTTGGAGACCCATCTGAACTGTTTTCTCTCAGACGGGTGCCATCTTGCTTCTTCCAAAGGAAGCAGGAAGCCACCACTTTGATACTTATTCCAGATATAAAGAAAGGCACAGGATTGTTGAACAAATAGCATATATGTAAGCACAAAAAATAATGTCAAGGTGACATTCAGAAGTAAGTAACTAACCTACAATATTCATAGTTTTCTGAGAAGTGATGTTAAGAATACAATGAGAAAGATATATCTTTGATTGAGGACGTTATCTTCCAAAATTTGGGATTGAACTAATTCACTCAATGTGGGGGCTATTGTCTTGTTCCCAAAATACTCTGGGGAAAGTGGTATAATCTGTGGGAATAATGAGCAGTTGAATATTTTAACTTAACTGCTGCTGACCTCAGAGAAGACCCCCCACAGTTCCCCAGAAAGGGCTGAATCAAACCTGGGAATGAAGCCACCTCCCTTGAGTTAACACAAATCTCTTAATGCCAGACTCATTAACAGCTCACCCCACTCCAGCCTCCGCAGATTTTTTTTTTCTAACTAAACCTTTTCAGAGAGAAGGCAGGCATTTCATTTTCCCCAGATATAATATCCATGGTGGTTTGACAGATTCCTCCTTAGTCTTCTACAATGAATTCACAGGAGAGATGTCTCATTAAAAATCTCATCATAAGCTTTGTCATTTTCTCCTGATTGAATGTTTCTTCTCCCCATTTCCTTCCACTCTAAACCCAAGTGTTTCATGGCTGGCATGTTGTCATCGTATTGATGGAAAATACCTACATCACACATGATGGGGTGTGTCATGGACATGAAGTTCTGATAAGCTAGTAGAAGGCCTATCACACCTAGAAACAGCAGTAGGCATGGCACCTCCCAAGACCAATACCTTTCACTCTGTATGATATTTCAGACAGATGTAACTGTCACACAGTCTGATGTGACTACCTACTGTGCATCCCCTGTTCTTAGTGTGTAGGACATGCAGTGGAAATACAATAACCACCTCACCTATAATCTCCACGAGACTAGAAGAGGGATAGACCAGCAAAGGAGGAGGCAATGTACTGGAGTACCTCTTATGTACGGGAACTTTACTTATTGATTTCATTTTCAAAAGTACTTGTTGACTATCCTATTAAAAACATAAGAAGAAGAAAGATTTCTTAGAGTTAAATCATGTCAAGCCAAGCCAGTTTGTGCATACTCCACTAAGGTATATTGAACATAAATTGCACCATCCATTTTTTTGACAGTCAAGAACTCAATGATTTGGGTATCTTGTTCATGTTCACTGGGACTTATTGCTTGAGGGGACAACACACAAATATAAAATAAAAATGATTCCATCTACTAAAGTGCTTACAATCACTTTGGCAAGAAAAAGAATTAAGAGTTATTGCCTGCTTCTTGAACATCAGGCACTCCTCCTATATATTTTTTCCAAATGTTTTCCTTAATCATTTCCTCCATAAAAGTTTAGAGACTCCTCCTATATTGTTTTGTTCAAGTTTTCCAGTAGACATTTTATTGTTGAGGAAACAGAAATTCAAAAGGGTCAAGTAATTTTCAAAATTTTGTATAGCTTCCAACTGGTTGAATTCAAACTTGGATTCTTGTTAAACGGTAGGATCCTAGAATAGTAGGGTAAATTTAACCAAGTGCTCAATCTCCTTGGACCAAGTTCAGTGAATATCAGTAAGACAGAAAGCAGTGGTTGAGACTTCTTAGATGGGTGGAGTTTGAATCCTTTGTAGGTATTAGATGTGAGATAGATAGGAAAGAGAAACAGACTGGCATTTCATGTGTCAGAAAAGCTTTTACATGAGCAAAGTCCTGCATTGATTACACACTACTCACCTTAATACACTTTCTGAAAACACCCACAAGATCCATACAACTTATATACGCAGAATGGTTCTGTGATAGGATGTAGCACAGCAACACACAGGATACACTCTGAGCTCAGGTCATGAACCACCACCAGCATATGGGCAAAATTATCTTGATTCCAGGAACCCCGAATCCACTCAGGATGGTGATCTCTCAACCACTGTCACCACTTACCTACCCCAACCTCCACTGAAACCAGTTGTAAATCATAAAGCCAATTATTATATCAAGTCCCTGAGTACAGTGAAAGCTCAGTTCCACTAATTGTTGACCCCCCAGGTGAGGCAAAATAGAAGACCAGGGTGAGTAAGTGAAATCTTGCAAGAATCAGTCATATGGTCCTGAACTAAGTTGGTAAAAAGTGAAAAACAGAGGGAGGAGGAGCTAATATCAAAGTTCCATATAGAAGGCAGAACAGAGGAGTAAAAAATTTCAGAGCTGGGTGTTGGGATAACAGATATGTTCTAAAAAGATAAGAGTATTTCAATATGATACAAGTTGAGTCTGAAATATATATGGGATTTAAAAAATATGTATTTAAAATATTTATTTATATGTGTTACATATAAATATATGCTATATACATATATATGTATTATATATGTATATATATATATATATATATGATTGAAAATCAGTGACAGTTGAAGGAAAAATTAGAAATTAGGGACCTGGAAGACTTTGGTGGAAAGGTCAGAGAGAGTGAATGTGCTGGATCATGTTGAAAGATGCACTGGGAAATATCACCGATAGAAGATGGAAGGAAGAAGAGAAATGAACCAAGCAAAGAAAAAGTATCTTATTTTGCCAGAATTGTGAAATAAAGTCCCATGAACTAGGTGGCTTGGGCACAGTGAGAGATTTAACATTTATTAATAATAGGATAAATCAATCATAACAGTGTGCTGTAATAGAAGTTATGTAAATATGCTCTCTCAAACTGGCTTACTATACATAATGTCTTCAAATTGTCGCCAACCATAGGTATATGATTCTGTGGATCAGGGGACACTGTTATTCAGTTCACTAAGGAGACCATGCTAAGTGAGGAGGAGTTTCAAGAAAGGACAGGTGTGTAGTGATCCAGGGAGCTGAAGGCAGCACACACTCCTTTTCTTCGTGGCAAATGTGAGTCCTTGCCTTTTCAGCACTGAGTCCAGGTTCATCATAGGCAATCATTACTTGATGCTGAGAATGTTTTCTACTCATTCACTGATTCAAGCATGGTAGAACAAAACAAATAAGAAAATACATAATATAGCCAGATGTAGCTTTATTATTTTTATTATTACTATTGCTATTATTTATTATCCATGATCAGGTTTCACAGGGTGACATGGGAAGAGCAGCTTGCTGGGATTTGTGAGGAGCCATGTCATTGTGTTACCAGCCCTCTTGCATCTCAAATGCATGGTTGAACCAGAGCAGCATTCCACCCCATCTTTACCATTCCTTTCATAATACTCCTAGGGTCTTTTCTCTGCAAATTGCTATCTTGAGATTTACTACATCTGATTAGCTTTTTCAATTCTATTCTTTTTGCTCTCTGAAAGTGGAAGAGATAAGAAATACATAATCTAAATACATATTTATGCAAATTCATACATTCAAATAAAATTTATTTAGCATCTATAATGTGTCAAACATGTTTATGTGTTCTCTGAGTGCTTTGAGGAAGTTGCATTTAGTTAGGCAGACAGAAAATAGTCATGTAGTTGACTTGAGATAATTAATGTTATGTCAACATATAAACAAAAGGTGGCATAAACAAATCAAGAAGGGTAATATGATAGAGAGTGAACTGGGTAGAGAGCAAAGACCAATAGAGTCACCTGGGAGGACCTGTCTGCATAAGGAGATTTGAGTTGAAGCATTGACACAAATGCAAATGTCTTGAATCCTTAGACAGATTTGTTCTGCATTGGTTCGAGAACTGAGCCAGGCCCAGTGTGAGGAAGTTGCATAGAGACAGAATCAGATACAATATTAAAAGGGTTTTTCATACCATCAGAGTGACCATTCATCGGGGGGGGGGGGGCAGGCATGAGTTCACCATCTCCTGGAGTGTTCAAGCTTTAAGAGAGATGAGCATCCATAAGAAAGACTATAGAAGGACATTCTAGAAACTGTGGCATATTGGAGTCACTGAAAGGACCTTCAAACTCTAAGAATGTATGATTTCCCATCAAAGTTTTGCTCATTCAACTGTGCAACTGGCCAACAGGGGTAGAAGGGAGCAGTAACACTTATCTCTGAGCAGGGATTTGGACCACGCTAAGTGGAAAACAAACCCTGCCTCCAGGATAGTCTGAGGTCTCTCAAGCACTGCCCTTTTAACAGTTCATTTCTCAAGTGACTATTATTCATTCAACTTTTAAAGTCAAAATCTAGCAATCATTCTTCCTCATTCCTTTCCATAACCACCCATATTCAATCAATCTGCAAGGTTTCATGGTTCTACCTCCAAACTGTAGCTTCAAATGCTTCATTTCCTGCCATCTTCACCTGCCTTTTGCCTGTCTTCCAAAAGCCATATTATCTCTCGCCTGGGCTACTATAGAACTGCCTACTTATCTCCCACATCCTCTCTGCCCTTTCCCCTACAGCCAAAATGATTCTTTGAAAATAATCATCTGATGAGCTAATTCCCTGCGTCAAGTCCCCCACCTACATCTCATTGCATTTGGCATTCCAAATGCTTGGTGACCTGGTTCCTATCCACATCTCAGGCATCTCACTGTTCTCTCTGTACTTTCCTGGCTGCCATCAACTGGTCTTCTGTGCACTCCAGATAAGTCAAGTCTTTCCTCACCTAGGGCTGCAGGCAGGCTGCCCCTTAGGTAGAACGCTCTTCTCTGGGCTCTATGTATGTTGTTGCCATCCTTCACACTCCATTTATCTCTCTCCTTCTCAAGGGCACTTATCCCAATCAGTTACTTTAATATTAACTTGTTCACACATTTGTTATTTATCTTTCCAAGTAAAACAGGGGTTCCTTTAGAAAGGAATTTCATCTAGGTGTGTCACTGTCTTGACACATAGTAGGTGTTTTTATTCATTCAGTAAATAAGTGAATAAATCCATACAAGGATGACACACTCTATTACTTACAAGAAAGGAAATGGGTTTGTAGGGATTTGATGTGGGATAGCTTGTAAGGCTTGAATCAAATGAGTCAATACATATAACTCCCCCCACTTAACACCCACACACAATGCCTGGAACGTAATCAACACTATAAAATGTGAGCTTAAGCCATAGCTGTGACATAAGCAAACTTGTAAGAAAAAAAAAAGGATGTTAACCTGCATAGGAAAATGAATCTCTTCATTCCTCTAATACACAGGTACTGAGTCTGTGTGAGGGGAGGTATATGCGCAATCAGTTGTAAGCATCACATCAAATGGCATGACTCAAGAACAGAACAGACTCTTCAGTTTGTTCCGTGAACAGCCCAGAAGTAACAGTTCTCCCCCCTCTCAAAGATTCTCTCTTCATGACTCCCCCCTCCCGTGGAAACCACAGAGGGTCATTTGTATCCAACATGGAAGGGCGTGCCCCAAAGCAGGACATTGCACCCCATGCTACTTGTACGTGCGATGCTGAACTACTCACAGACTCTCCTCATGATTAAAGAGCACTTAGGAGTCTCTGCACTCAAAACAATAAACGCCACTTTAAGACCTTCTCCAAACCACCTTGTATTGAAGCTAACCTATTTTCTCCTATTGAGCATGAAGAATTGCAGTTGGTCAGCAGAAAGCTAAATATAGAAGTCCGTATTGTCTCCAAAGCACCCTTGCCTTCACTCATCTCCCAAGTATCCCAATCTCCTGCTCTCATTCTAGCAATTTAAAATTTTCACAGAAAAGTCCCTGAAACTTAAGCCCAGCTTTTACCTTTCAGTAGAATGTGGTATTCTTCACCAGACGAATCATGAAGATATCACTGGGCATGCAGTAGTAATTTACTAAATGCACATGTTTGAAAAGTGAAGGAGTGGGAAATAGCCTGGAAGGAGGATACATAAGTGGCACCCTGGATGCTGCAGAGCCACATCTAATGTCTCATCACATGGTCATATAAGTCATACTCTGCATAGAAGCACCTTGTAAGGTACTTTTTTGCTCACTGCAGCCATGATTATAGAGGAGTCTCCCTTTTTCTAAAGCAGCAAACAAACTGCCAGCTGTTCCATGAACACCATCCTTTGCAAATAGAAATGAACAGGAACTGAACTTGTGAACAGAACTGACTCTCAGCCTGGATTCTGCCACTAACAGCCAGGGCTCCTGGCATCCACATCCTTAAAATGATGAGTGTGAAGGAGAGAATTGTTTTTCACACATTGTATTTTCTAGCTGCAGAGCCACGTCCTCTGATGAAAATGTTCTCACAAGCCAGTAAGTAAAGTGAATAACCTTGAGGGTATATTGGTGGAAGTGGGTGGGGGCACACACACCTTGGATCCCCATCTTGAACACTTCATGCCGGTTACACACAGTAGAGAATTGCAGGCATTGGTGCCTGTCTCTAACTTTCCCTTTTGTGCAGTATTTCTGTAATTTTATTAGAACATGCCACACAGGACAATATTCCCTAGAGGTTGTAATGAGTTCACACAAATGGAAGTAATATCTATAATTCTACTGGGCAGCCTGGCTGTTCAACAGAGCAATTCTCTTCAGGCCCTTGTAGTAGACCCTATGTACTTGCCAGCTGTCACTCACCTACCTGCCTTCTTAAAGCTTCTAATGCTTTGTCTCCACCTACAATCTCCACCCTCTAATGCTTTGTCTCCACCTACAATGTGCTGTAGTACATGTTCCTTTGATACTGGGAGATACTTAAAAACAGTCCCACTGTCAGTCCCAGGACCTTCTTATGCCTATATGTAAATCTCAGTCTAATTGAATATTCATGGTGGTCAATTGAATAGTCATTAAGCCAGAAAGCTCCACAGGGTCCTGTCTTCTCCCCTGTCTGCACACAATCTTTTTAGTACATGCAGCCTTTCCTGACTGGGCTGTTGTCCCCTAGCACTGTCCCTGCCACTCATCTTCTACCCTGGACTCTTTCCCAATTGTCACTCATCTTGACCCGTCAATCCTGTAAGCCAAGCATTTCTGAACACTCTTCATACACATGGATGATGGTTAGAATACCCATTAAAGCCCTTCTTACAGAATAGAAGTTTTCTCCAAGCTACATGAATCAAATGTCTGTGCCAGGAAATCCCAGCTCTCCGTAGGCTTCCATAAAGATAGATGAGCTATTAATGCTTACTAAAAACAGTATCATCAACAAAAGAACTAGAACTTACTGATATTTTCTATGTGTTAAATATCATCATAAATCCTTTACAAGTTTTATCTAACTTAAGTCAGACCAACAACTATCTCTGGGTAGTTTTTTAATGTTCTCTGGTTTCAGTTTCCTCATCTGTAAGAAGGAGAAAATGTCTGTCCGTAGTGATGTTAAGTGCATGAGATGATGTAAGGAAGTAAGCTTTGCAAAGCTAGTCACTGGGCACCAGTATTAATTCTTCCTCCTCTCCGCTCCATACCCATTATTCTCCTCCCTTTTCTGGGTTTGTTTTAAAGGAATCTAGAAAGCTAAATGACCCAGGAAGTGAGCCCTGAACCCCACAGAAACAGACACTGAAGAAAGAGCAGCTATTTCCGTAACTGCTGTATTGAATGTGGCCAAACATACTAATGAGGATGGATGAGACTGTGGGCAGGGGAAGATCTGTGCTCCCAGAGGAGATCAGTGGTGTATGCAGACAATCATGGTGACCAGAAAACTAGGAACCCATGTCCAAACACTCATTTGGGTCAAGACCCCTGTTTAGAGCTAAAACCACCTTTGTGACTTTGACCAGCTGAGCATCAACTAGAGAGCCAGTCCCAGGTGCAGTGCCTTTTCCTAGTCCACCCTACTGGCTTGAGAAATAAGATGACACAACAATTGCTCCCAAATTTAGGCATGTTGACTGCCACTACTCCCTTGGTCGCCATTCATTGGTCATCCAATCTTTCTAGGCCCTGCTATCTGACTTGACAAATGGGCATAATCCCTGCTCATGTCACTGGGTTGTTGTGGGAATTAAATGGCATCATGGTATAAAAGATGCTTTGAATACAGGACTAATTCCAAATGCCCATCTTTCATGAAGCTTTCCCCTACCCTTCTATACAGAATTAATTCCATGTTGCTCTGAACTGCCTCCTGGCTAGTAATAATATGCCCCTGTGATAGTATTTCTCACAGCCTACACTGGATGACATGGAGTTATTCTCATGTATCTGTGTTTCTTCTAACCTGTCATCTCTAGGGGCAGGCAGGCAGATATGGATCTTTACAATCACCTTGGTTAGCACAGTGCTTGGCACCTGAGAGGTGCTTAATGCTTGATGAGTGAAAGAATGAACTGGATGTACCTTTCTGTCTAAACTCACCTACTTGTTACATTTTGTTCAGTATCTGGAGGTAGGAGATGAAAATTTATGTTAAGATCCACACTCCCTAGCCTAGTGCACAGGCCTATGAAGGTAGCTGATGATGTAAGTGGGAAATAATGGCAACAGTGAAGGGTGTGAATAAAAAAAACACAGAGCTAGATCCTTCCCTCCATCATTTTCCCATGTTCTGCCACAGAATACTTATAGGGAACTAGATGGAGCCTTAGAAACAATTGCTTCTTGTCTCTGAAATTGCTTCCTTGTTTTCTGGGAAACAAGTCCCTGAAATGGTTGCACAGAGCCCCAGCTGTTTAATATCCAGTCCACTGATAGGAGCAATTGCTCATCAAACCCCAGAACCCAAATGAGTTCAAGAGGGACCATGGACAGCGGAGGCTGTAGAGGTCTCAGACAAATGGCTGCCCAGCGGATTGGCCAACATTAAGCAACAAACATGATTAAAGGCTAGAAAATAGGACCTGTGAGAAAAGGATGAAGCTATCTGTTTGATTTATTGTGAAGAACAAAAAACAACATGCAAGTCTGTGGGAATTTTCCACAAGAACGATGGTGAAGCCTAGCTCAAAGAAGCCAGAACAGGAAGATAAGGGCATGAACTCCTGCAGAAGGGATTTTGTCCTGGCACAGTGAGAAAGAACTTTTCCACTGCCTGGCAGTTGGCACCACTGGGCATGAGTTGGTCTTTCAGAAGCAGCTTTGTTCAAGACCCACATCCTTTGACACACATTCTGCCACTGGCCCTGACATGAGTGAGCCAGTGGAGAGGTGACAAGTCCCTGATTGTATTTTGATCAGTAAGTGACTGACAGAAAGTCATAATTAATGTATTGCAACTGGAAGAACATGCACTTGCAACATAGAGGGATTATTTTTCAGCATACAGTTTTATTAATTAGCTCATGAATAAATATGAAATGACTGTCCTCATCAAGAACTATTAGTCTATCCAAAGAGTGTATATTGAGCCTGTTAAAAAAATGAGTCTGTTAAAAACAAAAATATTTATAATAAATATAAACTCTCTTGATATGCAGTTGAATGGAAAACACTCTTGTTTTAAAATAGCCTTAGTATTTGTCTAAATCAAATGTAGTAAGACATACAGATAGGGAAAATGACTGTCATGAAGCAATATTTTATGCTCACAGAATCAGGAGGTATGCATGCCATAGCATGAGGCTTGGTCAGGAGACAGAGGGAGTGAAGGAGAGTCTTGAGTAAGAGACATTATTGTTGTGGTTTCCACAAGAAAACCAAGTCAGGATTATAAATTTAACATTGGTTAGTTTGAGGCATACAGGCTGACCCCTGCAGTCTGTATCTGGCCCTAGAGTGACTAGGGCTGTTTGAAGAACTTGGGGAGTACAAGAGGTCAGTCAAGAAGCAAGGGAAGGAGGGGGCTGGGCTCTGAGTTGGTCAGTTTGCATATAAAGGATGCACTGACAGATAGTCATTCATTGTCTCCAGGAATTAACTAACCCTGGGAGGGTTGGTACCTCCCCCTGGTCAACAAGGACCCAGATGGCAGAGAATCAGGAATAAGGAAAATATAGTTAACTCTTATACTGGCAGATGTGACTAAGCACACCATTTATAGTTATATTGATAGTGATGGACAATTGGAATTTAGTGAATCTTAGAAAGATACAAAAATTTTCAGGCAAAGCCTTATAAAGGGGGAAAAATAGTCAGCAAATGTAGAAAAACATGGAGCAAAGGGACATAATATGAAGTTGAAGCTTGCCCACACCCCCCTCCCTCCTTCGGTTTCCTTCTCCTTCCCTCTGGGTGGAAAAGACAAAATTGGCATGCACCTATGCTATGCCCTGGAAGTCATCTGACATCCAATTAAGATGTTTGCTAAGGATGCCAGCAATAAAGAGTTCTCTCCACCAAGGGCCAAGAGGTTTGTCTGTGTTCCTAGATCACAGATTCTAGTTTTAATCCAGTTCTCTACCAATGTTTGTAACCACTGGAAATGGGTCGGACAACCCCTGAACTTCCCCGACCATTCAACTCAGGGTGGAGCGCTATGTGCTTGTCTTCTGTGATACTAGCAGGGTATGCCACTTAGCCACATTGTCAAGGTCAGCGGTTAAACAGCCCTCAATGTTTACCATTTTCCAGTGTTTTGTCAGTTTCTACAGCCTATATGATTTTAACAGCCAGTTCATTCATTTGCCATTGAATTTGTTGAAAAACGGCTAGATCTAGGTATCACACTACAGGTTTATACAACAATGAACACGAGAAACACAGGTCATTCCCTTGTTTAGTAGAGGAAGAAAGATGACATGTAAATAAAATAATTAATTTAGTTGATTTCATATTGTGTAAATGCAGTAACAGAAATAGACAGGAATATGTGGAGTAGATTAATAAGGTAGGCCATTTTGGGGAGATCAGCTTTGGCCTCTTCTAGAGAAAGTCATTTAAGGGGAGATGAGAGAAATGAGTGGAAGTCAGCTGGTGACAAGGCAAAGTGCTCTCTGCGCAGATGGAACAAGAAGCACGCAGGCCCCAAGGAGGGAAGAACATGACTTATTCTAGGAACTGAGCTCCAAGAAATGTCAATGATTTGGATTTTATTCCAAGGGCGGTGGGAGGTTTGGATGCAGGGGTGTGGTGTAATTAATATATTTTTTAAAGATCTCCTGGCACTTCTATGGAGACTGAATTTCAGGGAGGCAAGATGGTAAGCAGAACAGTCAGCTAGGTGGTTGTTGGACAGTGAAACCAGAGAGAGAAAGGTGGATTCAAGGTGTACTTTGGAGTATCAGAACCAACTGTTAGATAGGCTCGTGGAAGAGGGAGGAAGAAGACTCTACGCTAACCTTCAATCTTCAAGCTTTGGCTGCTGGTTTTTGGTGCCGTGTTGAGATGAACAAGGCTAGGGAGGGGGCAGATACATAAGGGTAAATGTTTTTGATATTATCACTATAATAATCAAAGTCAGTATTAATAGTGCTCTTATCCCAACTCAAGTCTCAGAAAAAATATTGTTAATATCAACAGTTGGTTTTGACTTCTCTCTGCATGACCTTCTTTCCACATGAGTATGGGTGTTCTCATTCTTGACTCAAGAATTTCTCAACCTCAGCATTATTGATATTTTGGAAGCATAATTACTTGTTTTAGGGAACTGTTTAGTGCCTCATAGAATAGGACAAGTTTTTGTCTGTTGAGGAAACAATGGAATAGTACATAGGTTTCCTTTATTTTTAATTTTGTTATTAACATGTTATACACTTGCTCTTAGGTGAAGTGTGAATTGGAGTACATGTGTATATGTTGTTAAGAAGTGATCATCAGTATGAACTGGCACATCATATACCCTTTATTTTAAAATTTACTGTATGAAAAACTAAATTATAGAACAAAGAATTAAGCCTTTTTCCAAGGGGTTGTTCTACAACAGTTTCCCAGTGAAATGTAGCCTGTGCAACTCTTGAACAGTTGGGATACTCACCCCCCATGTGCCGAGAATCTATACAAGTCTTTTAACTTTTGTGTGCCTGTTCCCTTATATACAAAGTAGAAGTGATAATATCTGCTGCAAAAGGGACTTGAAAGTTTATAAAACTCTTGACACAATCTTTACCATATAGCAAGCAAATGATAGCTCCTATTATTTGCTCAATAAATAATAGTTAATATTATTTATTGAGCAAATAATATGTTATCATTCATCACTGTACTGACTCCTTTAAATAGAGAACTTAAACTTAAAAACATGAATCTTCTAAAAAAACTTTTATATAGAATAATAAAGAGATAATAAAAATTGCCTCCATTTCTTATGATTAAAGAGAAAAAATGGAAATTACATTCTCCAATTCCATTCTGTTACTTAAACAGAATCTTTTTTTTTAACATTTAGCTACATTATATCATATGTCTGCATGCATACATATATATGTATCTACACACACATTTTACATGAAAGTGAAAGCATGTTATTCATATTTGTCTTGCCAATATGTCGTAGAGAATATTCCCAGTCTTGTTTTAGTAGTTGCATAGTACTTCATGTTATAAGTGGGTCAGCATTCATTTAGTCCCAGTTGATAAACATTTAGGTTGTAATTCTTCTGCTTCTCAAGTATGATGTGAACTGTCTTTTGTTTATAGATTTTGTAAATACAAGCCAACCACTTGAGCTAATGAACAAAGTCTTTTGTTTAAATATACTATAGCCCATAAGCCATAAGGTGAGTGGATTTGGGGCTGCATATAACTTTTAACATTATAATTAACTCAATTCCCATTTCCACATTGACAACAGCCCCACTACCCCAGAGAAGCCCTTCCTGCCTCTCAGACAAGCAAAACAAACCAAAAAGAAAAGTTCCTATTACTAACAGGAAGTTCAGGAATTTTGTTAAAAGCAAAAATCTACCACTTGATAATGTTTCTGTTTTTCTCATATACTTTCAGATGCCCCACAGGACTCACCAAAGATTAAACTCCTCAGTCTTCAACCATTTGGTCTCTGTCAACTGTTCCATTATCACCTCCCAGAGACTGGCCCAGTGACCCACTCTCCATCTTTGCAGCATTGTCATCCACCTTGCTTCCCACTTTGCTATCTCTCCCCCTCTGCTTCCCCATCTCCAGCTAACTGACTCCTCCAAGGCATTTGGGACTTAGTACAGAGGCCACCACCATCCAAGGAGCCTTGGCTGTAACCATTCTGTCTGTCTCTTAAATTATTTTAATATTCATTATGCTTTACAGTCAGCCTTGCATTGCTACTGTTTGCATATATATAGCTCATTTCCTATATTAGATTATCAGGTCCTGGAGGATAGGAATCAGGCCACATAAAGCATTTTTTACTATCTACTGTCCCCTGTACATAACAAGCACTTAATGCATATTTTATAGCACCATCCTAAGTTAAGAACATGACTTATAACCACACCGTTAATTTTTCAAGGGGTAGTTTCTGGTTTCCTCAAATTAGTATCTAATTGACAGACTTTATTCTTGGTGTAGTGGAGATAGAAGCAGGTAGGCTTCCCAAAATACCCTACTCTTTTCCTTCAGCCTCCAGTCAAGAGGTGATGGTATAAGCATGGAGGAAAGAGTAGGCATGGCGGGGGACATGTGCTTTTGGACTTACGGAACTGGACTTAAAGGCAAGGACTTGCAAGTCTGAAGTGTAGCAGGGCAGGTTATTTCTTGAGCTTTGTTTGTTGCTCAATACCATAGCTGCCTGTCTTCAGGTGGACTGAGAGCCACTCTGGAAAGATGGAAAGATGCCACAGCTGGGCCCAAACTCTAACTGACCCACTCTTGCCACCCACTTTTGCTCTTCTCCTCACCCCCGCTGCTCAGGCACCCCCAGAGTGAGTGTGCTTAAACTTCTTTGCCAGTCCTGAGCATTGCTGAGGATCCCTACTGGTGGCACGGCTCCAGAGCTGTTTCCACATGGGGCTACCTCATTGCAGCCTCCCAAAGGGCATCCCAGCATCCCTGCAGTTCTCATAGTTGCGCATGTGCAACACATGCCTTCTGCACCTTTCTGCCCTGCTTCAGAAGAAGCTCTCTGAGAAGGGAAAGCTGATAAGCAGACAAGCAGCTTTTGTTGCTTTCAGCCCCACCAATAGTGGGATTATTCCCTCCACAATGACCCCAAACTCAGTGCTTTAAAAAAAATAGAGTTAAAAGAGGACCTCATGAAATGGAGTCCTGGGATGGCCCTGCAAGTAGCAGTGAGTGGTGCCACAGTGCACATCTTGGTGCCAAGGGGTGGCTCCCGCAGTCTGTGTCCTCACAGTCCCTCGCCTGGACTAGCAGCTGGGACTGAGTCTGTTAGTATACGGGGCTCCTGGGGTGGGGTCTGCCCTCAGTGACTGCTGATCTCATTTGCCAAACACATGAGCATGTGAATGCAAACAACAGAGAAGAGAACGATCTGTCATCTAGTGGAGAATGCTGATGCAGATAGCATCTGAAAATGCTCAGAACCCACAGGACAGATAGGTCCAAAGGGGGTTGGTCAGTGAAGGACCTAAGGATGATGAGGATAAAGCTGTGCGGGATAAAGGAGCTGAGGAAGAGGAAAATATCCCTGAATGAGAGGAATGGTCTTCCTCTCAGGTACCCTCTGAGCTGGTGGAGGCTCTGGTTCTAAAGGCCATTATGCAGGGAGGGGAACCCGATGCCCATAGCCCCAGTCCATCTCCTTGAAATAACTGCTCAGGTTGGGCCCATTGATGTCCCCAAGGTTCTGCCACCACTGAGGACAGGGATCTGGTGGGAGTGGAATAAAGCCATGCATGATATATTTCTGACCCAGAATGATGTCAAATGATCATCACTCAGCCTCCACCTACCTAATTTATCAGAACCCATTCTGTCTGTCTCCATTGTTTCAGGGTTAGCGTCTCCCTGGATTTCTGTGGGAAAACGTGCTATTAGATTTTATTGCCACTGTGATGTTTTACCGCTAACTTAGTGGTTGAAAACTACACAGTTATTCGGGTTCTGTAGCTCAGAAATGGTTTCAGTGGGCTAAAATCAAGGGACAGCAAGGGTATGTTTCTTGTGGAAATTTTATGAAAGAATCCATTTCCTTTACTCAAAATCTAGAAGTCACTTCTATTCCTTGACTCATGGCCATACCCCTCCCAGCTCTGCTTCTATCACACCCCCTTCCCTGAGTCTGACCTTCCTGTGTCTTTCTTGTAAGCACACTGGGCTCACTCAGACAGTTCAGGAAGATCTCTACACCTCAGAATTCTTAACTTAATCACATCTGCATAGATCCCTTTGCCATGTAAGGTGACATATTGACAGGTTCCAGGAACATCATTCAATACCCACTGTTCACCAGCTGCAGGTGTGTTTGCCCATCCCCTCACACCCTAGTACATACCTCCTACACCTGCCCATGCCATCTATGTCACCCCACCACCACCACTCATTCTCCTTTTGTGTTCATTTTCCACCCCTCCCCTTAAAATTGAACTTTAATGTACCTTTTATAAAAATTTGGGGTGAAGCAGGTAAAATAAAAGCAGAGAAACAGAATCAGTTTTTAAATTAATTTCAGACATCGGATCCTAGAAATGTGTTGACCTTTGCTTCCATGTGAACTATTCTCATTGTCCATGTTTTCCCTGAAGCCACCTTCCTGCAACCTGCCTTTACTCTCCTCCTTGCTGTTTACTTACGACTGTTTTGTGAAAATTAAGCTATTCACCCTCAACTCTTCTTTCAAGGTCTACTTTTTGCATGTATGAAGGATCACTATATGCCTGCTGAACAAAACACCCTGTATCTGGGTCTTTCCTCCCATCAACCACAAGGAAATAGCAGAAGCTTTGAAATGAAGGTGTTTTTTAAACATGCAGTCACCCTCTCTCTGGTTTTAGGGACCTTATGGGGAACATTATCAAAATATATTTGCAAACTGTTTAGAGGCAGTTCCTATGGGCATGAAGATTTATTTCCCTCCTGATCACTTGCTCATTCATTCAGTTAATATTTGCTGAGCACCTACCATGCCCAGGTACTGCTTGCAATCTCAGAGTTAGAATGATACAAGCTAGAGATGGACTAGGAGGGCATATGTATGCATACACACACACACACACACAAGCACACACACAGGTTCCACCTAAGAAATAACATTCAACTTCAAGTATATACCACCCACCCCCCAATTTATGGATTTAAAGATCACTTCTACTTTGTCACCTTGACCATACCAGGAAATGACCACACTGTGTCTATAAAGTAATGAAAGGTAGGGCAGAAGAGGAACCGTCCCGTGGTGGTGGTGGTAGTCCTCCCATCACAGCTGAAGGTGAAGTAGTGTAGAGCTTTCCAGCTTTCAGGGGAACCAGCCCTCACCAGGGAAGTCTTTCTTTGCACTATCTTATCTGGTTCTCATATCTTTGCAGGGTGGAAATATAGGTTGGATTCAAGAACCTCTTCTTGTAGCTCCTGTTGGTGTAAGAGGCAAACAATACCCATGCTCAGCAGAATAGAGTATGAGTGCCTGAAAGCAGGACTTGCTTTGTATAAGCCTCCATTCAGATAATGGAGAGCTAAGTGTTCACTTTTCCCTTCAGACATTCCAGTGTGTGCAGCAAACATCCTTGTTCCTGTTAGATATAGCTCCTAAAACCTTTAAAGCTTTGAAAATCTCCTTGATATTAGTGTTTAGTTTATTCTTTTCCCCGAAAGCTTATGGAAGCATAAAATTTTAAAGCTGGAAGGGACCTCAGAGAACAGATGCGTTATTTAATTTATATTTTTAATTTCCCCAATTCAACAACTTCAAGGAGATGAGTTAGTTTGCCCACCCCCCACCCCATGTTCCCCTTTGCTGCTTCCACTCACTGCTCCTTGCTGCCCACTCTCTCCCTCCCCCCCACCCCTCCCAGATTGTTTCACTTTTGAAAATCGTTCTTTGAGGTCCGTGTTTTCCTGAAATACCACCCAAGTGTGTGCCACTGGTTCTCCTATGTGCAGTGTTACCTCAGTTGGCTTTGAGTTTGCCAGGGAGCAGATGGTGTACAGACAAGACCTGGACTTCCTAAGCCAGGGGTGGAATCAGCTAAGGAACCTTCTCCTAGATGCATCCTGTGTGCAAAGGCTTGTGAGAAGTGGGGTGACTGTGCCTTCTTCTGTTAGTCCAGTGAGAATAGCGAAGGCTTGGGGGTTCATTTTCTTCTGCACACTAATCTTAACTGGGGGAGGAGGGGCCTGTTACTATAGGTTTATTCCTAGTAGAGAAGGGGCCCTGCAGACTGATCAAAGTCTGCTTTTCTAAAGGGGAAGCTGGAAGGTCATGGTTCTTGGTAAAAGGAGAAAGGGGGTATGATTCTATAAGCTGAAATCACAACCCCTCCACCCACCCCCCTCAAATCCTTTACATACTTGGGACTCCTGTTTTCACTGCAGATCAACTCATGGGGAAGTGGTAAAGGGGTGGGACACTCTGTCCATGTAAAGGACCTCACTTTTCATCATGAGCACTCTGGAGTCAGAACCTACAGTCTGGATGCCCCAGGATCCCATCATGAGGTTTTTGGAATTGTAGGACTGAAAGTACATTTGAAAGCAGGAAGCCAAGCCTTTTAGAGCTAGGGACTGAAACGAGAGTTGGGGGATATCAGGTATTATGGCACTGGCCCCAACTGAGCCCTGGTTCACCTTTATCAGAATGTATTTCCTGCCATCCTAAATCCACTTGAGCAGGAAAGGCTGTTCCTGAGCAAGCTCAGCCAGAACCCTGTCCTGATTTAGATGCTTTGGCTTCTTCCACTTCCTCTTATGATAACTCTTTGGGCCCCACTGCCATCCCCAGGATAGAAGAAGCTCCTGCCACAAGTAGAATGAGTCCCTCCCTATGGAAGGCAGAATAATGCTCCCAAAGATGTCTACAGCCTAATCTGTGGACCCAGTGTCTATGGCATTTACCTGGCAAAAGGGATTTAAGGTTGGAAGAGGATGCTGGGTGGGCTTAACAGAATCCAAAGGGAGCCAGAGACTGTGTATCAGAGACATGGGGAGTACAACAGAGCTACAGAGCTACAGTGCTACAGTGCTGGGTGAAGATGGGAGAAGGGGCCATGAACCATGAATGCAGGCAGCCTCTAGGGCAAGGCAGCTGATTGTCCTCTAGAGCCTCCAGGAGGAACACAGTCCTGGAACACCTCTTCTCATCCTATTGAAACCATTTCAGATGTCTGACCTCCAAAACTGTGAGATAATAAATGTACATGGTTTGAAGTCACTGAGTTGGTGGTGAATGTGTTACAGCAGTCAAAGAAACCAATACAATCACCAAGGAGGATGAAAGCAGAACAGAGATCGAGGTATTTGGGATGTACAGCTTATAGAGGGTGAGAGTGCATTTGGAGTGCTAACGGAAGAAGCCAGCATACTTCCTCTGTTCCTACACACCAGGCTCCTTCTCACCTTTCCTGTCACAGCTCAAATATCATCTCCTAGAGGAAGCCTTTGCTGTACTCTGGATCTAAAGCAACACTTACCCCTTCTGCCATCCTCTGTATCACCTGCCGGAGTCTGGAATCAACTAGCTAGTTGTCTCTAGACATATGTCTCTAAACTGGGGTTGGTGAGTCTGTTTGACCACCTAGATGCCCTGTTGGTGAAAGGAATTTGTTTTGTTTTTTCTGGGTTGTATTCCTAGCAGCTAGCACTCTGCCTGGCATGCATTCTCAAACTTTCGCTGAGTGTACCAATAAAAAAAACATTTATTGATTGAACAGAAAATTTTTTTAAAAATAGTAGGAGCCATCCAGGTAACTGTCACTGTATCAGATAGCTATAGAACATCAGAACATGTGCAAGTTCATAGCATGCCCTGTCTACTCCCTCCTGTTGATATGTTCTCTCAGTGTGCTCCGCTATGAAGGGGTCACACTCCCCCACATTGTTACTGACAAGACAGAAAAAGCTAAGCCTTAGCTGGAAAGAAATAATAGGTGATCATGGCGACCTTCTGGGATCATCCACACTTGTGAGTAAGAGCAGACGGGGTTCCCAAGAACCTAACAGTAAAACTTCTGGGGCAAGTCCAAATTGAGTTTGTCATCTCCTTGAAAGATAAGTAAGTTGAGAGATGAAACATATTTAAAACTGATTATTTAAAAAAATGTAACTTTCAGAAATTAGATATAAAACTGATTTTTAAATATTTAGAAATATATAAATATATGACATTTACTTTAACAGAAATAAGAGAGGCCATACACTTCTTTTTATGCAATGCTCCATTTTTTATAAGAGTAAACACAGAGTGGTCAAGATGGTACCAAAAATTTTTTGGAAGTAAAACATGAGGTAAGAAGGTTCAATAAGATGAAGATGTTTTATAAGAGCATTATAGGTCTGGGGGTGGAAGGGATGAAAGGAAGCAGATAACATCATTGTAAATGGCATTGGAAGAAGCAAGGAACAAAAGATTCCACAAAACATACAAGGATGTGATGAGCAAGACAGAGATACTCTTGAGACTCTGAAGCAAAAAGGATTAAGACATTGTAGTGACAGAACAAATATCTTGGCATTTAATTCAGAGTACAAATCTGCATAAAAAGGGAGTTTTTATAAGAAGAGAAAAGGATTATTTTTAATGAATCAAATCAATACAGAAGAAGACTTTCCTGAATTTAGAAAGATTTGCATAGATGGAATGGTGTCCCAGGCAAGACTCACTGAAAAGTAACCAATGCATATCCCTTTGCCTCAAAAGACATGAGTGTGCTTTTTTGATCACTGAGTAATAGAAAAAAATAAAAATAAAAGCTTTTCCATGTCAAAAAAAGTAACCATTGCATAGAAATGTAACCATTGCTTATAAAGAAAAAAAAAATTAAGAAATATTGACACAAGAAACTAAAAAATGAAAACAGCAATCTACAAAGGAACATGTAATATTTGTTGCAGAGATTCAGTAGCATGATATATATTTCAGAGGAGAGTAGCTAAAAAGATGAGAGTAAGGGTCTAGAAGGGGGTGCAGAGGAGAGAGGGAAGAAGGAGAGAAGTGAAAAGGGAGAAGGGAGTAGGTTGTGGCTGTGTTGGCTGCTGGGAGCTAGTATAGGCAATAGCAGGGGGCACTTACCCTGAGGAGAAAAGTTTTGACCCTGGCATTTTGCACCAGTGAGCCAAGACACTGTTTTCACTTTTTCAATGCAATGCAAAGGTTTCTTAGATATGCAAATCTTAAAAAATATGCCATGCAGACAGTTTCCTAAAAAGAAAGTATGATAAGTTGTATTTCTGACACCTAGATGTGCAAGTCTAAATTGGATTGTGATACAATCACCAAAAATATGCAATTTGATCATAAAAAGGGAAAAAAGACAGTGTAAGAATACTCATTTATAAATATTAAACAGGTCCCAAAGTTTAATAAGTTGATAATCTAAAGGGAAATCCAGGAGAAAGAGAAGGAAATATACAAGTATATGGTCATTTTCCTCTTCTGTGTATTTAAGTTATTAGTCACTACTTTGTTATTGACTTGGATAATCATGGAAAAACAAAAAAGCAAGTAAACCACCAAATGCTAACACAGAAACACCAACAAACCAGATGTAAGAGAAAAATAAATGCATCCAATTCCTACATTATAACACTAGTTATATTATAGACTATATTATAATATAGACTGAGCTGGACAGAAACCTACCAAGTGATACAAATAAAACAAAACAGGTTGCATAGAATTCAAGTGATAATCACTAATAAGACATTTTGGTTACTTGGTGCATTCTTCATTGCAACCATTTTTCACTCATGAGGGAACTAAAAACTATTTCTGGAGCAATTCAGAATGCAAAGAGTAAATAAGTCCATAAATATCTGTGCAAATATTCAGTGACTCCATATTTACATTAATAACCTACAAAGGAAGTCAAAATATTTTCTTTTCTAGCATCCATGAGCATTTGCAAACTTGACCATACATTGAGTTGTAAAGAAAATGTCAGTGAATTTACTGAACCAAAATGAATAAAAACAAATAAATTACCCATTCATCTCAGAATGTAGGAAAATCATAACTGACTAAATTCTTGGGATTTTGTAGGGCATAATTTGAAAAGATAAAAGCAAAAATTAATAAATTACAAGGCAGAACTAATTAATTGACTTAAGAGTAGTGGCTTAAGCAAAATGCAGATTAACTATACAAAGTAAGCATATTACTAATGAGAGGAAGCCAGAGAGAAAGATAGGAGAACACAAAATAAGGGCCAAATAAGGTTAAAAACCCAGAATAGTGTTTTTTAATCAACAAAATAGCAATTTTCTAGGGCATTGAAATGATGAAAATAATTTTTTTTAAAGTTTAAAGGTCTGAATAGGTTAAAAAAAATCATGAAAGAAACAGAAAAAAAAAGTCAATGAAAAATTATCAATCTCCTCTCCCGTCAGTAGCTGAAAATGAGACCTCTGGTTTCTTCAACTTCACTCTATTAAATATGTTCCTGATTTTGTAAAAGGACAAACCCTTTCTGCGATTGTGCTGTGTAAGTTGAATGAATGGAACAAAATGATTTCCTACTCCCCAAACTTGATTATATATATTCTATTCTTACATTGTTGTCTACTCCATACTTTTCCCACCACCACCCTATCACCTGTCATCTTGATCCCTGAGCTCATCCCTCCCCTGATTTTACCCTCCCTCTTCCCCCTTTCTTGCTACCACCACACTTTTAAAACAGATACAGTATTTTTATCATCAGCATCAGCCCAAAGGGAGGGACAGATGTTCTGGGGGAGGAGATGGCTTTCACAAAGAGGTGAAGGCAGGACTGGAGAGGCTGTGGTAAAAGAGGGGAAGGGGAACCCCAGCAGGTGGGAACACTTAGTAGCCCACTGAATATATTTGGGAAGTGGGGAGGGGTTCTCAATGCAAGAGGCAGAAAGCAAAGTGACCCAAATATAGGAGCAAGGGGCAAGCCCCCTGTGTGCATACCTTATGCAGGAGCTCTCAGCACCAGGCCACAGGTGGTGGGGGGAGGGAAATGGGCAGTGTCCTTTTTCATCTGTTACCCACAATTGTCTTTGCCAGACCCCAGTCAGGATCCCAGGAAATCCTGGTAACCCTGGGAAAAGCTCCAGTAACCCAGGGCAGGGTTGTGAACCCAAGCTCGCTGCCTTGGTACACGGGGTAGGAGTGAGTTTTTCCTTCAAATGAGAAGCAGAGGGAGTTTCAACAAAGATTATAATTATTGTAATAATGACCTGGGAGGATGAGGGGATTCATTTGGCCCCATTCCTGGGGGAAGACCCAAAAGGCAGGATGAGGGAGAGAAGGGGGAGGAAGAGTGGAAGGAGAGATGCCTCAACAGCACTTTTTAAAAAGCACTCCCTTTAAATGACTTCTGGATCTGTGTTTTTCATTCAGATGAGATGTGCTGAGGCATTTTCATTTTGCTCCATTTCCCTCCCACCCTACCTTCTGAGCAAATTCTGTCCCAGCACTGTTGATTTCTGTCTTGCGACCATTATGGAAATCTGGCTTCATTTCTCCTCCTAATTTATGATCTTGTTAACATGCCCGCATGCCAGATGGTCCTGTTCTTCAGGTTGGGAGATAATGAGATAAACAAAAACTGCTGTAAGAAGCAAATAGGGGGAGGAATTTTTTTTCTCTCCCTTGAATGGGCTGCTCTCTGTTTCTACAAATGTGCTTTGAGGCCTATACCCACCGCTCACTGTGATTCTAAGCAGGTGAACAGTGCTCAGTGGTGCTCAAGTGGTCGCTTGAGAGGTGAGTTATTTCTTCCACAAGACACTCTCGGCTCTGGAATTCTGTCCCAGAAAGAGCCAGGATCATCCCTCCCTCAGGTTTGTGACAGAGCTTGAATCTCCCTGCCATTCCTAGCATTATTTGCTGCCCACAGTGGCTGCACTTAATGAATTGTACTGTCATTGTTTTTCTTTTTGCCTACCACACTGTGAGTTCCCTGGGACCAGGGGCTATTTGTCCTTTTCCGCTGAAGCCCAGAATGCCCAGGACAAAATCTTACAGGTACTCAGTAAAGAATCCTGAAACCCCTCTAAGTATGTAAAGTTGCTCAAGAGAATACAAGGAGTTGGATGGATGAGCACACAAAACCCACTGAATCTATAAGCTGGGCTATTGGAATTCCCAGTCCTGGGTGGGGACTGTGCCATAGTACCTTTAAAGGCTCTTCCTGTTGTAGTGGAGACACCACCCAAGGTGAGACCAGAGGTAGACAGCATTCATGTCCTCTGAACCCTGGTATCTATCCTGGAGGAGAAGGGGGACAGGAGTGGGGGGTGGGGGGAGGAACCACAACGGCCCTCTCATCTACCTCACTTGTCTTCATCAGTTATCATCAGCACATCTCCCCAAGAAGACAGAAAGGATGTGGAAGAAACAGCCACACTCTCATTACTATGTTGACAGTAGTAAACCAAGTCAGCAAATTAGGTCTGAAGATCACATTCAGTGCCATTTATTTTAGCTAATGAAGTTTTATCAGCACATAACCCTGCCATTTGGTTGGGTTTTTTTGTTTGTTTTTTGTTTTTTTATTTGAGACTAGGCCTCACTATTTTTGCCCGTGGAACCGCAGGGTTACATTGCCCGGGGAACCACAGACTCAAGCATTCCCCAGCCTCAGCTTCCCAAGTAGCATAACCCTGCCATTTGTTAACATATTGTATATGGTTGTTTTTGAGCCATCATGGCAAAGTTAATTATTACCTCAGAGACCATATAGCCTACACACCCTAGAATGCTTCCTCTCCAACCTTGTACAGAGTTTGCTGACTGCTCCCTGACTCCGTCTAGGAGAAACATAGGTAGCTCTGTTTACTCATATGTATGAACTTCAAAAGCACAGTGGACCATGTGTTATCATCTTAGGAGGCACCAATAAATGAATGTGAATGAATGAATGAGGCAAACTACCAGTTTTTACAAAGTTCACTCCTCCTCTCTTGGGCACATGGCCAATCACTGTGTTAATTAAAGCCAGAAAGTTAGGGTGGAAAGTAGATTTCCATCATTGCTTTTCACTGTTTGTAAATAAACTTGCTCAATAGTTTATACTACTAGCCACTAAAGGTGATCCCAGGCAATGTCCTAGGATTTGCCTGGGAGGCAGGTGGAGGCAAGAAAAGGGCCAGTAGCAGTCAAGTCCTAATCCAGTCACACTCTCAGGAAATGCCATTAAAGTGCAAACAACAGAAATGAAAAGCAGCCCCCTGCAGTAATCCCCACAGCCCTCTGAGATTAGGCTTGAGCCAGAGGAACGTGCTGATAGAGTTCCAAATAATAGGATTAGCCTTAGCCAGAATGTATTAATGCCCCTGACTAGCTCTAAGGCTGGAAACATTTCAATTTAGCAATTTGCTAATGCCAGGACCCTTTTGTAAATACCTTCTCTGGTCTGCCAGTCTCTTTAGAATTCCAGCTTGGAAGGAAATTAGCTTGTATTACCCCCTCCAGAAAACCTAGAGACTGGTCATAGGGATGTGATCCTTGTTGATAGCAAGTCACTGGTAATAACTTGCCTTCAGGCCAGCTGCCCTGAGAACCTCTCAGCAAAAATTATTGGAAGCCTGAATAAATGTTTGCCCACGTTGTTTTTAAAGGTTAAAAAAAAAAAAATCAAAATTTGGTTTGAGGGGGAACACTAAAGCTAAGGAAGTTAGCATGCAAGAGCACTGGAGGAAGGTTATGTTTCAAAAAAAAAAAAACTTTCTTGACTTCACAGTTTTGTACAAGGCCAGCCCTGTGGGGCCAGACAAAGTGGTAACTTAAAGCTCTACATAATAGCTGAAAACAGTCTAGTAACTAGCACTGAGTCTTGGTGCTCATTGTTGTCAATAGTTACAGAGTGGACAGAATCATTGCAATCCTGGTGGGAAGAGTCTTTCAAAACTATCTTGTTCAATATTTCCATAATATAGATGAGCAAACTGAAAGTCAGAGAGGTAAAATGAATACCTACAACTAAGATTAAAAATCCTGATTTCTGCTCAACCTTTTTGCCTATAGACCACACTCCTTTATATGACTAAGGACTCTTTAAGGTTGTAAAGTCTGATTCATACTGGACTATGAATGGAAGAAGGAAGTAGGGTGGGATGGAGAAAGGGAAGGGAGAAAGGGAGAGGGAACAGGGAGGGAGGAGGAAGGGAGAGAGGGAGAAAGGGAAGGGAAGGGAAGGGAAGGGAAGGGAAGGGAAGGAAAGGAAGAGACAATTGATGACTTCAGTTTGCTGAAAACAGTGGAGATGTAGACTTCAGTCATGGTTGAATACAGGTGTATAGATAGTGTCTTCAGTAATCTGTCCCATCTCTCTATTATGCTTTGCTGTGTCTTGGCTTCCTTTTCAGATAAACATCCTTCTAGGATAGCTACCTCAGCAGAAAGAGCTTTGCCCTTCCCAACAATGTGTAGAGAAGTTCCAAGGTTGATGCTCCTTTGCTCTCATCAGACTCACTTGACTATATATCTGTCCTTAAGCCCACTCCTACAGCAATATGGATAAAAATAATAGGATATCAGTGATACCCCAAAGAAAAATCTGGGTATTATTCCTAGAGAAAGAGAAGGTGGTACGGACCGACCGGGCGAGGGCTCAGGCCGCGGATGACCAAGAGTTCAGCTGGGCAGGAAAGACACAGGAGCCGGCGATTGGCAAACAGACACACACTCAAGGGGTGATGAATCTGCTGCGATTTATTTGAGGTTTTCGTGGATATATATAGTGTTTTAGGCGATTACATCAGCATTCTATGAGTATATGCGATTAACATATCAACAGATTGCAGATTTATCCTAGGTGTAACTTAAACATTTTAACTAACAACATAGTTCCCAAAAGCATCCCAAAACAATCTTTTACTTTGTTATCCCTTCACTGAGACTCCACCAAGTTAAATAGGATTTGCTTTGAAACTTAAACATTTTAACATAACGTTCTCAAAGGCATTCTGAAACAATCTTTTGTTATTCCTTCACTGAGACTCCACCAAGGTAAGTAGGATTTGCTTTGACTTTTTTAGGGAAATACCCTGACCGCAGGGCTGCTTAGAATTGTTTAGTAAATCAGAGGATGACCTCAACTCCCTTGCCTGGGGTGTGGGGGCAGCGCCCTAAAGGTCCCCTGTGAAGGTCAGCTCCCAGAAACACCCCTCCCGTGGGGGCAGAGAGCTTCGCCCATGGGTGCTTTCGCCCCATGGGTCCCCCATTTCAGGTCAGCTCCCACAAGAAGGGGCATACTAAGGAACAAAATCAGAAGATACCCATGTTGCTTCCTGACAAGTCTGTCTCAGAAGTTGCCTGATTTGGTTTGAAAAAGAATCTCTCTGGTTCATATCCTCTTCACTTAATTTTCTTGACTAGTCCTGAAGTCTAAATTCTTTCTCCCCTTTCCACCCTGGGTTATATATACCTTCACTAATTGACCAAATGATCCCTCCAATTAGGAAGCAGTGGACCTCAGACCAATGGTTAGCTTCTTAAACACTGTTTTGCAGGGGCCCAGTTTGTATGAAAACCTTTCTCTTCACACCTGCTTTTATAATTTTCTTCTCTCACCTTAACTGCTGAATTTTTTTTTGAATAAAACATATCTCCTAATCTAATCAAATGAGTATCTGGAGCAACTTTATCCCCCACTTAAAATGAACTCTTCCTTTAGTGTATAGATTTGGTCTTATTTACTTGTAATAATGATGTAACATAGTACTTCAATATAGTTCCTATAAATGATCTAGTACATTATAGTTTGTATCTCTTTTATTCTTCATATTAATTCTGTGAAGTAGGCCATAGCCCCATTTGTGAATGAAAAGCCAACTCAGAGAGCATAAGCATGCCTTAGAATACACACTCAGAAGTGGCAGATTCAGGACACCAGCATGGAGGCTAGTGGATGATTATTTCAGCCAAACAGATCCCTAAATAAGAATCTAAGTTTAGACAGTGATCCTCAAACTGGACAATTTTGTACCTCAAGGATTATTTGGCAATGGCTGGGGACATTTTTTATTAACTTGACTTGGTGGGCAGAGTCTCGGTTTCCTGGCCTCTATTAAGTAAAAATCAGAGGTATTGCTAACCATCCTCTAATGCACAGGACTGTATCCTATGCACACACAGTAAAGGCCCATCTGGTGCCCAGATGTGGATCATTCTGAGGTCGAGAGACTCTTGGCTTAAGAGTTTTCAAAGATCAGGGTTTCCATCCGTTGCTCCTAAGGGCTTTCCCTGTCCTCAGCCATGCATAAATGAAGTCAGATTCTCTCTTCTTTATCAGAGGGGGGTAGGAAGTGTGCAGGGTACAAGGAATCAGGTTTGAGGACATTTCCCCCCACCCCCCACTCATTCCAGCTGGCACATGACCAGAGCATGCCAGGGCTTTGATTTGTGCTCCCAGCCACTGAGCAAAGGCACAGAGTACATACATGGGGATGGGGCTTTGGGGTCTTCTAGAAAGCAGAAGCAGAAAGAAGGGGGAAGAATAAGAGAAGAATGGAGAGTAACCATGATGATAGGGGACCAGATAAGAGGAGGGAGGGAGAAGGGGAGAGCAGGAGGGATGTGTAGACTTAGGTGAAATGAGAAGAGCATCCCAGTTCATACTGAAGGGAGGGATGAGGGCCTCCCTGCCGCCTCTGCAGGCTTCAGGGAGAGCAGTTTTAATGTGAGTCTAATTAAGTCAGAAGCAGTTCCCATTATTCACACTCTGCTCCAGTGGTTTCTGAGCCCACACGCTCTACTACACTCTGGAGAGCTTCAGCTGGTGGTGACTGTGAAGCAAGAGTCACTGCAGAAAGAAGGGAGGGCAGCCTGGCTTCTGGAGGTGAGACCTGGGCCAGGGGCCTTTAGTGATATTTCTTCTGTTTCCTCCTGATTATATGTAGTCGAGTTAGAGTGGGTAGCTGCAAGAGACATCTCTGTGGATGAAGAAGTGGAGCTACAAAGGCCAAGGAAAATTGTTCATCCATGGGAGGATTTCAAATTTGATGACTTCATCCATCCAGGAAAAGGCCTGGTCAGTGACTGTGTGAAGCAAGCCTTGTCTGGTCTCCTGGGAGACGCAGGGCAAGTGCAGGTCTTGTCTCACACAGGACCCTGCCTTGCTGACCACAGGGGTGGAAATGAACCCCTCTGGGACCTGAACTCCTCTGGAGTCCACGCAGTGTAGGGCTGCTCTCATTAAGGAAGGATATCCCCAGCATCAAACATCGCCACAACAGCTAGAGGCCAAGGCAGAAGGGATCCAGACCCAGCTCTGTCATTTACTGATGACCTGGAAGGAGAGCCCTCTTATCAGTTGAATGAGCCAGGAAGACTCTCGTGGAAATATTGTCCTAAAGTGGGAATTTTGGCAGAAGTTGAGACTTGTGAGTAAATTTTTGAGTAAATGGAACCTAAAGGAAAGCAGCTCACAAGGTATCCTTTTAGACTGGAGTGTGGAAGAGGCAAGGCCAAAAGAGATCATGTGCTGGAACTTAGATGTTAACTCAAAAATTAGTTTTGGGAAAGTGAAGGGAAACTATTGAAAACTTTGAGAAATGAAGAATGAAGATCAGAGATGGAAGGAAAGGGTTTATTTGGAATTTCTTGGCATTCTTTAAGACCCTCAAAGAGGGGTGAGAAAGCCTCAGAAGGGTGAGTACAGGCTCCAAAAGGTTCTGTTTCTTATTGATGGATATAGGTTCTCGATTTGTGCCAGTCACTGCAACAGCGTAAATCCTGGCATGGATCCATACAAACCATTATAACATTGACCAGCCCACTGTCCAGGCCCTGGTGATACCATCTGATCGATGAGTCAAAAACTGGGGTCAGCTCTCCAAGTACCAACAATAGGTATGTACTATGGGTAAATCATTGAAGCCACACATTCAGCATCTCCAAGATGAGGTGTGTTCTAGTAAGTAAACACATGCCAACCTCAATCACAGAAACCCAGCATTTGTGGAAGGCTGGTTGGAGGTCAGCCTGTCTGCCCCTGGTCACCTCTAAATAGCAATCTCCAAACACTAATGTTCATTTTACTTTTCCCACAATGTGAAAAATGTTTAGGAAATTTTGGCTGATGACCATTTTGAGTTCAAGGAACCTGCCTCATCTATATAGCAGTTTTCTTCTGCTCACTTCGGCCACTTAACTGACCAGCCAAATATGATTCTTAAAAGGAAATAAATGCTATTATTCTCTATCTTTCTCAGTCAGAATGTCTATGGTTTGAGAAGACAAAGAATCTTGTAATCCATCAACCTATAATCTGTAAACAGGAGCCATGTTGGGGTACTGTATGAATAGGCACACACACACAAAAAAGGAGGATTTTAAGACCGGGAATCACAGCCTCACCAACTTCTGATCTCTGGCTCCTGCCCTCCCACCCAGGTTGGCTGACAAGCACAGGTGTCCCTCAGAGACCCTGGCCTTTGGACTCCTGCCTGATGGATAGAATGGCAAGAATTGGAAGGAAATGTTTTCTTCACATACAAAAAAGTAATCTTATAATGTTTACTAAACTCTGTTCCTCCTTGTACTTTTTTCCCCCTACTTGCTCTTTTTATACTAATTTCTCATTTGAATCAAAAATTATTTCACCAGAGAGGTGGTGATTAAATCTGATAATTAGGAGAAATACCAATTAAGTCAGGCTGCACACACATGAGGCAGTCCTTGTTCACATCATTACTGGAGACTGGGGCTCAGGCAGGGGCTCCTATTGCTTGCCCCATGTACTCAGTTCATGTGCTGAAAGGGACCAGGGGCTCTGTCTCCCTCAGAGATACAGTAAAGGCAGGGGCAGGAGTAGAGGGTTTCTCTCCCCATGTGTCTCCATTACTCCTTCATCCATCCCTCTTTGGAAAATACATTCTGTTTTCATTAGAATTTGTGCCTATAAGTGCTCCACCAGCCCAAGAACCCATCCTACCTCTGCCCTACCCTTACCCAACCCCCCATCATGGTGTCTTGCTACCAGACCTAACCCCCAACCCTCTGGCCTCTCCTTTCCAATTATAGTTACTCATCAGCTCAGATGTATGTAGGTATAAATGCACTTACTACCTCTGCAAGCCCCACAACTTCCTGTTCACAGGGGGCCTCCAAGGTGATGATGAAAACGGTTCACCCAAGCAAAGACCCTGGGTCTCTTGCATCAGGAATCTCAGAGGTAATTGCTTAAAATCATGCCGGCTAAGCTGAAATAAAGTGGATCCATAAGAGCACTGTGAAAGACAGAGCTAGGGAGTTAGGGGGGAGCCCTTGAAGGGAAGCTGGGATAGTAGACACAGAAGGCTCTACCTATTTTGTCTGTAGGACACAAGGGCTCTGGGGATGAACACCGATGAAGCGGAGCAGGAAATGGCTCACCAGGTTACTGTGTCAAGCCAAATTCCTCAAGCCACGCCAGTGGCTCTCACCATGGCAATGCAGAATCACCATGGAAGCTTTGAAAAATCTTGGTGTTCAGACCAAAGTCTAAACCAATGGAATCAAAATATCTGGCCATCATGAAGGACATCATTGAGGGCCAATCACTAATATTGTTCATTGCACCCAAATTGTTTCCAGATTGGGCTCATGCATGACCACCCTCTAATTACAGTGACTTACCTTTCTAAGTAGGTCTGGGAGGAAGGGGTTCCTGGGACTTGGAAAATGAAAAGTTAGAACCAGGAAAGGTGTGGACAAGGGGTGTGAGTTGGTTCCTCAACCTCCAGTGCACACCACAGAGCTCTGTGAGGAAGAAACCCAATCCTCGGGGTGAAATAGCTTATCCATTGTCAAGTCCCTGGGCTGTATTAATCAACCAGGATCAGCCTCTGGGCCGACAAAGTCCAGCTCCACTGCCTGTCAAAGTGACCTAGAGCCGGCTGACAGCTACCACGTACTTCACTGTCTTGCCTCGCCCTCCTTCCTCCTTCCTTCCCTGGAGGTCATAGACAGCTGGATTGGGTGGGCAGTGGTCTCCAGCAGATGGGGCCAGGTGAACACAGATTTTACAGAGACTATGGGCAATGGGAACTCCTGACAAGTTGCCAGAGAAGTTTAGGAGAGAGAAGGAGGAAGAGGAGAGGGGGGCCGCCCATGCTGGGGTAACAGCTGGCTTGGGAGTGTGCCCTAAGCATGCAAGCACTGCTTTTTCTGGCTCCTTCCAGTGCAGTTGGCAGAACTTAGCATAAAAGCTCTGTGCCCAGGTTAATCCCCTTGAGCCCTCCACAGGGCAACAGACAACCTCTCTGTCTTCCATATGCGCCCTGGGCTTGGCCAGGTGAAGACGTGCCCTGCAAGAACTCAGTCATATTTTCCTGTTCCCAGCATTGGTGCCACCACATTACTCAAGAATATAGTGAGGATACTGGCTCATCTGTTTGGGGTTCACATTCTCTCAGTCCCTTTAGTTTTGAACCATCAGGGGGTTGATTTATCTATGAAATGTGTAGCAGTTGTGCTATTTTGGCTGCAGGCCAGACTTTTAAATCACACAGTTAGAAGCTGTGGGAAAGAAGTGTCAATTATTAAGGGAGGTTGCATCTGAAGAATCCCCAGAGACCTCTCGCAGGGCACCTCTTTATGTCTGGCTATGAGCCCAACTCAGCCAGAACAAGGCCTGAAGCTGTGACCAGAGGTTGCTGTGTGCACCCATTCATCCATCATGCAACTGTTTATTGATGGCCTACTGTGTGCCAGAAATGATATGGTGCCTGCTGTCCTGATACTCACAACTCCACTGCAACAAAACTTTAGATTCTTCGGGCATAATCTTCTGGAAACTAATGGGGCTTCCCATGGGCCAAGCAAGGATATCCAGTCAAGTGAGATTTCTTGGTTAAGCAGCTGCTCCTTCTCTTATCAGTTGTTCTCCTTCTGCCACTCAAAATTCCTCTAATAACTTCAGTTGCTCACAGTTGAAATTTAAAAGCAAACTGTCTTGTTGTGGACCCACAAAGTCTTAGACACTTTCTCCTCCCTTTGGACCCATGGAGCTCCAAATTGAGCACTGACTTGCAGCAAAGTCATTGTATATACCTGCTCCCAGCTTGGATTTTTGAAACTTGGGAGTGGGCACTATATTTCTTCATGTATTCATTCCTTTGCAACCCAGTAAGTGTTTAACAAACAGTGTTTGTAGGAGAGAAAGAGTGCATGCTAAGAGCTGGGGGACTCTTACTAGTTCTAGGTTGGGAGCTCATTGCTGTCCTCTTCTTTTCCTTTCCTATCTCAGAAGAACCCAGAGATAGAATACACAAGGGAAGTAGGGACTCGCAGATGAAGCAGGGAGGTGACATCTTCCATGACCAATGCTCGGCCCAAGAGGCCCCATCTTCCTGGCATCTTCCCTGATGCCTCATTCTCCACCAGAGCTGGATATTACTTCCCTTTGTCCCCCCAAGTGGCCTTGACCAACCACCTTCATCCTTTCTGACATTCAATTAGAATCATCTGTGTGTGTGTCAAGGCCTGAGTCTGTTTCCCAGGGAAGTACATGGAGCAAAGTAAGAATTAAGTAACATAATCTTGTAAAAGAACAAAATAAAAGGGCTAGTGAGGAGGCTGGAATGTGGGCCCAGACAGATATGAGCTGGAATTCCAGCTCAACCACATAGAAGAAAGAAAAGAGGGAGGGAGGGAGGAAGGGAGGGAAAGGGATTTTTATGGGAGTTACTTTACCTTTCTGATCCCAAATCCCTACATTTACAAAACATTGGCTTGAACAATCACTGAGGTTCTGGTCTAAAGTACTGAGCACAAAACCTGGCACAGTCACTCAGTGAAAGTTTGTTATTTTTACTCCACTGTCATTATTATTAGAAGGGAAGGGGCGGTAGGGGAATGGGAGTTGCAGTGATAATGTCATGCTGTCACAAATGTACCCCAGCCTCCAGGGGGTTGACTAGCAATAGTTGTAGCTGTATCCCTTAGCAGGGATACATTAGTTGGTTTCCCAAAGATGCATAATTAATATCCAATCAACTGAAACATCTCTTTTGAAGAGAGGGGTGAGGATATGGACCCTAGAGCAGGAAAATCATAGGACCTGGAATGCCTAGATCCAGAGAGACAATGAAGTGTGGTAGAAGAGGCACTGCATCCCAAGAACTGCTTTATCCATCTTCATGCAAAATTTGCATTGAACAGAAAAAGGTCCCCCAGGAAGTGGATTTGGGGGCACCATTGTTCCTTCTTACAGGACTTAACATTCCCACTAAAGCACCCCCACAAACACACATAGAAACAAAACACTTTATTTTACTCTCCTATCCTACCATAGCTTACCTAACTGTAAGTAGTGACAAGAGTCCAAATAGCTCACTGCCTTTGCAAAACAGCTCTCATTTAGTAAGCACATTAGATGGGCTAATTATGTTAAAGTATTAATGGCTACTAAGACTATGTATAGTCATTCAGTGTTTTCTTAAGGAGCAATGTCTTATGTTAGTCCTTTTTATATAGTAATCACCAACATCTGCAATATGTCCATGGAGTCTGAAACCAAGGCAGAGACTTTTCTGGGTTAAACTAGGCAATATTGGCAGAGGGGATCTGACTTGATACTTTATGTATGCACTCTCTCCCTTCTGCACTCACTCCTCATCCCTTGTAGATTGTATCTGTCCTTAAAGCCCATCCTTACATGCAGGATATATAATAAGAGTCAGTTTGCAAAATCAGCCTTGGAAAAGCCTCAGAATATTTAGGAATAGAAGCAAGACTGAGATTGTGCAACTCTAGGGGACACCCTTCATATTATGAACAGTACTGCCTGGAAGCAGTGGTATAAAGTCTGTGTGCTCCTACACAGCAGCTGGATGGAAGGAATCTTGAGATACTGATCAAATATCTGACTTTAAGGTGAGAAAACTGAGGCACCAAGGTCAACTATCCTGTCCAATTTTCTGTAGTAATGTCAAGTGGTATATACTCCTAGTACAGGACAGATTTTATTTTATATCCCGTCTTCCCTGGTTTGTTCTCACTTGTAATCTAGAGAAATTCACAGGATAAGAAGTCTGATATATAGTAGCCACTAAGCACAGGTGATTGTTTAAATATAATTATTTTCAAGTCATATCAAATTAAAAATTCATTTTCTAATACTGGTCATATTTTAAGTACTTGGTAACTATCTGTGGCTACCATATTGGAATTTTTATCACTTCAGGGTAGACATAATTGGACTATGGATTATACCTAGGTCTAATGGGAGCCTGGAAGGCAAGGCTGACTGAGAATTTTATCTTTAAATTGTACAGTATGCCAAGCTTCTGGTAAGCGTTTTACATATCTGATGTGTCCTTTAAACCCCATATATATCATCATATAGGTGCTCTCATGAATTTCTTTTACAGATGAACTCAGAGTTAAATAATGTGCCATTATCAAGTGGTGAACCAAGACTCAAAGTCCAGTCTGTTTGAATTCAGAGGCCAGGACCTTAATTACTAATCTCTACTGCTTCCAATGGATAGAGAAGGAGATGGACCAAAGTGCTTCCATGGCCAAGCAAGTATATGCTATTTTCAAAATGGTGAAGACAATGAAAGGATTTCAAACCAATTATAGGAATGAATTAGGCAATGAGGCCTGTTTGGTAATAGAAGAGAAGACCAAGCATGATGTAATCCCTTCTCTGGAAGTGGATAACTACCATGCAAGCAGTAGCCATGCTTGGGTGTTGATGGCCTGATAAAAGACATGGAGCAAAGAGAATTCAGGTGGTCACAAGGTGGATTAACATGTCTCCTAATTTCCAGACACTGTCAGGATATTGAAGTTTACACAGTAAATCTAATGCCAGCTCTACTCTCAAGTAGCACACACTAGTTTATTCATAACCCTGAAAAATATGCCCTGAATAGAAAGTAGCTTCTTGGGATGGCTATGAGCTGAGAGTTAGGTCTCAAGGTGCCTCATTTCTGGGTTTCAGGGTCTGCTTTTTAACAGTGACTGCTGGTAGACTGATGGCTGGACTATCTTTGTTCAGTCATTTCCTTTTTGTTTTATTTCTTCTTCAGAAAAAGGTGCTATTAAAACTCACCTGAATTTCCCTCTATAAGAGCTCGAAGGGGTCTAAAGATCATCTAGCTATTGCCCTCATATTACAGATGAAGAAACTGAGACCAGAGAAGTTCAGTGGCTTGACCGAGGTCACTCAGCTAGTTAATTACTAAGCCAGGGGTAGAACCCAAGACTGACAGCACAGAGGCTTGGTGGCAGTTTGTCTCCATGAAGAGGTGACATCTTTGGCCTAGTGTTCAGTGCTGGGAACTTAGTCACAAAATGTACCTTAAGCAAAGCAAAAAAGGAGACTCTGGTTTGATATTTTTCAATTACTGAATTTTTCTAGCAGGACTGGAGTGTGGAAGTGAGGCTAAGGCTGAGGGTCTAGGCAGAGAAGGACCTTTATCTTCTTGATGTCCTTGGGCTTCTTGAAGAATGTGGCCCCACTTTCTCCACTGAATTTCCCCTATTGTTCCCATACCTCAGCCTGACAGTCAATGGTTCTCTCATTGTTATCTTTGTGGTCACCATATGCTTTTTTTCCTTTGCCTCAGAACCCAACCTCTGAGATAATCCCAAAAAGCTCTTTGAGGTTCCCTAGACCTTTTGTTCCCTGGAGATGTAATAAGACTTTGTATATTGTTGCTACTGTTTAAATGTAACACAAATGACTGGATTTTAATCGATGATGTTTGTCACCTGACATCTAATCTCTGTATCCTATGCTGTTCGATGTAGGAATGTATACCCAATGTAGCCAGCTCTCCTGTGGCTGCTATTTGTATTCTATGTGTATTTGTGTGCTGTTAGTCTCTTTGTATTTCTTCTCTATGTACAAGTATGTTAATGTGTATGCTCTCTGCTGCCTTATGATGTCTGTCTCTATGTGTATTTAACCTTGTACCAATGTTCACAATGTAATAAAAACAAAACCAAAAGAACACAACGCCTTCTGGCGATTTTTAAACCTAAGGGAGATGCTCACTTATCTGGGATGGGCACATGAGTTATTGCTAAAAGGCAATGGGTTGTGAAAAGATGTCTACTCAATGACCTTGGAAGGGTCCATGATCCTGAGTGGCCCCCTGCTGAAGGTAGGCAGGTAAGACGGTACTTAAATATGAGGAGAAAGAGGGAAGTCTGACTTCACTGACTTTGCACATTCCAACCTAGAGTGTTTTGTGTGAAATATCAAAGTGCAGAGCAGAAACAAGACATCTCTTAGCAGACTGTCTCATGGTATCAGTGGAAGTTCCACAACCCCTAATCTTTGGTAGAATTTTTAAGCGACTTTGCAGGATTTCATCTTGATAAATCCTCTTTCATGATATAAAAGAAACTGTTTATCCCTCCTACCCTGACCTCTCTGCTGTGATCATAGAAGCCCATGAAACTTCATCCATTTAGAAAAGGTTTTTCTCAAGGTTTTGACATGGTCCTATTGCTGAGAAATGAAGCCACAAAAGCATCTCTGGACTTGGTCAGAGATTTGATGCAAAATCAATTGGAGAATCACAGATATATACCATGCTAGCACAAGGCTGTACTTGATGAGTACTGGAATAGTCGTGCAGTTGAAGGATAATGGAGAACTCAAGGGAAAGGTTTATTTCAGGCACAAGAATTTGAGAGAGCTTTCTGAACAGCTTGGGGGTGGAGTCGGGGGAGGATAGTGGCCCTCTCAACTGCCTCAGGACCAAGAATCAGCTCCTTAAAAGATAACAAGCAACAAAAACAGTGTGATGAGAAGTTAGAGTGTGGGGAGTATTTACAGCATTTGGGCAATAGTAGAACTTGGAAGAGTTCTGTAGTTATAATCTGTAGTTATAGTATGACAAATGGTCACTCCCAGTGTAGATTTCTATTAAAACAAGAGACTGATAATAAAGAATATTCAGGGTTTATGTCTTCTAGTGAAACAGATATTTCATGAAGCTGATGAAAACCTATCCTTTGCATGACACTTGTGGAAATGATCAATGTGCTCTATTCCCTTTCCCAGCACACCTCAACCTCTTTTCTTTTTACTTTCTGGCTACCTGCATGTCATAGCCTCTTGTATCTTTCTTTCCTTCTTTTTTCCTTCTTTCTTTCCCCTCCTTGATACCTGTCTATCACCTTGGGGAGATGATAGAAAATAGCAGAGTTGTTATTTAAGCATAGAGTCCTAGTTATCACACAAAAGTAAGTTATATTTACACAAACCCTTTAGTTCTTTTTTCTCCTCTGGAAAACAAAAATATCTTCCATTTTTGCCATCATTCCTCAAAACCATCAGTTGCAATCAATTGTATGAGAATTGATATAGAATTAAGTTTTATAAAATTAATTATCATATTGACACCTATTGTTATAATGATATCTGGCCATTACACTCAACTGCTATCTTGGTATAATTCTTAGTCCCCATGGAACACTAAATGAGAGAGCTCATATGAGAACTTCTAGAATGGTTACTGTATGAAAAAGTACTTACCATATTGCATTCAAATCGTGGTACTGTGACTTTTTATGAAATTTTTATGAAAAAAAAATTTTTTAAACGCTTGAAACTAGAGGCTGGGCACGGTGGCTAGTGCCTGTAAGCTTCAGCCTATGAAGCGGCTGGGGCTAGGGATCCCAGTTCGAGTCCTGCCTGGGGCCCATAGCGAGACCAAGTTCCAAAAAAATAGCTGGGCGTGGTTGCGCACGCCTGTAATCCCAGCTACCTGGGAAGCTGAGACTGGGGATTGCTTGAGCCTGGGGTACCCTGGGCAAAAATAGCGATACCTAATCTCAAAAAAACAAAACAAAGCAAAACAAAACTCTTGAAACTAGAATGAATAGTGCATACAGACCCTTCCTATGCCCTCACACCGTCATGTTTTACAAAACAGTTCAGCACCTAGGACAGCTCATGGAATCTGTGGGTGAGGAAAGATGATAGGAAAGGTGGAGTCTCCTGCTTTGGCTTTGCTGTGTTACTTTGGGGGAAAAGGGGCTCCTATATCTGCTCAGATCCCACGTGCAGCCCTTCTATGAGTCCCTACATTCAGCCCCTTTTGACTTTAGTACTTGGCAGGCAGCATGAGCCTCTTCTCTTGAGAGCCGATGGCAATCGCCATCTTGACCTCTTGGTGGATTCATCATTTAGCTTGGACAGCACATTTTGAGCATTGGTCTCTCCTTTCCCAGCCTTTTAAGCTCTATGCAACCACTTGTTTGTGTCTCCCACTGGGAGGTTGTCTTATATTTGTTCTTCAACTCTTCCCTTGAGCTTTGCCCACTCCACTCTAGGCCCGCCTGTTTGACTGTTTCACTGAATGTTTGCCCATGAGGGGATGTTTGGTTTTGGAATTTGATCAGTAGTTCATATTTTAAAACCTTTCCTCTGTTCCTCTTTTCTCTCTCTATTTTTCTCTCGTTTGAACCTCTCAGTGATTAAAGATATTTGGGTACAAGAGAGTTAGATTACTTTGCTACTATGCACATTAGTAGCACTTTGCTACTATGCACATTTCTTCCTGCCCTTAGAAAAAGCATCTTGAGTTTTCCCTCTTAACAGTTTAGGGTACTGGGTCATTCCTCAGTTTTTTTTTCCTGGTAGCAGCAATTTTGGTGACTCTGATGGAACACCATGCCGACTCAAGGCTGGGCACAAGGCAAAAGGATAGATCATGCCAAGACTTTCTGTCGCTGAAGAAACAAACATAAAGCTTAGGCATATAGGACCATGTAGCCTAATGGTCAGAGTGGTGGTTTAAATTTTAGTTCCACATCTTAACACCGATATATCTTCAGTGAGGTTATATTTAACCTTTCTAGCCTCAGTTTCCAATATGAAAAATAGTTAGAATTGCCCTCCCAATCTTATGAATATTTGATAAACTAATGTATATGAGGTTTTTTGCAGTATAATTTGCTCACTTAATTTTTTCCCATTATTACTAATTAATATGCTCTTTTATATACTATATTAGCAGTAGTAGTAGTAGTAATAATAATAATAACAAACACTACTTAAGTAAAGTGAATCAGAATGGCAGAATGGAAAAAGGGATATCTGCCTTTTCTTTGCAAGGAGTAAGACTTGCCTCCCAGGAAACCTAGGTGTTCTTATCTCTTACGTGGAACAGAGAAGTGTAACACCACCTCTGGTTTATTTTTCTTCAGCCAGTACTCAGGTTTTTCTGTCCATTCATCTTGAACCACTCAGCTATAGTTAATATCTGTACTGCTTCATGCATTAAGAAGTACTTTGTTTCCCATCTATTGGAGAAAGTAGCACATTCTCTTACTTCCTCTCACTTTTAAATAAATATAGTCTCCCTTTTCTCTGGATTTATGATAGATGATCTGTCTTCTGTGGTCCAGAAGAGGCTGCACCACCTCTCCAACTTTATTGTTGCAAAAGCACTTGGAGCAAATGGGACCAGTACAAGTCTCCATGATGCCTCTGCAAACACCTCCCAACTTCAACATTATGGTCTTACTATAGGTCTTGTCATTAACTTAAATTTAATCTCCTTTATAGCAATAATATTTCTTCATTTCTGACCTCTAGCATTCCTTCCAACCTCATAATATTTTCATTATTTTTGTATTTCCTCTAGAAATATCTGCTCAAATTCTACTCATTTGTGAATTGCAGACATGATGTACATGTCACCCTCCATCATATGAGAGTCATGAAAATAAAGGGAATGAATTAGTCAAAGGACCTGCTGTTTGCCAGTTGTCTATACCTCCACCATTTGGGCAAGCACTTAGGGACATAATAGCATCCTTCTCTAAGTCTTCTTCCAAAGCAGCTTCATTCTTCTCTACCTCAAGACTCTGGAAGCAGCAAGGTCCAGTGAGAAAGTGCTGAACTGAAAATCAAAATCTCATTCTAATCCTTGTTCTGAAACTCACTACCTTCATGAACTTGAGCAAGTGCCCAAAGATTTCTGAGGCTTACTTTGCATATTCTTTTTAAGAAAGAAAGAGATTTACACCTAAAGCACTCTAAGACCCAGGGACCTGTGGTAAAATCCTCAGATCCACCAGTGTTTAGTCCAATTACCATGGGCTTCTCTGTGTCTACCCTGCTACTGGGTTATCTCCCCATAGTTACCCATAGGTGGGTGCTCCATACAAGATGGTAGGTACACATCTCGAGAACTAATTCCTTTTTCTTTCCTTGTTGGCTGTGTACTTCTGTGGCTTTCTTTATGTTTATTAAGCAAATATTTATTGATTTATATGTACCAGGTATTCTTCTGAATACTAGGATGCAAGTGTTGAGCAAAACAGCCCTGTCTACAAAGGGTGGTAGTGATGGCCAATGACTAACCACATAAATAAGACAAAATCAAACTGTGATAAGGATCATAAGGTAATGGGATGCAAAAGAGTGACATAGTACACTTTAGATAGGAAGAAAAAATTGTACTTCAATCTAAATGATAGGGAAGAATCAGCCTTGAGAATATCAGGCAGGTGAACATCATGGAAAAGTATTTTGAGGTAGAATTGAACAGACTATGCCAGAAGAAGAAAGCAGGACTGGTTTGACTAGAGATGTATATGAGAGAAAAAGGAAGAACATGGGTTCAAAGAGGTCAGAGGTTAAAAGAAGTTGGATATTACAGGCCATGGTAAAGAGCTAGATATTATTCTGATCATAAGGAGAAGCCCTGTGAGAATTTTGACCTCCAGAAATTGGCTGGAGCCAATACTGCTGAAAACAATTGGATGTGAGGTGTGAAGGAAAATTAAGAATCAAAGGTGACTCTGAGTATTTTGCCTGATCAACTGGAGGAAAAATGAAAAACTGGAAGCTCATCCATACTCTTTGCTCCTTAACTCTGAGCATCTCTAACAAATTCTACACACCTACTCCTCCTTCCTATTGTCCTGTCTTTCCTACTGCCCATTCCCAACACATACACACACCCTCAAATGAGAGGCTTGTGTTCAAGGAGAGAAACTGCAGCCATTCCCACATTCACATGCCTTTCAGAAGATTTCTCTGATTCAGTTAGTACAGTTCTCTGCCTCCTTGCCTCTCAGGGGGGAATTTCCCTTCTAAGTAATCATATTATGTTTCAACAAGTGCTCGTTTGTGTTAGCATTACATTAAAGGAGTCTAAATCAATCATTCTCATTTGTAGGAATAATAAACACTGAGGACAAGATTTTATACCTGAACAAGATAATAGTATATCATCTTAAAGTCCTCTTGGGAAGATCTGACTGCATAAGGCAGCCATTGAGTCTCAAAGGATAGTAGGCAGGTAGAGAATTTGGACTCCATGCCTGTATAAACTTAGACGCTCAGATAATCCAGGTCAAAGTAGGGCATGAACACTTATTCTGGAAATGGAAGTTATATAGACCCTGAGAATGGGCAGAAGTTATTCAGTCACTGTTAGGAATTCTCCTCAGACTTTAGGAATACCGAGTATGGAACCCACTCTGAGGGGATTCACTCAGAATGCATAAGTTCATAGACAGTTCTAGCACCACATTTCATCCTTCATGTCTGGACAGGGCTTTACCATTTACAAAACACTCCTACCTCCCCCCCCCTTATTTCTCTGGAGGCTTGCCACCACTTTTTGAGGCAGTTAGGAAATAGAGCTTCAGAGTGCTTGAGGAAATGTCCAAGACTGCCTGGCTTCTGAGGTGGGAATAAGGCCTGGAGAGAGCTGCTTAGTGCTAATGTAAAAACATTGGCCGCTGGTACCTGGGTCCAAGTTTCCTTTACATTACCCAGGTACCTCTTGAGAGACCAGAACAAGTGAATTAACGACTATGACATCCAAAATACAGACTGGACTCTCCCCAGATGAAAGACGAGGGTTACTTGGGTGGGAATGTCCCAGCCTGGGATGGAAGCAAGCTAAAATGACAGCAGGCAGAAGGCAGGGTGGAGAGAAGATGAACAGCACCTGATATTCTAGGGTATGGGGGTGCCTTGTGCATATTGCCCTTAGTAGAAGAACCTGTGTGGTATGTTGATCATTTATTCCTCAGAGAAGAGAGGCTATGGAAGCAGGATTCATGAAGGAAGTGGCAGTTTCAGCTGGGGGAAGGGAGAGGAGAGAAGGGAAATATGCCTAGAGTGAGACATACAGAGGGAGCTGAAGAGAGAGACATGCTTTCTGCCTGCTGTGCTGCACAGAGCTGCACCCTCAAGGGGCTCCGCTTACTTGGATCATCCCAATCTACAGGGCCATGGTCCTCAACCACAGCATACACTGCTCCCCTTCATTTCTCAGATTCTTTCTTAACCTCACAGAAAGGTGTGATGTCACCTTCTCCAGGGAATCCCCTCGAACACTCACACCTCCAGAGTCCATTCACCCCCCATTAAAATACCATTAGGTAACCATGTCCTGTACAGCCATGAAGCTGGTGACTGGGGAAATCTGAATGGAGGGGAGAGCTCCTTCTTGCTTCAGTTGTAGACCTTCCTGGACTGGATAAAAACTTTCCCAAATGTTAACATTCAGAAACAGTCGTTCAGTCAACCTTGCCAAGTGATGGAGTGGGCCCAGAGAGAGGGAAATTGCCCCATACCCCTTGACTTTCTAGGGATTGTTAAACCACAAATCTCAGGATCCACCTTGGAGATAAGTAAAATCTTTGCTCTCTGCCTGGCTCCTATTCCGAGGTTCAAAATATTTTCTGTTGTAGGGCTCTTCTTCCTTGCTTATGACATCATAAAATAGCACAGACAAATAAGAGCTGTGGTTTTTATTAAGTTTCGCCACTTACCAACTATCTGTGATTGGCCAAGACCTAGCTGCTGACCTCCCTTAACAAGCTCTTTCCCTGCTTCCATTATTGGATAACTCTAGAAATTTAGAGGCGGGACCTCTGAGAGGAGGCTGGCTGGCTGACCACAAGACCCCTGTGTCAGTGAATTCCCTCCACATTCAAGTCCAGAAGCCATCTCAATGCCCTACAACTGATCCCTAACAGACTGACTCATAGTGGCTAAACTCACAAGAGACCTGAGCATAGAAATCAGGGAGCCAACTTACTTATTTGTGATGAGAAATGAAACTGTCAGGCAGCCCAAACAATTGCTGGACAATCCAGGACAATTTGCCCCTTAGGCAAACTGCAAAGGCAGCCAAATATTTCAAAAGGGTGCTTCCTGAGCAGAAGAGCAGAGCCAGCAGGATGGGATGTAAGATTGAGAAGTTTGCTCACTTCAGGTCCCGAGAAGTCCCATCCCCAGCCTGTGATGGGATAGCGCATGCACGGATGAACTGTCTGCTTTGTGGCTGACCTTGGGTAAGGCCTGACCCCTGGTGTGACCACCATTTCCACTAGGGTGCTGCCTGTACTTACTGTCCTGCCAGACACTCATCTTTTTAAAGTGATTTGACCAGAACCACATTTTATTTCCTGAGTTTAATGCGTATTAACAGCTTAGAGTGTTCCAGGCATTGTGCATAAGACCAGGACTTCGGATGGTGCCTGAGATAACATAGTTGGAAGGTATGCTGGTATTAGTTTGAATTTTTTTGTTTTATACTTTTGTTGAGGTAATGTTGGTTTACACACTAAATGATTCAGAGCTCTCGTATTAATTATTAGGGAAAGTGAGTAACCAGGTCTAGTGATGTTCTCCTTTTGAGAACCACTTTAAAATGATGTGGTTGGGCAACTGCAGCAGCTTCCCCTAACACCTCACCCATATCTGCTTTCATTGCCACTGCAGAGGCCAATTCTGTGCCATCTCAGACTCCCCCACATGGGTAGCATTCCATTACACATGGCTTTGGGTATGGTACTCAGAGATGCAGCAGAAGCCCAAACAAGCAACATTATAATTGGATGATGTCAACCAGACACCCAAGCAGATAAACAGACAGCCAGGGTAGTTCTTAGTCAGTGTGGAGTGGGACCAGATTGTAAGTACTTCAGCCTCCCTTCACTCAGGTCAGCAATGCCAGGAGCACCTGCCCAATTTTCAGAAGGTCCTTGCACAAGCCCATGTAGCAGCTTCAATCACTTTCCCTTAAATATATCCTTGTCTCAAGTCTGGAGGTCATCTCCTGAAGGAATAGCATGCACCCATATCATTGGCCCTAGCAGTGGCATTGAGTAGGTTTGCAGAGTCCAGGAAGACTTATCTGACAAGGAGCACAGAGTGCTGCAAAGTCCATGCACTGATCTTACTTAGAGACAACAGCAGATGATAATGCCACAGCCAGGGCGTCCAAAGTCTCACCAGGAAAACCCAGAATTTCCCTAATCTTTATGTTGGCATTTCCTGGGGGATAGGGTGACTTTATTGAGAGATCTCTTAGAAGATATTCCAGATAACCACTAGTAGTTTATTGCTTAGAGGCCCAGTAGGGAAGAATTTTCCATCTTCAAAAGGGTTCTATAGAAGCTGAGCCTGAACTGGGAGTCTTGGGTAAGATTTTTATTGAGTGAGTTTTCTCTGGGGTGGAAAAGGAGGTGAAGGAAGGAGGAGGGGGCAGGGAAGGAAGAAAAGCAAGCTGGAGACTGGCTTCTACCTTGTCCTAGAGTTCCAAAGAACTCTGGAACACACAGTGCAAGCTGTTACCTTGAAGCAAAGAACTGGCTTCGCGTGCTTGTTGGAAGTCAGACAGTGGCCGAGGTTTCCCCACCAAACACTTTCCAAGCACCATGACTCAGACTGTGACCAGGAAAGCCTTCCCAAGATCTGGGGGTGGATGCACCAGTTCAAGAAAAGGGCTCTGGTTGGAACACCAGCAGCAACTACAGCATTTCTTTAAGTGAGCAACTCAGGGGCATTAGGAAAGTCACATTGCTTTTCAGCTTTCAAGACACAAAGATGATTGCCCTGACTTTGTGTTGTGAAATGTCCCTTACCCACAGTGCTCTGTTTCATCATAGTCCTTATTGCCTTTCCCCTGCCTCCCTGCTCCCTCCTCATATTCATCCCAAACAAGCTTCTGATTGGAAGGGCTCCATTGAATACTGGAATTCTCTCCAAATACAGGTCTTTACATGGTATGACATCATCTCTGTCATGAGTATGAAAATACTCATAAGCTTCCACCATCATTCCCTCTTGAGGGATTCACCCTGATAATTAGGAATCTTAGCAACTGAATGTTGGAGCATCTCCTCAGGCATCACAACACTTCAGAAGTGAAGCACCTACCTGTACTTTAAGACTTTCTGAAAGAAAACTCAGGAGGTATCTACTTAGCCAGCTGAGGTGTTGGCCACAGATGTCAAAGGACTCCTTGTAATAGTAGCTCAAAGTCTAATTTTATAGCATCTTCAGACCTTTAATTTAAGATACTGGGTTCCAATTCCAGTTCTTCTACTCACCAACCAAATTACCCTTGACAACAATCTTCTTTAGCCTCGGTGAGTTCCTTCATAGGGATGGAACAAAGATGAGATTTCAGATGAACCTGACAGTACCCTATTCCAACTATGCACTAAATGTGATGTGCTGGTATTCTGACAAGATGAGGGAAAACTGAGAGGAGAATTCTGATTGCCATTTGATTTCCATGGAATAAAGTTTCTCACAAGGGCTTATTTCAAACAACCCATGGTCTAGGACCAATTTGCAAAATTCTTGAATGTTTGAAAATTTGTTCAAGGATATGGCTGAGCCCTCTGCCACACTCTACGCATCAACATGGTGGTTACAAGTACTTGCCCACGCTTGATAGAAAAATGACTTAGAAGAGGGTTCACTGGCACTACTTCCTAGCCAAGGGGTGATCTCTGCAGGGATATTTAAAAAGCATCTGGTCTGATACTCATTCCAAACCTTCAGACATATTGATAGAAAAAGAAAAAAAAAACAACCCAATTCCTGCTACAGTGTTGATTCAGTAAATGCTGACCCAACTCCAGCACTTTCTGGTTCAGGCACTGTGAACAGAGATGGCAATGAGACTTCCAGTCTTTGAGACTTAGATTGAGGTTGGCAGATATGATACCACTGAGGGAGCCTGGAAGCCAGAAAGAAACTGGCTTGGGAGACTAGGGAGGTAATTCTACCTTAAATGAATGTAGTGGCATCTGAACCCAGGAATTGCACTCTAGTGAGAGAACCTGCACTCTAGGCATATAACCCAGACACGAGTGCCACGGTCTTTAGTCTGCTCTCTCCCATCTAGTCTTGCCCTAGGCTTCAGCATCTGCCCCCAATATAGCCACTGCCACTGACAGCAGGAGCCTTGGGCAATGTGTCAGTCCAGATGACTCCATGGAGACCATGCAGGAAAGGGTTGCAAAGTCCACCTCTGACATACCTATGCCAGAGTCTTTATGATTCACCCCTCGTAGCTCTTCCCTGCACCTCTGTCCTCTCATTTGTAAAGAACTGAACTCTGCATTTAGGCTTGCATTCCTTGACCCCTCATCTCCCTGCACATCCACCCATCTCTGGCGAGGAACTGGATCTGCTTTCCAGTGCTCATGGCTTCTGTGTGCTGTGGCAGGCCTGCCTTGCCTGAGGGTTTATCAGAGTACTTCTTTCAACCCATGAAGTGCTTTCCTACACATGTATTCTGGCCAATTCCATTGTTGTCTCTGTTTTGTGCCCTAAGAACAGAGGGCAGGACTGCAAGTATATATTTTAGACCATGCACACAGAAATGGGGTAGTGCTGTGGTCAAGAGCACAGACTAAGTCCAACTTTCCTGGCCTCACCATTCTCACACATTAATTATGTGAATATTGGCAACAACCTGATTTATTTTATGAGCTTCATCTTTGCCATTTTAAAGTATAGATGTTGATATTTGTGAGGGCTAAAGGAATTGATGACTATAAGATGTTTATAATGCTGTTTGGCACATGATGACATTAGCTGCAACATTTTTGATATAAGTCAATGATGGGAAATATATGTCTCTTAAAGGGCTAGGTTTCAAAAGAAAAAAATATGATGCCAGATTAGCTGGACTTGACATTTTGGGCCAGGAAACATGGACACACACATGCATATGTACATGTGCACACACACAAAACTTCACATCTAGTAATCTGTATAGACAGTTCATTTGAAATTTATGATTACAGACCTCAGAGTAGAGTTTAGCACTTTCAGCAATCCTACTATTTTTCTCTAACAAGCTTTTTTCCACTCTGAGCCACACATTCACAACCTACATGCACATTAGAATCATCTTGGGACTTTAAACTGTAATTATAAAATTAATACTAACTTTATCATGAAAACTATGTGCATTTTAACTAAACTAAAGCAAAAACTATAGATGCCCAGGTCCACCAAATGCTAATGAAATAGGGGAAAGGGGAGCAAGTATGATAATATTCTGAAATTCTGCTGGTGATTCTCATGTGCAGGCAAGATGGGGAAACAATCATTCCATACCTTCCCTGTTCTCTAACCCTCCTGCCTTCCCTTCTCCAACAGCTGTCAGATGATAAACTTGGCTCATACTTCCTGGGGAAAATTGACACCATTTGAAGGAAACTTCCTTATCCTTCCACTGCCAACACGACTACAGTACCTGCATCTGACACTTTGTCTGCTCCCTTCTCTTAACAGAGGAAGTGGCTGTTCCTGCCCAAGTCTGGCTCCCCAGGTGTTGTTTTAGAGCCTGTTTCTTTCCTTTTCATTCTCTCAGTTCCCCTCCCTCTCAGCATTTGCCTCTCTTTCTCTACAGAATCACTGCCAGTGGCATACAAACATGCTGTAGCTTCTTTCAGTGTGGCAAACAACACAAAAACAAAACAAACTCCCTCCCTGATGCCACATGCCTTTCCAGCTCTCACTTCCCATTAGTCCATACAAAAGAGCTATCTGTGGACACCCATGCAGAACAGCAATATTCATGATAGCCTGCATATGGAAACATCCCAAGTGTCCATCGATGGAAGGATGTCAAGTTGTGGTATGCATGTGCAACACATGGGAATGAAATTTGACATGTGCTGTAACATGGATGAACTTTTATTTCACTAAATGAAATAAACCAGACACAAAAATTCAAATACTGTACCATTCCACTTAATTCGTAGAGACATAGTGTGTAAAAGGTGGTTGTCTGAGGCTGAGCAGAGAAGGGATGGGGTGTCACCATGGAAGTGATGCAGAATTTCAGTTTGGGAAGAAGAAAAGAGTCATGTTCATGGATATGAAGGATGGCTGCACAACATGGTGAATACACTGACTACTGCTGGCCTACACTTAAAAAAAAAGTTAAGATGGTATATTTTACATCATACATAGTTGCACAATTAGTTAGTGGAAGAAGAAGAGGAATGGTGGATACCATTCTACTATTTCCCCCACTCTACACTCCCATTTGTTTCTCAACCCACAACCACACTGGTTCTGCTTCTCTCCATCCTGTCAAATTTGCTCAAGCCAAGATAACCTTGACATGCATGCTTACAAAGTCAGTGAGTACTTCCCTTCTTCCTCTCACCTCACCTTGCTGAAGCACTCAGCTGTTTTCCAGAGATGCTCTTCTCTCTTGGTTTCCATGACACCATCATTTTTCATTTTCTCAACCCTAATACTCCCCTCGTTCTTTGACTCCAGGTTTAGGTTATAAGATGCAAGTTCCTCTGTTCTCTCCTGGGTCTTCTCTCTCTGTGTCTACAATATTCTTTTTCTAGGGGGATGTGTCTGTCTTACCATTTTGAATACAATAGCCAAGATCAATAGTTCATCTGACTCTTAGACTTGTATCTGCAGCCCTTGCTTTTTCTCTGAACTCTAGACTGTTAAACACCATTGCCTACTTGATATGCCCATTTTGGTGTTTCATGGATATCTCACACCTAGGTGCTCAACCCTGGACTTTATCTCCTCCTCCCATTGAAATCTGTCATCATTCATTCTTCAGTATCTCAGCAAAGCTTGAATTGTTCTGATCTGGTAGTATTCCTAGTTGCTCATTTCCTCATCCCCCAAACCTGATGCATCAGTAAATATTGATAGTTCTACTTTCAGAATACATCTTGGAACTCTTCACTTCTCTACATGCCCACTACATCCTTCATCCCAATCACCACCTTCTTTTAACTAAACTATTGCAGTGACCTACCTACTGACCTAGTCTTGATTAATACTCCTTCAATCTTATCTCAAGTCTCTCTGCTCTTTATCCCTAGGCACGATACTGTAGCCACATGGGTCATTTCAGTATTTCAGTTCTGCTTGTGCTTCACTTAGCTTAGTTCTTTCCTACCCCAGGGTCTTTATGCACATGTGCAGATGCATACACACACACAAAAAAAAAAAACAAACAAACAAGCAAACAAAAAAAAACCTCCTTCATTCCCTCTTCTCACCCCAGGTTCCTCTATATGACTGAGCCTTTCATTCTTAAGATCTCTAACGGGGCATAAATGTCACTTCCTTAGAGAGAAGACACCTTCCTTGATCACTAAAAATTCAGTTGGTATGACCCTTTATTATTGTCATCCGTTCCTCTTTTAGCCTTTGTCCCTATTAGCAATTGTTCATGCTTGTCAACTCATTATTATCTGTCTCTGTCAATAAATCCTGTACTCTCTGAGCATAAACTCCATGTCTATTTGATTCACCATTATATTTCTAGAGCTCCTATGATAGTATCTGTCTGGGACAAACACAATATGCTTGGTAAATGTCTGACAGATTGGGGTACAATATCATCACAGGACATTGAAGGCTTACATGTAAAGCTTCAGTTCAGATTAAGATAGTCTTTTCTCCAGGATCTGGACTACTCATATTTGATCCTGGATGAAAACATAGTGAGACCTAGGCTCAAAAAAAAAAAAATCTTTTCTGATCATGTTCCAGAAATTTGTAATCCTGAATTTTCCCCTAATTTACTAATAAAATTTTAACTCTGTATTAAGGCAGCTAATTTAAAACAATATTAACCATTAAATTGTATTACTCTTAGCAGTAAATTTTTACAGATAATAAATATGTTTTGTATATTAAGCAAGATATTTTATAAAAATTAGTATTTATTTGTTTTCTTTTTCACAAATCCTCTATCAGCTCATCCACATTCTTAACTTAGGAACTTAACTCTTAGAACTTGAAGGTTGGGATTAGCTAAAAAATGTTCCTTGCTCATTTGAGAGTTGCCCAAGTGCAGTCTTTTTAAAGATTCCTTCTCACCAATGGCTTCCTTTCAGAAAGTAGTTATGAAAAAACTAGTTAGACGTTAGCTCTTCTTTTTCAACTTTTCTTTCTTTGGGGAGACAGAAGAATAATAATGAGTAAAAGTTTACATACAGAAAGATGTCATTCTCATCAGAGCACTTAAAAAACCAAACTGATGACCAAGATCTGTCATTAGAGATAGTATCATTCATATTACTTACACTGCCCTTCTAGTCCCCACTCCAGACAAGTATTTTCTATAGAAACTTCTTTATGTTGAGTTGCAAGTAATGATTATTTACATGTGGGTTTCCAGAAGCTTTTTTTTTGCCTTATTAGGTTCCCAGACATGCCTTAAGATCACAGATTGCTTCAATCACTGTTTTCAGAGCCATTTTCTATAACAACTTGTGTCCTTTGCTTGAACAGAATTTTTTAAAGAAAATTTCTACCACCCTTTAAACACAGTCTCTCAGCAGATGTTTACACTGGTTTCATCTTGGATACTGATGCTGAGCACTCTCTGAATCTCTAAAAATATCTGATGCTAAGTTTTCTAGGAGCCACCAACTAAACCTGTTAGTTAATGAGCACAGAGAATGTGTCAAGGCATAGTCTGTAGCTGAGTGGGAAACTTGAAGCAATTTTACAAAGGGAGAAGAAAAGAAAGCCTTCTATTTGTTCTGGCCAGATCCACTGCCATGGCGCAAGGGTGGCAACTTCACTATTCTCATTTCTGACAATTTATTCTTCCCATTGTCTGTGGGAGGATTAAGAGTCTGCAAAGGGAATCTGACAAAACACCAAAAAGTGTAGCTGAATAAAAATGCTGAAAGATGAATGCAGAAGCAGACAGATGTCTCTCTTGTGAACCAGGGGGACAGATAAGCCTGGGAGCAGAGAGGCAGCATTCATACCAAGCTTGAGTAAGAAGCTGTAGCGTAGAAGCAGGCTGTGATGGAAAGTCAGGCCAATTTTCACTAATCGCACTGACAATGATAGTTTAATGTTGTGAGTGCACCTGCTTTAAAAATGGTCTGTTTTGATATTTATTTAAAAAATGCTTCTGTTCATCTGCATTATTCTCCACACAGCAACTTACTGGGTGGCAGGCAGTAGAGCTGTTTGAAAAGATTGTGTGTATCTTTTATTTTGGACCATAGGATTTCACATGTGACCATCTGTGGCGAGAACCTCCAAAATACTTCAGTTAAGACACTGCCTCTTCAGTTATGAGGTGGCAACAATGGGCCAGAAAATCAAGTATTTTAGAAAGACAGCTTGGGTTGTTTTCTCCTTGACTAATATGGTCTGGAATTATTCAAGAAAGAGTTCTGAAAGAGGTAGACTGAACTCACAGATAAAAGAGGAAGTACATATTTTAAGAAACATGAAAACTCTTTAGGTAGTGGTCCTTTTAAATATTTTTATTATTTATTACCTAAATACCTATTAGGTATTTGAAGCAGCACCAGGGGGTTGTTGTGACTGCTTTATTTGACTTTTCTTTCATCATTCATATATCTTTCACCTAGTCTCACAGGGAATTAAAGTGGCCTTGCAAGGACAAAAGAGGACCTAAAAGAAATAGAAAATAAAACAAAGGTAAAAGACAAAGTAAAAGCAGGAATTAAATTGTAAACTTAATCATCTCTCACCAGCATATTTGATCTGGTCCTAGTGATAGCCATGACAGAATGGTATATTCTCCGGTTTACAATTCTTATTACCCAGAAGAAGAAAACCACCTGTGGGCTCTGACAAGTATCTGCCTACGATTGGTATAAAAATCAGGTTTCTTTTCCCAGTGGATTTTCTGAAGGGGATATTGTGATGGAAAGAACAAGGTTATCCTAAATCCTGAGCTTCAAGGACAAAGTGTTCTAAACAGACTCAGGGTCTCTCTCCAGAGTGAATGTCAGTGGTGTCACACTCCCCTAGATCTGTGAGCTCCCTGTCTCTGCTGATTCCATTGGCCCAGGGGGGCCTCAAATATCAGGAAAAGTCAATGGTCTATATTTTCTTACTACGGTTCTCCTTGGATAGTGTCCCTTTCAACCCAACTGCTGATAAATACTGCATGGCAGTGAGCTGGAGACCATACTCCAGGGTAGTATAAATACCCTGTCTTATGTAATAGACCATGAATCTGGGAGCCACTTCACATCTGTATGTAAATCTAAGAAGTTTGGCAAGAATGCATACCCAGTTTTTATCTCAGATCACTGATGTTTAACACACAGGTACAGGAGGGAAATCAGGGTATCACACTTGCACCCCAGATAGCAGGATGAGGCCACTACAGCCTGCAAAGATTTGGGGGAATGTTCAACAGTATGTGCACTCCAGGCAAAGTAAAACTCTCAAAACAGCTTCTAGTTTGACCACTGCACCACAGCATGGTATTGCCAGTGATAAACAGTTTGCAAAATGAATAAGGCAACTTGTATGAGATTGTGTGTAAACTGAATAAGAAATTAGGCACTTCCTGCCAAAAAGTAGTAACTTCAGTTGTCTATGTCAAGTGATCTATGTCAAGCTTTGACAATCATTTGTTTTTGTTAAGGACCAGAGGTAAATATTTTAGGTTTTGTAATCTATACAGCTTCTCTTACAGCTATCCAGTACAACTGTTTTAGCATAAAAGTGTCATAGAGAACACTTAAAGGAGTAGTGCACCCCCACTAACTTTATTTTACAATAAGGCTGGACAAAAACAGATGAATGAATCAAGAAAATGTGGTATATAAACATAATGAAATACTACTCAGCAGTCAAAGAAGATAAACTGATGCTATTTGTGGCAACATGGATGGAGGTGGAAAGAACTATACACAGTGAAATAAATCAGAAGGAAAAGAAAATTATCAGATGATTCCATTTATGAAAAATATAGGGAAATAGAACAAAGGGTCAGAAAAAGGACAAAACTTGTAGGAAAACTATAGCTCAAAGGCATTGAAGCAGGGGAGCTGGGGAGGGGATAAAGTGGGGAGGGATAAGCACAAGCGACTGTGGTGATGGTTCCTGGGTGGGTGATGAGGCAGTGGGAGTGTTATGGGGACTACACCTGAGGGGAGAAACCAAATATTGTAAAGAAATGAACAATGATGTAAGAATATGATTTAAAAAATAAGTTGTAGGCTAGATTTGACCCATGGATCTAATTTGCCAATCCTGGATCTACATCATTCTTTCTGTCAGCAATTACCCAGAAAGACCAATTTTTTCAGCAGGCTATTCCTAATTAAAAATCAAATCAAATCAAAACAATAAAAAATTCATTCAATATGGAGAGAACGGTCATCTTTCTCATCTTTGTATAGATGAAATGCATAAGGTCTGCAATGGCAGAGCGATAGTGACAAACAAGATGAATTTCACACCAATTTACTAAGCCAGACATTTTCCCCAAATCCCATAATACTATTACAGTATGAGTCTCATAGTTCCTTCCAAACCATGAATCTGTGTGAGATTCCTATAGTTTAACCCTTAACTGGTTCCTGGTCCCAGTCTTTCAAATCCTTGTATCATCCATTAGTTTGCTTTATGGACTTGTTAACAGTGCAGAGGGACACAGCTCTTGGGTCCTTGTGAATTAGCCAGACAACATCTATCACTCTTCATGTAAAACCTTGGCCTGGGGAAATCCAAATATGTGGATGATCAAGTGCAAATTTGGATTTTACTTTAGGTAAAATATTTTGGAAGAGGGATGGTCTATAATGGGCAGTAGCCCTTTGGAAGATGGGATTCACTTTTCACTTTGTCCAGGTGGTAGGATCTCACCTGGAGATCCTTGTTCAGGTCAAGAAGGTAGTGAAGGTCAGAGTTCATCATGCAAAATGACCACTAAGCAGCCCTGGCACTGGCCACCTTTCTTGAATGCTCCTGTTAGCTAGTTTTTAAACCAGGTAGAATCTGAGTAAAGAAAGAACCTTAGGGAAAACATCAGAGCAATTACCTGGACTTATAGAGATAGGTGGGAATCTCTTGACATCATTCAGAATTAGAGCACTACAATTATCTCACACCCCTGAACCAGATCACTTTCCTCCAATTGCCAAATCTGTCAGCAAGCCTTTCCCCTCAAGGTTGATTTGTGATTATGCATCCACTGCTTTATCAGTTGTTCTTTTAAAGGTGACGACCTTTAAAATGAAATAAAATTTAAATTTCATAGTCTCAGGGAGTTACTTCCAAATTTTATGGGTCTCTCAGGAGACATACCCTCCTAAATCATTTTTGACAACTTGACAGTATTTACCAGAGTAGATACTACTGTAAACTGAAAAATATGAAATAATCATAAATAAATCTTATTACTTAAAAATGCAAAGTATCTATATAAAGAAGACAACCAATATATAATTAGGTATGAAATGAAGGATTTAAATTAATGGGGCTATTATCATATCAGTGAATGGGAAAATTTTTAGTTACCCCTAAAGGGATCTACAAAGAAATATGATTCCAAGAAAAATCTAAATTTGTTAATTTTACAAAATAAGAGTAAAATATCTTTGTAAGAATAAATACATGCAACTAATATGTATACAAGCACACATGTAAAAATATTGATGACTATTTAACTGTTTAAACTATAGATGACTGTTTATCTAGATATTTATCTATTTAAAGGTAAAATAAAAATTTAATGATTAAAACCTTGTGAAAGTACCCAAAAGACAGTGAATTATATGGTCAATAGATAAAGCACTAAAATATGGACATTTAATGGAGATAAATGCTCTTTGAAAATAAAGACTGTGTTTGTACTTGTGTGTTCCATGAAGAGACCCAGATGTAGCAGTGGAGCTTTTAGAAGCACCAGGTCACAAGAAGATGCCTTTGAGACATCATTCTATGATAACAGCCTCTAAAATTCATGTTGGAATTATGTGACACAAAATTTGTCAGAAAGATGAAGACAAATACTTGGATGTTTTCACCTGCATGTGTACTATAAGAAAACTAAGTTAATAAATGGATAACACACAGTAAAAGTAAATTAGAGGGCAACTACCTAAGGAAAACAAAAACCCTTACGTGAAGGAATATATGTACTCCGATGTCTATTGCAACAATATTTACAATAACCAAATTATGGAAGCTATCTCCATGACCAATAACAGATGAGCAGATTATGAAAATATGGCATATATATACACAGTGGAATACTGCATAGCCATAAAAACTCAAATCTTGTGATCTGCAATAACATTTATGGGACCAGAAAAAATTATGCCATGTAAAATAAATCAGAAAAAGAAAGACAAATTTCAGATAATTTAACTCATAAGTAGAATATAAAGGAACAAACAAATAAGGAACAGACAAAACTAAAGTAAAATAGGCCCTAAAAATCTGCCTGTAGAATTGAAGCTATCAGATGATGAGAGCGGAGCATGCAGAACAAAGGCAAGAGGGACACAGAACAATATGGTGGAGGATTACTGGTGGCTTAGTGGTGAATGTGTTGTGTGTGGTAACAGGTATATGAAGAGGTGCGAATTGATACTTCTAAATCATATATAGTGTTGTTAACCAATATTAATTCAATAAAAAATAACAATTTAAAAATAGATGAAATATAATTCAGAATTATTACAATTCCAATAAAATAATTTTAATAGAAAACAACAAAATCTAATTACAGTTCTTAGTAGCATGAAAGTGTTTCATCCATTAAATGCTACTATCCTCTTTCCAAAAGAAAGTCACTATGTCTTAGAACCAGTTAGATGAGTCTTTTTTTAAACACAAGAAAACAAGACACCCACCACCATCCAACCTTACTCCTACCCCCACTCTTTGTTTCTTTTATGTTCAACTGCTTTTTGACATTTTATGAGAAAGGTTTCTACACATAATCTTCATTTCTAGTAGTTGCTTTTCTCTCAGAACTGGGTATAAGTTCACAATTCAACCTGAAGACCTCTCACAGGGCAACCTTCCCTTACTACCAATAATTTAAATACTCTTTGTGTTTAACTGTGAAATTTTATGGGCTCCCTCCATGGATAATTCTGTAGAGGATGAATTTAGATTTGCATGAAAGTGAGGAAAGGCTGTGTTTGATCATTAACCACTTTTAATACATTAAATTCTTATCTCATGATATAACACAATACAGTCTGTGTAAACTGCAAAAGTGAAACTGTAAAAAAATAAGAAAACTAATATTTTTCCCACTTGGAGATAGCATTTTTGAGCATGTCCCAATACTGGACCCAGAAACTGATAGCATGTTCTTTAATGAATTAATACAAAAAAATGAATAAATGTCCACAGAAACTATACATGTAGATAAATGTGATCATATTTCAATTTAAGACTTGTAAATCAAAAAATTAATTAAAAATCATGATTTTTAAAAATGGGGCAATGCTGTTGCCCCATGGTAAATGTGGGATTGATACCCTTTATGTATAGAAATTTTTTTAAAGATTTAAGGAGTAAAATAAGATGCTTCAGTGAGGGAGAAGTGAGCAAAAGAAACTGTTGAACACATTCAAACATATATCAAACATGCTTCCTTTATCAAATATAAGGGAAATTTTAAAAATCATTTACCTCACATGTAATCCATGAAATATAAAGCAAGTTGGATAAGCATATATACTTGTCAACTGACAGAAAGATCTTGCCCCTTAAAGAAAAAGTTAATATCCAGTGCTACTCAGAGTGACGGAAGACATTGTGCTTTCATTGAGGATTTTTAAAATTTTTTAAATTCTTTTTAGCTCTTTGTTTTTTCTCATTCAGGATTGAAAGAAGTACAATCAGCACAGGTTTCTGACAACACCTTTAAAATGACATCCCTTCTAATCTAGAAACTCTGATTCTGGAAATGTCCCTAAGAAAAACAATTAAAGAAGTGCATGCAGGTTAGTTAAGAGGTAAAATCCACATTGATAATCACTGAAATAGAAACAACCTAAATATCTAACAAAAGGGAACTGTTTAATGAAGAGAAACTATAATCATCATACACCCATATGTCTGAATACTAAGCCACCATATAAAATTACCCTACACATGTATATATGTATATAAATATATATATATTTATATACATATATAAATATACATATACATACATACATATATATATATATATATATATATATATATATATATATATATATATATATATATATAGGGGGTTCACCAAAAATGAGAAAATGAGATATCAGAGTAGTTTTTGCAGCATATTCTCATTTTTGATGGGAAAAAAAACACCTTTTTGAGTTGATTTTTATTTTCTAATATTTAAACAATCACAGGTGTTAATTAAATAGTATTTACAAATTAAAATCAGCACTGACAAAGGTTGTTTTCAGAGGGGAGTTATACCCCTAGAGATTCCCAGGAGCTCAACAAGTGCAAAATGGAATTCTCCCTTCAGCTCTTCTCTGGCTTATCACAGTTGAAGGAATACCTCTGAATGATATAATAGCAAGTTCAGTCCATCATCAGCATGTCTGTTGTCAGGGATAGTCATTTATTTAAGATATTCTTCTTTGCAGAGGCTTTTTATACTCATGAGGAAAGGAAGTGGTGTGTGAATTTTTCACCAACAAAGCAAGGATAGATTTCCTAGCAAGGGAACTGAATTCTACATAATGAAGGTAGATGTTTTTCAGTCTAACAAGCAAATCAGCTTCACGATGGCATTGCACAACAACTGGTGAATGCATTAATTATCCTTTCTTCCCCATCAGGGATATCAGCTAATGTTTATTATTTTACTGCAATATTCATATGGCCAGAATTCTCGGGAGATCAATAAAGTTCTTGCAGTTATCTAAGTAACTGATTTAAATAGAATGTGTCCATGACAAGATCAGCTGTGATATGTTAGGAAGCAATGCCTCAGCATACATTGGCTTAGCTCAGATGGTTCTGATATTGGGCAGACTGGGTTCGTCAGCCTGCACCATGACCAGTAGCCTCAGTAACCTTGCAAATTCCACTCTGTTCCTAGTTTTCTGATCTATAACATGAGTATAGTAGTTCTACCTCTTAGCAACTGCTATAAAGATTACACAACATAACACATGCTAAAAACTAAGATCATCCCTAATGTTTACTGAGTCATATTTATGACTCTGATACTAATCACAGAACCCAGTCCTTCCCCATTTGAGCAGAGCTTCTTCTTATTATTATTATTATTACTGAATTTATTCCAGTTTCTGTGGCGTCCCCATAAACATATTCCAATTTTCAGCACTAAATGATCTCCAGAGTGTCTCCTGAGTATTGGTGAAGGAAGCTATACAGACACCTGAAAATGGGTGTGTTGTGTTGGTGCAGGTGAAAGTGATCTTTTCAGAAGAGGGGGAGAGTCAGAGCATAGCTGATGTTCTCCATTTCTCTTCTGCACACTTCATTTAAGCACCCCAAGCAGACATCTTCTCAGGAATCCAAGAGACAGGCTGATTGTGACTAGCAACTTTGGGACATGGTTGTCATCATGTAAGATCCTGTCAGCCACAAAGCCTGACTGAGACAAATGCTAAAACCAATGACCAGTAGGAATGAATACCCCAATTGAAGTGCAATCAAATATTTATTATCAGCTCTCTTTATATCTCCTATGAACCCTTTGCTCATTAAACATGAAAGCCAAACACTGTAGACACCTCAGTCAGGAAGAAATCTCAGAGTTAATTCAGTTCCCATTACCTCCCTCTTGCCTTTTTACAATAGTTTCCTGTCTTAATCCATGCATGACAACAAACTCAGCCACTCAGCCACTGACTAAGTGGCTCCTACATAACAAAGGCATTTTTCTCATAGTTCTGGAGACCAAAAGTTCAAAATCAGATGCCCTTCGTGAGAGCCCGCCTCCAGATTGCAGACTGCTTACTTCAGTTTTCTCGCCTGGTAGCAAAAGGTGCCAAAGAACCCTCCGGGGTCTCTTTAGTATGGGTGCTCACCCCATTCATGAGGGTTCTACTCTTATGACCTAATTACTCAAAGGCCTTGCCTCTTAATACCATCACTTTTGGGAATAGGCTTTCAGTATATGTTTCTCAAGAGGATGAAAAGTTTCAGTCCATAATACCTCAAAACTGATTTCTCCTTGTTCTAGTCCTGCCAAATGTCAATCCTTAGGAATCAACCCTTTGCCTACTTGGAAACTGACAGCCTTTCCAGATAAGGTTAGAATCTTCAACCTGCCATTAAAAACTGCCATTATCTAATCTTATTCTAGTCACTTTTATTGCCAGCTGCCACCACTGCTCATCCCTCATGCTGCACACACATACACCTCCTCTGTCTAAACCTAACCACCTCTCCTACTAGTTCAGTATCTCTTCACATGAAGGAATGTTTCTGATTTCCTATTCCCCAATCCAAAGTCAAATCTCTTAGCTTCATTCAAGACATAGTCTGTATGAAATCTTTCCTAACCAAATCTTCAAAATATATGTATATTCTGAAATTATGTATGCACATATATAGTATGTGAAGTTATTATTTCATTCAACAATGTTTATTGAGTGCTTTTTGTATGCAAGTAGGATTAAGTCAGACCCACAACTGTATTCATTTATTCATTCAGTAGTTACTTACTGAGTATAAATACCATTAGAGAACTTGGAAAATACAAAGAAAGATGAAACCTCTATCACCCACCATCATCAAGACATAGCATGTTACAAAATACAAAGTATGTATTATGTAACTGTAATACAGCTAAAAAGTAGCATATGCCCTCAAGAAATTACAGACATAAGAAAATTCACAGTGATGACAGATTGCCTGCAGTTAAAGAAATCAGAGAAACCAGTAATGTAGTGGTATTTCAGCTGACCTTGAAGGATGGATAAGAACTGAGCAAGGGACCATGGAGGAAGAGATACAGGGAGAAATAGTCAAGAGGATAGGAAGCTAATGACTGAATATAGATAAAACTTGGCGAAAAGGCCAAAAAGGGACTCTTCTCATAAGGTCACAAGTAAGAAAGCGGGCATGGAGGGCAGAGGACCCCCCACCATTCTCCAGAGGGCAATGACTCACTGCCTAGAAGCAGTGCTCTGCATGAGAGTCCCAGAAAAGAGGACTCATTGCCCAAACTCCTGCCTCCTGTGTTCTTGTCAGTGCACTGACTTCTGCTAAGCTGCATGCACTGACTGGATGACCATTTTTAGGTAAAAGAACAGAAGGGCACAATAGGAAACTAGAAGAGTGCCATTAATGAGAAAAAGTAAGGACAGGAAAGAATTACATTGCTCTGATTTGAATAAGAGATGGCCTTCCTAGAGGTGTGGGAGGTGATTGTGGGAGCAGATCCTGTAGATTAGAAACTGTCATATAATTTCTCCAAGTTTCAGTCATTGATTACCAGTTTGCAGATTAAAAGAACATAGATTTCTCCTAGAAATTCAGTCTAGCACTACAGTTGATGGTAGAGAAGAGTCTATTTGCACATTCTTGCAAAATAGCAAGAGAGTATAGAATTCAAGAGTGCTTTGTATGAAGGCATTAGATGTGAGTTTAAATCCAGGTTCAGTCACTTATTTTCTATGTGACCTCAGGCAACTCAGTGTCAACTACAAAAAGTGAATGATATCATAAAATTGGAAGTTTGAAAAGACATTCTACTTGTAAATTACTTAGCATGCTGTCTGACATAATAAATGGTCATTATTAGAAAGAAAAGGATCTATTTACATTGTCTAAAAATAACATACATCCATTTATACTGGGATGGAAGTGCATATGTTTTTCTGGGCTCATACCTAGTATGTGTCCCACCTTAAATTTCCTTCAGTTGGTATTATAATGTGAAGAACAAATGTGGAGGTTAAAAATAGACCCAGATTACACAAAAATATTACTTATTAAAGAGAAATATGATAGTATGTCAGATATACTCATAGATCAGAGTAGTTACAGAATAGATGCAAGTCCTCCGCTGACCTAATTTTTATTTGGGATATTTTGGGGCATCCCAAAAGACTGCATGCCCTTTAAATATCAATCATCCTTCTGTTCTAGTTATTTCAACTTGAGTCACCTTTTGTGGTATTGAGCCATAAGCGTCATCCCGTAGACATGCTGGGTGTGGAGTTAAAGTTGAGAAAACTGTATTATGAAGTGATTATGGCTGTGGGTGAGAAGAGTCTAGAATTTACCATAGAATCTCACAACAGTTCTGCTCCTGAGGGAACAGCACAGATTTTGACAAACCTCTTTAGGAACCCACCTGATGTAACGGCTTGGCACAGTGTCACAGGCCTAACATGCCCCTCTCCTTCAGAACCACTTCATCACACATGGCACTCATACCCTACCCTACTCCAAGGTAATTCCAGGGTGCCTCAAGATTGACTTTTCATGGGTTTGATTTAAATAGCTCTCAGGGATATGCTCAGAGTCCTTATTGCCAGGAGGATGATTAGTCCCCTGGAGTTGAGGGGATGGTAAATACTCCTTTTGTGGTGATTACAATAACTGCTAGCAGAACAAACACAGTTTTAGTGCCTCTAGGCTCAGATGAGCCAAAGCAGTCTGAAGAAATGGATCACAGCAGGTAGCAGGCAGCTCTCCCAGGGAAACCTAAAGGTTGTCTTTTTAAGTGAAGCTGGTAGATGACACATTATTTTCCTGTGTGGGCATGATAACTATGTGAGCATTTTTTTAAGGGGGATAGGGAAATGGAAATGTTTGTCAGGAATGGGGAAGCAGAGCAGGCCTCGCAGGGAGTCACTCACATAAAGCCAGAATCTCAGGGTGGCATCAAGAGACTCTGAGTCAAAGCATTAAGGAAAAGAAAGCTGGAAAATAGAGGAGAGTGGACAGTAGTGGACAGGAGTGACAGTAACCAGCCAGTCATCTTGGGAGAAAGCCTACCATCTGACACCATGACTCACAGACCCCACTTCTCTATCTTCACTTTTTCATGCCACCAAGATTAAAATTATTGTGCTGGGATGTGCTCAAATGGCAAATAATCCTCAAGAAGTGTAAAGTGTGGGTTGGAATTGATGTGAGAAAGAGTGCCTTATACCTACACACACACACACACACACACACACACACACACACAGATGTAGATAAAATAAAAACCCAAAACCTCAGTATAGGCCAAGAAAATCTGCCACTTTGAGTCTTAAGAAGAGGGGAGAAAACAAGAAAGCAGAATAGACAATCAAGTATCATCACCATGATCTCTTGTTCATTTCCTGCTCTTGAAGAGTTGATTCATTTACTCATTCATTCATCATTCAAAAAAAATTGCACAAGTGCCTCCAAGGAGCCCCACTCTCCTGTATTATGTTTAGGTAAACATAATGGATGTGTGATCTATCTCTACTTCTATAAACACTTATTGTATTAATAACTGGGGAGAAATGTCTTACATGTACTTCTGCATTCCCCCTTACATTCACTCTTTTAAAGAGTGAGCAAATGAAATAAAGAAGTAACAGCAAAATACTCTATGATCAAGGACTAAAAGCAAATGGTAGGGGTAATAATGTTTTGGTTATCAAAAAGGGGAGAATTCCATACCCTTATGAGGGTGACCTGGAGTTTTATTTTTTTATTTATTTATTTATTTATTTTTTTGAGACTAGGTCTCATTATTTTTGCCTGTGGAACCGCAGGCTCTCGTTGCCCAGGGTACCACAGACTCAAGCCATCCCCACCCTCAGCTTCCCAGGTAGCTGGGATTACAGGCGCGCACCACCACGCCCAGCTATTTTTTTGGAACTAGGTCTCGCTACGGGCCCCAGGCGGGACTCGAACCGCGATCCCTAGGCATGGCCGCTTCATAGGCTGAAGCTTACAAGCATGAGCCACTGTGCCTGGCCTCCTGGAGTTTTGAAAGTGAGGAAATGATCCATCCAGATGAAAGAAATTCTTGATCAAAGCAGTGAGGTGGTCATGGGGGTTGGGAAGTACAGAGGGAAACCTAGATCATATGAGTCACAAGTGTGGTGGTATCATGAAATGGGTCGGGGTCATGGGCACCTTTGAAAATGCAGTGGCAGGAGCAGCATTTCTCAAAAGTGTGGTATGTATTCTAGCTGAAGAAGTATCAACAAGGATATTTTTAAAATATTAATTCCTGGAGCATTAAATTCCCTAAATCACAACCCATGGGATAGGGGAAGGACCCAGAATATTATTTTAATAAGATCCTCAGGTGATTTCTAAGTATACTAGAATTGAAAAGCCGTTGGCGTTAAGCAACTAAACTTTAACCTATCGACAGTTTATGATATTTGTGGGCTAACAGAATGAAATGAGCATTTGCGAAAGACTAATCTAGCAGGTGCAAAAATGACTCTAAGGGGAAGAGATGGGAGACAGGGAGGACAGGAGATTTATCATAACATTTCTGGAGTGTGGCCATGTATCCAAAGACACACTCAGTGTGCATATTACCTCTTTGTTTAATGCTGTCAGGATCCAACTGACCAAGTCATTCATGTCTTTGGCTATTATTTGCGCCCAACCTCCCTGAGACTCACTAAAGAGAAATTTATTTTACTCTATCACTGGATTATTATGGAATGAATATCTGGCCTAAATCATTCTCTTTCATCCCTCCCCACTTCAAACACACACAACAGACACGGATACATGAATACATGAGCACGTATATATGCACAGATGTTTATTCAGTCCATAGGGGAAACTAATCCCTTTCCTTAGTGGTAAAACAGGATACCAATGTGAAGAAACTCACTGTCCAATTCTGTAGCTTCCTGGCTATGGTGGTGATGGGGGACACTCCAGTTCTAAGAGACTTGTTAACTAATGAGAGTTCTCACAGGGCAGAGAGCCCCTCCTTGCTACTCTGCCTCCTTCCAGCAGCTTTGGAGCTCAGAAGGAGATTGTTTTGTCACTTTATGGTCTTGTCAGCATATCGATCGATGACTCCTGAGCACTAATTAATTGTTATGTTATCCAGTTCAATTCATCAGGAAGCTAGATGGCCCTGACTGGGAACTGTGCCAAGGACTAGGGCTCTCTAAAGGGAAAAGAGGGGACTGGTAATTGAAGAAGTGGAGATGTGATCCATTGATAAGTCCAGGGAGAGACAGGATGTCAAGTCTTACAGACAGTATACATCTCACCATAGAAAGAAACCCCAGGCAAAGCTGTGGAACCGTTAGCTTTCTTCGTATATTATGAATTCTGCTTTTTTCCAAACCTCATCAATACTGTCTATTATCTAGAACACCAACTGACCAAATTTGATAGAATCATTTCCATAATATACTATAGTAGCATTTGTCAGAGTGAGTAAATAAATTCACCTGCTTTTCGATTGAATCCCCTCTATATTAACTCTCCATTCTATTGAGTATTCCCGAGTGCAAAACTTTTTGGATTTCTTTGTGGGGCTACTTTGTTCTATGAATATTAGTTGGGGTTGATAAATGGGGACCCCTAGAAGGTGGTTAAAGATGGAGAAGAGTGAAACTTGGCTCTTTATTTCCCAGGCTATATGAAGCACATTCATGAAAATATTGAGGAATATGTCCCTCAGTCAAAAGCCAGGAAACCTGGCTTATATAGCTCTTTCTCATTTTGGTTGAAGAATATTCCCTTTATACAGGAACAACTTAGATAAAACTCTCCACTCTCATTAATCTCAAAGAACTGCACAATTCCTGCAGGGTCCCTACACCCTGCTCACATCTTTGAAAACAATCCCTTTTATTAAAATCTCTCTAAAATACCCATTTGGATATGTATCTTTTTCCTGCCTACACCCTGACTATGTTAGGTGGGAGAACATCCCCAAGGTCAAGTAACTAATAAAAGTGGGCTATTTAAGATTGCTTTCTCAACCTTTAGCACAGCTGGTGAACATCCAAGAGGAAGCATATAGTATGTCAAATCCAAGCTTATTTGACCAGGAACCATGCTCTATTTGAAATCGGGTAAGAAAACAGGCAAAACAGAAGACTTAATTAAACTTACAAACAGGAGTAGCTGGCCCTTTAAATACAACCACTCATCTGGTTCTCCCAGCCCACATGAGCAGTAGCAAGACCACACTATCTTAAAATGAGGCAAGAACAGTTTTACACATTGAAAGATAAAATAAACAATAGTCATTGAGGCATAAGGGACCCCTTTGGTAAACTCACTACACAGTACAGTCTCTTGTCCAAAGGCCTACACTGGGTCCCTCAGCCATGTGCATACACAAAATGGCAATTGTCCCACCTTCAAACCAAATGAAGAAACCAAAATGGCATCATCAATCCTCCTGCAAAAGTTGGAGATTTAAATCCAGTGAAAAAGCCAAGATAGCATCGTAGACCCTTCTCCAAAGGCACAGCTCCAGCATTATTTTTGCTTCAATACTAAAGTGACTCCAAACCCCCAAGACTCACTCAGAACTGCAACAGCAACCACTTCAGATGTCTTATGATGAAAGGAGCAACACTACAAGTTCTCTTCAGGTCTCCAGACAATTCCCAAGCTTTGCAGTTTCAAAGTTAAGACAAGTTTTCAAGTAGCACATTTCCAAGTTAGGTTATACAAGTCACAAGTTTCTCCAACATGCTTCCCCAGACTCCTCACTGGACTGGGTTGGGGGTGGAAAATCACAGCGTGTCTTCCTTCCCTGCTCTGGTGCCACATATGGCAGCAACAGTTCAGAGGCCTCCAACTGGTCATGGTGGAGCATGCCTGTAAGCAACAGCCTAGGAAGCCACAGAGGGGACCAGGGATCACAATTCGAGTCCTGCTCGGGGCAACATAGCAAGACCTAGTTCCAAAAAACAGCTGGGTATAGTGGCATGTGCCTGTAATCCCAGCTACCTGGGAAGCTGAGGCTGGCGATCGCTTGAGTCTGTGGTACCCCAGGTAACATGAGCCTGCAGTTCCACAGGCAAAATTAGTGAAACCTAGTCTAAAAAAAAAAAAAAAAAAGTTCAAAGGCCTCCAGCCTCCTTCCTGATCCTCTGTTCTCTCTCTCTTCTCCAGCTTTTTCTTCTCTTTCCCTCTTCAGTTCCACTCCTACTTAAATCCCCTCTCTCTGTATTCCCTTGGAGAAGCATTGGATTCCCTTCTCCAGGTCTCCTCCCATCAGAGGACAATGATTGCTATCTTAAAGCAGCATTACCATGCTGGAGCCATGGTTCCCCAGTTTCACTATAACTTCCCTATCATATTCACCTCCCAACCCTAGAATTCAGAGTATTTCAGAGAAGTAATATATATACCAAGAGTCAAATGCAACTAACAAAATGGTATAGAACCACTAGAAATGTCAATTCCTGAAAATGTCACTGGAGAACACAAGAGAGACTTTGTAAATTGTAAAACGTGAACTTTCAGACAATTGTGCATCATAAAAAACCCACCCTGGGAAGTGACTGCTAAGATCTCTGAAGCAAACTTTGTGATCTTGAGTAGGTCACTTTTCTGAGTCTTTTTTTATCAATGACAATTGAAGTAGCTGGACTTGACCAGTACATTTTAAATTTATAAACACTGGACTGTTCAAGCAAAATCTTGGACAAATGCCAATACAGAATACAGATTGAAACCAAGTTGCTCTGAAGAAGGCAAGGGGTAAAATCCTATCCAGTGAACTCTGTCCTTTGAACAGCAGCCCTTGAGGCATTTCCACGAGATTCGCTGAAATTATTTTTGGAAATTCAGTTCAAAAATATCCTTAAGTGCCTTCTGTGATGTGAGTACAATGTAGTGAGTACAATTCTTCACAAAGAATCATTGTTGCCTCTGCCTATTGGGAAAGAGAGAAGACTCCACTGAGCCCACAGTTATCATAACAGCCCCATGTGAAATCTTTGCATTTCTGAAAAGGTATCTGTTTTGGCAACAAGTGATTCCCAAAATTTAAGGCTTAATATGTACTCCTTGGTGATGGCTTCATTATCAAATAACTCCACTAACAATTAAGATATGTAAATATATCTGCAATTTGACACAGATCTTATTTTCTATATGCAACATGTTTGGCCTTTAGCATTTGATTTGCAATGATATCAAGAAGAGTTGAAACTAACCTTCAGTTATCCAGGGTCCAAGGACCCAGTCAAAATCCCCCATTTTTATCTCCCTCCCTCCAATATCTTATTGACTGAAACTCTGAATTTTCCACATTTCTAAGGAGACTCTAAGAGCCTGGAAGAGAAACAGGAAGCCAGAATGTGAACAAGGAGGGTATAAGAACCTAGTGAAGTTAGTCATCGCCCAGTAAACATCCTCTCCCAATAAAGCAACTACAACGATGAAATTGACAAAAATGACCAATTCAGTATTCTGGAAACTGACCCAAAGTATATGGCAACCTGAGAAACATTTATGCTTGAAGAAACTGCTCAACTTTAGGTAGAAATAGTGAAAGTCTAAGACATTCTTTCTCTAGGGCTGTTCTCATCCACCCAGATTAATGAGCACTGGTGTCTCCACCATATGAATAGGTATAAATAAGAGTGGCAGTCTATGAAATAAAAGACAAAGATCCTGGATAAATGAAGGAAAAAAACAATTAGGGCTATACCCATCTTTTGTAGAAAAGGCATACAACAAGTCTCTCAGCAAAAGACACTCCCTATTTACAACCCATAAAAACTAAAAATAAAGAGATAGGAAAATATATCCCAATTGCTAGAACAAAAACAAGTAGGAGATATCTCAATCCAGCAGAACTGTGGGATATGCCCAAGGAGTTTAAAGTAACAGTTGCAACCATACTTATCAAATTCAGAAAAAGTGTAGAACACAATACTGAGAGAAAATCCAAGGTTATTACAACTAGAACTGTTTTTTAAAAAATACTATAGCCAGGCCAGACACAGTGGTGCCTGCCTGTAACTGGCAGCCTAGGAAGTCGCAGCCGGGGCCAGGGGTCGCGGTTCAAGTCCTGCCGGGGACACGTAATGAGACCTAGTCCCAAAAAATAGCTGGGCATGGTGGTGTGCACCTGTAATCCCAGCTACCTGGGAAGCTGAGGCTGGGGATTGCTTGAGTCTGTGGTACCCCGGGCAACATGAACCTGTGGTTGGTTCCTAGGCAAAAATAGCGAGACCTAGTCTCAAAAAAACAAAATCAAACAAACAAAAATACTATAGCCAGATTTTAAAATACCAAACAAGTAATCAACAGTAGACAATAGCAAATAATGAAGAGAATTAGGAAGTTTGAAAACATCATGATGGAGAGCATATAAATAGAACATACAAATAGAACAAAATAATAATAATAATTGAAAAAAAAATGTAAACAGTTGAAGGACTCTCTGGGATAACCTTAAGAGAAATAAGATCCCTAGTATAGGGTTATGGGGGTCCCAGAAGGAAATGAGAAAGAGAAGGCATAGAAAGTTTATTTAATGAAATAATTGCTGAGAAATAGCTCAAACTAGGAAACAAATCTGAGGTCTTAATCCTAGAGGGCTGGGGTTGTAATCATCTGAAGTTTTGCTCACATGTGTATTCAGCAGTTGATGCTAGTTATTCATGGGCACCTTAGCTGGAACTGGCAGACCTTCCCTGTAGAGTTTGCATATGAATTTCCTGAGAACATAGTGGCCACATTCAAGGTTGAATGTGCTGAAGGAGAGACAACCAGGTGAAAGCCAAATCACCTTTGCAACCCAGCCACATGGTGTTACATCTGCTGTGCTATACTTGCTCATTGAGGTCATCACAAAGGCCCTCCAGTTTCAAGGAGAGGGAGAAGATACTCTCCTAACAGTGGAATGGGAAGTTTCCAGGAGAGTATGTGGCACTAGCAGTATACCTGTGGCCACTGTGTGAAATGGAATGCACCACAGTCTCTAAAGACTGACTTTCTCTCTTCCAGATCTGCAAGACTGCCCATAGCATCTCAGCTTCCATGTCACAGGAAGGCCAAATTTCTGCTTTATAATGCTTTCTAACTTCTGGAGAGGAAGCCCCATAGGTGTAGTTTGAGTCAGGTAGTCACAACTGGTCAAATCAACGATGACCTAGAGTTGGAACTTAATGGAATGGAACAAGGCCTTATCAAGGAACTATAGCAGGGAAGAGAGTCACTCCAATAAAGCAGAGGATAGTTTTTTGAGCAGGCAGACTCACTGTTAGCTATCCAGACATTCCAGAGAGCTCCAAAGCACACAAGGTAACATTTTTTTTAAACGTACTCTCTTGTCCAGAGACAAGAATAAAACAAGTGGCACAAAAAGGTTAGATATAAAAGGATAGGCAAAGTTTATCAGGCAAATGCAAACAAAGAGAAGGCTGTGCTGGCAATATAAATATCAGATCAAAAGTATGTAAAGGCAAAAAAAGATATTAAAAAAACAGATAGGTATTCAATGTTGGTAAATGGCTACAAGCTACAAAGAAGACATAAGCATCATGAGTCTTTTCTGCACTGAAAAATACTGCTATTAAATACATAAAAACAATATAACATGCAAAGAGAAAATGATAGGAACTCAACAGTAAACTTAATGTACTCATTTCAGTCATGACAGGTGAAGTAGGTAAAAAATGAATTAGCAGTGTAATTTTTGTGTTTGATTTAATGAATTTATGACAACTTTATACTCTACAAAAATAAAATATATTTTTCTCTAAGTATTCATGAAACATTAACAAAAATTAATAAATATCAGCCCACAAAGGAAAGCTCAGTAAATTTCCAAAAGTTGAAATTTTAGAGACACAATTTTCTGTCCATAGTAAAATGAAACAGAAAGTCCATGCAAATGTTCACATCAACAAACATTGAAATGTATCAATACTCTACTAAACAGCTCTTGGGTCAAAGAGAAAATTAAAACTGCAATTACAAGTCATTTAGGACGAAACAACAACAAGAACATCACATTTGACACTCTTACAGTCATGCCAGAGACAAACTCAGAACTAAAGACATTGTGCTGTTGACAGAAAACAGTGAACAGTGGACTAAAGATTTAGAAAGTAGAAAACAATAACAAGCCAAACCAAATAAAATTTAGAGACAGGAATTAACAAGTCTAAAGGCATAAAGTAATGATCTGAACACAAGAAAATAACCTGATATATATAGGAAGTAGTTCTTGTGGAAAATAATAATAAATAATAAATTGCTAGTTTGGAAAACAAGACAAAATTAAAAAAGAACAAGGATCTCATTTCATGTAAGGATTTTTTTTTCTTTTTAAGAGGGCCTAATGGCTTAAAGTTAATAAAGTCTAAAATGGCTAATTACAAATTGAGCCTAGAGTTAGAAAGCTTGCATGAATCAATATGCAAGGAAAATATTGTCATATGTGCACAATGGGTAGGAATGTGGGCCTGCATTTGCATCCTAGCTTCACCTGTTGAGAATATGATTCAATCTCTCCATTACCTGTTTCCTTACTTCTAAACTGGTGATGACAACAATATCTAGCTGAAGTTCTTGCACAGTGAACAAAATAACAAGCCGCCCTCCTAGTATAGTGCTCATGGACAGACTCCCTACAAGACACTGGGTATTGTATTGCTGTTTTTCTTCAAACGTTCTAACAACACATATTTCATATGCTATATTAATCACTTCATGATATACAGAAAAATGTAATGCTATTCACTTGACTTTACAAAATCATTATGTTGATATAAAGATTACATAGTGGTAGCAGAAATGATACAGGTTTTCTTTATGAATATATATAAATAAAATAATTTATTGAAATAACATCCAGTATTATAATAAAATAAGACACCAAGATTTAATAGGGTATTTTCAGTGATATATGGTCTGATAGAAGGAAATCTATCAATCCATGTCATCATAATTCCAAGAAATTGGCAGTGTGTTGACCTAGAATACTGTGGTTTTTGTTTATTAGCTTAATGGAATGAAATAAGGTCAAAGATTTATGTTCAAGGTTGTCTGATATAACATTATTGGACTTTTAAATAATCTTAATATACAACAATAATATAATATATAATACACATTAAATAAAAATACTAGGTTAAATTACATAGAGAAATATGCAAGATTGTTCTGTAGAAAGAATTATTATGAAACCATCCACAGTATTTCCAATAACATTTCAAATCATGGAAATATAATCGAATTTAAATATCTTCATAGGAGATATTTAAAGTAGTACATGTAACTTGTCTACATATGATGAAATGCATATATTTTTCTCTGTATTTATGAACCTTTAGATTGTTTCTTTTACTAATATTAAAATGTTGCAGTGAATAACCTCACACATTTGTCATTTTGCTCAAGTATGTGGATCAAATCCACATACTTTTTCTCCATTTTAAGAACTGAAATTGTCTTGTACAAAATTTAAAAAAGTAAAAAGTTATTCATTGCAATATTATTTGAGTGTGTGTGCATGCATGCCTATGTATTCATTTATAAGTGGAAAGAAACAAAAGGAAAATAATAAACTGTCCATGTTATATTTTAGGGCAGTTTTAATTTTCATCTTTATATTTTAGTTTTTTGCCTTTAATGTCAAGGAAAAAAAAAACGTGTTAACAAGAAATTTCAAATGAGACTAAGAGACTAATAGGAATAGCACTGCACTTATAAACAAAATATCCACATTTAAGACATTAATCTTGTCTGAAAACTCATCAGCAAGATACTATCAATGTATTGATGAGTTGCTAGAGAATAGGAAGCCAACATTATGTATTCAAATGAAAATCATTGTGAAGATACATCTTTTAAATCTTGTGTGTGAATGTGTTTAGTACCTGAAACACCATTGGTTGCCAGAAATTATTTCATGAATGTAAAATATCCCCCATTCCTGGTGACACCTAAATTGAATTGTGGAAAGGAAGAATAGAAATATTACTCTTTACATTCAACTGAAGTGCTCACATTTTTTTTTGCAGCTGTCTCTGTGATGCTGCCTTATTGCTTAAAAATGAACTCACTGAAACTTAACAGCAGTTAACAAACAATACAGCTGTTTTTCTCCTTTTCTCTGAAGGACAAACAGAAAAAAACATCTTTTCCTCACCCTTTCTGGAGTTTCTCTTCCTGTTTAAATCCAGGTCCAGAGTAGAGCTAATTAAACATTTGGCAAATGATTTCTTCCCTGGATATAATAACTTAATATTCTGTCTTGAGAGTATCTTCATATGAGAAATTCTGGCCTACTGCCCAAATTCACACCCCAATTGGACACTGTCCATGCCTATTTAAATAGAATCTGATCTGAATGAAATGAATGATGTAATGATTCCATTGGTATGGGAAGATTTTTCTTTAGAAATGAGCAGCAAGTATATCTAAGAGAAAGTTGGATAAAAAAGATAAAATGTAAGACTTAGGAGATGACTCAGGATTTGGGGACCCATGGAGAATGGGGGAGAGAAGTGGTGATGATGAATGAAATGTCACTTTCCAAGCTCATAGAATTTTAGTACCATGGAAGCTAGGACATTAGAGAGTAAAATAAACTCACTTTGAGACACAATGGTTTGCAAATTAAGATAGACAAGTCTTAATGGTTACAAACTCTTAAATGCTGCCTATAGAACTGAAGTATCCAGAGAGGGGATCTAGTGGGGGAAGGGCAAGAAAAAAGGGAAGGAAACACAGTGGACTAAGTGGTGGACTGTGGATGATTCACTGTTGGATGCCCTATGGTGATGATAACCTGATAGGGAGAGCCTAGTGATACCTCAATCAAAATAAATAACTACATTCATTAAGAAACAAACCTTAGACTATCATCCTCTCATGGATGGGCTCTAGAACTTTGGTAGTGCTAGGGGTGAGACTTAATGACACAAAGAGGTGAAGATGTGCCCCTGAAATGTATATATTTTGGCAAGTTAGTATCAAATTTATAAAATAAAAGAAATTTTAAAAAGACAAAATAGCTTAGATTAAGGACAGGACTTTCAAAATCTCCATAAGTAGTTTGAAAATCTAACCTTATAGACCAGATGGACCAAGCTAGAGATACAGACTTGGTAAAAAGTAGCATTTACATCTTCATGAAGATATATGAGCCTTATGGAGCAGTGGTATTTTGAGAATAGAAGAGAAAAAGAGATCAAGAGAATGAGTAGCCTGTGGATATAATGGCAAATGTAAGTAAGATGTTTTCATGACAAGACCTAATGAGATGGAAAGCAGATCTAGCTCTGGGAGAATGGTACAGTTATAGTCCACTGTTTAGGTCAACTAAACCACATGTCAACCAGCTTTGCGCAGTGGCAGTATCGTAGCCAATGAAGTTTATCTGAGGCACGATTATTGCTAATTGAAAACTTTTCCCAACTAAACCACATGCCTCACTTTAGTTGAAATTAGATGAGTGCACAAAAGAAAACCAAAACCACACTGCTAAAATGAAGCAATAATACAATACTGAATTGTGATTTAGTAATTTTTATTCAGTTTTTGTAACCTTTAGAGTGCCTTGAACTATGGGCTTTAGCAACGAGGTCTTGTCTTAGCTCTGGCTTGTTCAGTGTGTGTGAAATATTGGGTTGAGTCACTTAAAGGTAGAAAGAGCCTAGAATTCAGACATCCACTCTCAAGGAAAGAGTAGATCATACCAGTTTATTGCAATTCAAGATACATTCAGACACCTATTTATATAAACCAAAGGATTAATAGAGCACATAAGAACTAAGTCAGGGCATTCTCTTCCTGGCTAACCACACTCTGACCTTTCATTCCCTCCCAAAGGATCTATGTTCTCTACCTGGTTCTCTCCCTCATATATACAATATTGCAAAGTCCCCCTTGTTTCTATCCTTTTCCTCCTCTACCCACCATTATTCCAGCCAAACCTCTACTGCTGATCAGCCAGATCCAGAATTGTGAGTAGGTATGATGTTGGAGGAAGTTCTGATGCAGAAGGAGTGAGACCGAAACAGCAGGGCAATTTTCTGAATCTAATACATTGACCATTGCCTTCACATTTCTAGAACATTGAAAGGCCTAGGCTCTTTAGAAACAATTCCTTTGTCTCATAGAAAGACCTCTTGATATGAGAGGTGTCAAGAGAGGTGATATTGTGTTGGCAACACAGCATAGTGCTTGAACTGTTCTTAAAAAAAAAAAATTATCTCCAATGAATTCCACACCTGAGAGTATAACCATCCAATTCTAAGCAATGTTATACAGATCCTTATACCTGGGGAGAGATGATTGTATTACATCCCCATCCCATAATACTCCATCCTAACTTCTACTCTCTGTCAGCAGTCGGTCAATCTCTCACTAAAGCTAAGGAGGTAAAAAGCTGTGGATGTCCCTCACCATGCCTTACTCTCACTTTTAGACCATTTTACCCTTAATTCTGATATCAGTGATCTTCTGTCATAAAAGGGAAGGAGTGAACCTCTCTCTTAGCCTCTCTTCTGTCACAACCTAGAACACTTCCTGCAGCCTTTTAAACTAGAGGGCCACTGTTAGGAGTGGACACTTTCCTTTGCCCATGACTACTTGCAGTATATTAACCAATGACCAGGAATTTGGTAGACTATATGAGCCTTCTCCAAACCAATTAAGATTTGACAAAAGTCAAATCCAAATTGAGTGACTTGAACTTTCACCTCTTAGGGAAGGGAAGAAATGAAAAGTTGCTGAGCGCTGGAGTATCCATATATTCTCTAAGGATCACAGAACCATGTTCCCCTCTTAGGTTATAAAATCCTCCCATCATATCACAACTTTATATTTCAAACTTCAAAGAAAAATGATTTTTGGTGCCTGTTCAAAACTTGACAAGACATAAGAGTCATATAAGCTATGAATTCCTCCTTTGCTGTGAAAGGGTGAAAACATCATTGAATTTTGTTGAGACAGAAACCAAAACAAAGATAAATTCTTCTGTTCACCTGGCAGATACCACATTCATGTCAGATTATGCTGTGCTTCGGTGTGAAAATTGAGGAATATTATAATCAAGAGGAGAGACATAGGCTATTTTGATGTGCTTCTGCAGTACTGGTGGGATGAAAGCAAGTTGAATCTGATGCGTCAGATGGGAGAGTCAAGGAACAATTGGAACTGGGAGAAATCAGAGAGATCAGTTTAAAGAAACTAATACCAGTGGAGATGTAAACAGGGGAATTAGGCAAGCAGGTTCCACTATGAAACATTTTGGAGAAAGAACTGGAAAAAACTGAGTTGCTAATTGAAGATAATGTGACTGATGAGAGTCAATTGTGAGTAAAATAGCATGCCAAGATCAATTAGAAGAGGGCTTTCATCAGAAACAGAAAAGCAGTCAGTGTGTAGAGGAGAGGGAGCTGCGCAGAGGACCTGGAGCTGGATACCTAGAACTAGATAAGACAGAGTATGCAGGAAAAATCATTCAACAGGCAGTTAGAAATGCACACAGAAAGTCTGGAGGGAGGTCACAGCTGAAGATGTAAGCTAGGCAGCAACAGAAGCCTTGAGAGTGGGGGCAATCTGTTTAAGAAGGCTGAAAGAGAGAAGCAGAAGGCAGAAGCAGAGAGCCTGGGGGATGCCCATGATGAGAAGCAACAGTGGGGAGAGGAGCCAGAAATGGCAAGCGAGGCAAGCTCCACTTGCTTAGTAACATTCTGAAAAAACAACTCTGATCTGGTTTCCTACCAGCCAACAAACGTATGCGCAGCCTCCTAAATACAAAAGAGGAAACCAATCTTCCTGCTCCTGTTTCACTATTCTCTCTTCCAGTGGGTGAAAGGAGTTGAGAGATGAGGCCTGTCTTCTGCCCTTGGGAAGAACATAACCTGACTTTTCCTTGATTGAAGCTGACTTTTCCTTGGTTGTTACACTTTTCCCAGGAGCCGGTACAGCAAATTAAGAAAGGAGGGTGTTTGTGTTTATGTTATTAGACAAAGAGCATTAATTGGGTTCTTATTTGGGATCAAGCACTATGAAGGGATCAAAAAAGTTGCAAAACAAGGTTTCTGTTTAAGAAACTACAATCTTTGGGGACCAACAAGATCAACTTGGGTGAAATGATTAGAGATCACTTACAGACTAAACTGGGTGGTTTTAACTAGAAGAGCAGTAAGAACTAGAATAGATGTCACTCTGCATTGAAGGAATGCAGCATCGTCAGAATAAAGACCTCTGGGTGAGACAGACAGTGGATGAAGGGAGAGTATGGAGAAGAGAGGACATAGCAATAGGAGAGAGTGTAAGCAAGGGGAAAGAGGCGATCATGGTGGAGGTAGAACGCAGGGAAGAGCTAGCCTTGGCTCTGTAACATGTTTGGAGAACAGTGTGGGCTAAGAGCATTCAGTAATGTTGCATTTGGATGTGGGTGAGCTGAGAGATGCCCTTGGATGTCAATGCAATGCCAACAGACAGAGGGAACATTGTTCTTTCTAACATGGCCAAGAGTGAAGCAACAAGAGCTAAGGGGTTGGTGACTACTACCCAGCTCTGAGTAGTGAAGCTACCGGCTTCCTGCCCACTCTTCTTGCTGGCATCTGTCCTGATCCATGCCAGGGAGGCTCTTTCTGTACAGCATGTTCTGATCTCTCAGGGATGTAGAGTGTCCCCCACCCCCTCACATATGTACCAAGCTGGCATGAACACCAGCTCATTGGCTGGGCTCCCCTGGCTGCATCCCCAACATGGGGAAGGGGGGGTGGTGTCAGTGCAAGGGCGAAGGGATAGAAAAGCCAGGAGTTCCCTGTATTGAGGCTGCACTCGCAGTGTTTCTCTTTATCCCACCATTCACACAATTTCTGCCTTGTGCTGTTCAGCACTCTGTGCCCAGAGGCACAGAGAATCATAGTCCTCTGATATATTTGCCCAAAGCTAAAGTCTGCCAGTCCTTAGGTGTCCCAAACTAAAGAAGACAGAGGGAAGATGAAACCAGACTATAGCCACACAACTAACTCATTTCTGGGAATGACACTACTTCCCAGCAACCTGTTGACTTTTTGCTGTGCTTCAAAGCAGTGAAATACCAGGGCATGCTCACCTTCCTCTCCCAGATCTCCTGTCCCTTCTGTGTCCCCATCTTTACTTCCACTCCTGCTCTCAGACCTGTATTTTCTCTCTCTGACTTGTACGCTGTTCTTAATCTAGTCTCCAGAACCCAGCCCAGTTCTTTTCGCATCGTGCTCCTATTAGTCATTTGCCTCATTTCCCTCTCATCTTTTCCTGCATTCCTTCTCGTGTTCTTTATTTCCAGGACTGACAATAAACAGCATTCCCTCTTCTCTCTTCAGATTTTGGATCTCAAGGTTCTACTTTAGGAAGAGAAGGGAATGATGTGACAAGCATTTTCCTATGTACTTTCCTTCAGTAGCACAGACAAGGCTAAGGGGACTTCAGGGGAAGGAACTGGAATAAGAGTAAATGGCTCTGTGGCTTGTCAAGAGTGGGGCTTAGAGAGGCCCTTGATGAAAGAGATGATGTATGAGGTGAACGGACATCATGGGCAACCTCAGTGAAGCCTGGTTCTGGACCCAATTCTTTTTATGGGCATGTAGACAGGAGCAGTAACTCCATTTCCTTCAAACCCAGATTTCTCTAAACCTGGGAGCTGGATTTGCCTAACACTAATAGGGAAAAGGCAAAACTCTCCCATCAAAGTAAAAGTTTTTATGATGCCCTCTTAGCTCCAGTGGGCTTATATTTTGATCAGACAACCCAGGTATGAACCAGGAGAGTAAAATCTGCCACTCAAGAAAGAATAATTTGTCATTATGATCACAGACAGCTAAGACATCACTTGTATCCAGGCTTGTTGACTTCTGGAAATAAGTGTGAGAGGTAAGCTGAGTCATCCACCCCATTGATGTTTTAGCACAAGGAGCCAGAGAAATAAGATTCAAATGAGTCAGGAAGCAAGGAGCTAAACTTGAACCCTTCCCTCCAGAATGCCCCAGCCTCTGTCCTCACTAACAAGCCCCTCTGTTCTCTTGCAGAGAAGCCACGGATGAACAACATCTTGACATCAGCTACTGAGCCCTATGACCTTTCCTTCTCCCGCTCCTTCCAGAACTTGGCTCACCTACCCCCATCTTATGAGTCCGCAGTGAAGGCTCACCCCAGCAAGTACTCATCCCTGAAGAGGCTAAGTAAGTGGGGTTCTTCTACAGTTGGGGCCTGCCTCTTGGCTCCCACAACTTCTGCTTGTGTCTCATTCACCTGAGGGGATCAACTAGAGTCCCAAGAATAAAAACCAAGGTGGAGCATGGACAAGGTCATCAAGTTCAGGCTCTTATTCTTTAGTATCTTCAGATCCACATCCTCCATTACTACTGGAGGAGGTAGTACTTTAATTCACTTCAGCTGCTAGAAGAGCCTTTCCTCAACCCTGTCCCACACCTACATATGCTAAACATAGGTCTTCCTCTTGCTCTCTAATTTTTGCTTAGAGGCTAGCAACCTCAACTTTGCTCTGCAACACCTCTCCCAGAGATCTGACAAGTGAAATATCCACAGCTGGCTTTCTGCCATCACTGCCTTGAAGACCAGACTCCAGACCCCAAGCACACCCCACATCTCATCACTTACTCCCAGTTTATTCAGTAATCCTAACTTTGCCATTTGCATCTGGGAAGACTCTGGGGCTGATGAGTTTAAGATACCATAAAGTCAAGCAAGCACCTGGTATGGTGGAAGCGCGCATCTTGCCTGGCTTTCTGACCCTTGAGCCCACTTGCCCCCATTTCCCATTGCGTCTGTTTTGATGACCATCCAACTTCAGGGATGAGCATTTGACCAAAGCTACAGGGCCCCCTAGACTGATAGAAATTCAGTTTGTGAGCTCACATCAGCCACCTCCAAGATGGATTGCTGATTTTCTACAGTTAGACATTAGGAGGAATCTGATGCCTGCTTCTAGATGAGGAAATGTGGCTCAGAAGATAGCATCTATCTGCCAGGGACCCTGAGGGTAAAGTGAGAAAAAGTCAGTGCTTCACATTCTGCAGGGATCTCAAAGCTGTTTACAGGAGGCTTCACTTCCAAGTCCTGGAGCAAGACAAACCTGTGTGGGTTCTTGGTAAGTTCAGGGTGCAGCAGGCAGGGGAGGAGAAGAGGGTGGAACATCTGAATGAGGTCCACATATAGGATTGTTCCAGCCTGCTCAGGCTGTGGGCACAAACCCAGTATGTGAAGATTTGATTCTGTGGTTGTGTGGGGGCTGGATGCCCATGTGTTGGCTTCTCATGCATTGGCTGTTACTCCAAAGAAGGTGTTACTATGTTCCTAAGTTACCAGCTAAACATTTGCACAAGTACCTCCTGGTCCAAACATCTTATTTTGTTCCAGTGGGGGCTGGTTGTGGAACCCAGCCTCCTCTAGAGACTCTGAACCTTATCTGGAAGCTGCAGATTGCTACTTGGTGTTTCAGCAAGACCCAGGGGGCCATTCTGTTCAAGACCTTGGTGTGTAAGAAACTGCACTGCAGCAGAAGTGCTGGGACATGATCTTGCCATCACCAGGGCCATGTGCCCCATGGGGACTTGAATCATGGATTGAGTCCCACTGGGGGCACATAGCGAGACCTAGTTCTAAAAAAAATAAAGCTGGGCATGATGGCATATGCCTGTAATCACAGCTACCTGGGAAGCTGAGGCTGGGGATTGCTTGAGTCTGTGGTACCCCGGGCAACATGAGCCTGCCATTCCAAAGGCAAAAATAGCGAGACCTAGTCTCAAAAAGAAAAGAATCTGCATTTAACAGAACCACTGGGGGCTGACATGTACATTCATGGAAAAGTCCTGTCACCACCTCTCTGGGCTGCAGGGCCTTAGCTGAGCCCTGGCTGCAGCGTCCTCTCAACTTTCTTCTCTGTGTCACCCTTACAGCTGACAAGGAGGCTGATGAATATTACATGAGGAGGCGACACCTGCCTGACCTGGCGGCCCGAGGAACCCTCCCCATCAATGTCATCCAGATGTCCCAACAGAAGCCCTTGCCACGAGAGCGCCCACGCCGGCCCATCCGCGCCATGTCCCAGGACAGGGTCCTGTCCCCAGAGCGGGGCCTGCAGGATGAGTTTGGCCTGCCCTATGACCGCATCCTGTCTGACGAGCAGCTGCTCTCCACAGAGCGCCTGCACTCCCAGGACCCGCTGCTGTCCCCGGAGCGGACGGCCTTCCCCGAGCAGTCCCTGTCGCGGGCCATCTCGCACACGGACGTCTTTGTGTCCACACCCGTGCTGGACCGCTACCGCATGACCAAGATGCACTCCCATCCCAGTGCCTCCAATAACTCCTATGCCACCCTGGGCCAGAGCCAAACAGCCGCCAAGCGCCAGGCCTTTGCCTCACGCAGACACAACACGGTGGAGCAGCTGCACTACATCCCAGGCCACCACACCTGCTACACAGCCAGCAAGACCGAAGTGACCGTGTGACTGATGGGGCGGGGCAGGGCTCTGGGCAGAACGGGGCAGGGGGCAAGATGGGCCTGGAGCAGAGCTGCTAGCTCTGTGCATCTCCCTTCCTGTATCCCCTCTGCAGGAGTTGGGGATGGGCTGCCTTTGCCCAGAAAGCCATACTCCTGGGACCCAGACCAGTCCAGACCTGGGATCCAGAGTGGTCGTTCTCACTCTTCTAGAAGAGTCAAAGGGTGAGAGGAGAGGGGCTAAGCCCTGTCTCACCCCCAGCACCATTATTAACTCCCTGTCAGTCTCGAGATTCCTCCCCTCCCCATCCTGGGGCTCAGCGGCAGGTTCTGTCAGCCGAGATCCTGGCCTGACCCTGGTCAGAAGTTGCCTGGATTTGAGTTGGCCAGCGGGTGTGGCCCATGGGCTGACTGAATAGGCTACTCGGTCTCATTCATTTACCTAGAACCGCGTCACAGAAATCTTCTAGTGCCTACAAACTGCCTGCTCGCTCTGAGTCAGGGAGCTGCTGTGTCCATAAGCACAATAACGATTCTCTTCTGCCTGCTGGGACTGCCTCTGGTCCCCACTGAGTGGCCCTTCCTGTGCTGACCCTTCTCTAACCCTGCACTCCTCCCCCAAGCCCCAGGACTAGAAAGAGTTCCCTTCTTCCTGCTGCCTCCCCATGTATGCCTTCCCTCCCCCAACCCCATTCAGCTGGCTGCCCCACCCACAGGGCCCCCTGGTCCCTCTCATAACCCTGGATGTTTCACTCTTGAGTTCTCTGGAGCTTTGCTCTAGCCCTCCTAGAATAGAGTAGGATGGAGTACAGGGACTTTTGGGGTGCCCGCTCCAGCAGCCTGATTATCTCCACACTTCTTTCAGGCCTCTAGGTCTGAATTATGACCCACCACTCAGGCCTGCCTTTCCTTCCCCTGCTCTGCTCCCTAGAGGCACTTGCTCTTGGGCAGAGAACAGAGGGTGGGGAGTGCCACTGTGATGCCCTGGGTCTCAGGGGCTCGCCATTCCCATTGTCCAGGGCTCTGTCTCCCACCATGCCCATCAGGCAGAACTGAGGCTTTTAGAGAGGAATGACTATCAGCTCCCAATCAAAGAGGACTCAAGTGGTTGTGTTGTACCTTGCCTGCTCTTCTGCCCCAGTCATCACTGCCACTGCTAGGCTTCTCTATTTAGACTCCAGTCTCTTTCTCTGTCTCTCTGTCTCTGTCTCTATCTCTGTATCTCTCTCTTTTTCTCTCCTCTCTGTTTCTCTTTCTGTCCTCTTGTCCTCCTGAAGCTCCATTACTTTCTCCTGGCTGCTTCTTCTTCAGACCAGTGCCTCCTCTGGATCAAAGGGACAAAGACCCATTAGCAAAATCAAATAATGGTACTCCAGGCTGTTGGTCTGGGGACAGTCTGGGCAGCTACTCAATCTGCTCTGCATGGGGCACTCCAGGACCAGGCAATTCCATGCTCTTAGCTCTCTTGGGGACTACTCCACCTCACCCTATCTCAGTCCTATATCTGCATTTTAAAGTTGGGTGGAAGGGGGGCACCTTCTGGAGAACAGGGAATGAAGCTACTTTCCCAAGACCAGAACCTGGGGTTGAAAAAAGGGGGCCCCTTATTCTCAGGGCCAGAGTACCTCCCTGGACTGGGTTTTGAAGAATCAGCTTGAGATTTCTAGGTGAAGGTATAATACTAAAAATGTAATTCTCATCACAAGCAGACTCCAAAAGCAATGATCTTAAATTGATATTTTAGATTCCCCAGTTCTATATATAACATTCATGGCCCTTTAAGTAGGAGTTAAAGAGCTGTGAGAATTCCCCAGGTCTGGCCCTTTGAATTTTTAATAAAACCAAGTGCATGATACACAGAGAGATCAATTGACTAATTTTTCTTATTTGCTGAAGAGTTCCAAACCTCTTATTTCCTAAGGCTCCCTAACATTTACCTCCCCAGGTAAACACATGAATCATGAGGGGCTGAGGTTAACTGATGAACACAGCTCTCACTGTGCACAGTGGAGATATATCATGGAACTGTAAGGCTGTGAGAACAGGGATAACTCTCTGCTTTCCTTTTCTACAAATGTGTAAACCTTCCTAAGGGCTGGCTCCCAAAAGTTTATGAGAGTTTATTCCAGAAGGCATGGCAAATAGGATTAGACAGAAGAAATCAATTTAAATAGAGCATTTACAAAGGTGTCTCTCAGTTGGTTCCCTCAGCCTGGTGCTCTCTACTCTGACCCTAGACCAGTCTTGCTGGTGGGGTGGAGAAAAGATGTAAGTGTTTGGGAATTCCCTACCTAGGTGACTATAAAAACATACACTCCAAACCAGAAAACTGACCCCATCTTCTATTAGAAGCATCTTCTTGGATCAAAGTTTTCCAGCCCCCAGGATGACGTTTCTCACTGGCCCTATCAGTCTATCTCAGGGGGTTACTAGTTAGATTCTAAAATATTACCAGTGTCCATTTACATCCTCAGTGCTAGGTTAGAAAATTCTACATGAATACTTCTTTAAATTATTTCTTCTGTTTCACTCTTGGGTTTGGAAGGAAAGGAGAAGTAAAGGGAAGGAAGAATGAAGAGACAGAGGGAGGAAGGAACAAAGATTGAATGAAGGAAGCAAATAAGGAAACCGAGAAAGAGGAAGGCCTGCAAATTTGCTCCAGTCTAATTCCTCACTTCAAAATCCATACAATTATTTCTCAGCTGGGAAACATGAGGTCCCCTCCATGTGTACAAAACAAACAAAATCACATTGCCAAACAAGTTCATGTAGCAGAGAAGGTTCTGGAGATGGAACCCAGAGATGATGGAATGACTTCCAGCCCCACCGGTCTGATGACCTCTACTATTCATAGACAGGCCATCTCTCTTCCATTAAGGAAACCCCCCCTTCCCAGCAAGGAAAACCAATTCTATCCCTCTTTGTGTCTTGTTATTTACACTACTCTCTACTGGTCTGATGGGAATGAACTGGAGTCTGCATAGGTTCTCTCCTTCTCCAAAGATTCTTGCTGATCTTGATCTCCGTGGCCTTGGATGGCAACAAAGCTCTAATATTCCTCATCCTTCCCACCTGTCCTGACTTGCTTCTTCCAGTTAACTCTTGACTCCATGTGCTCTAAGTCACAAAGACTTTCACATGTTTCCCTTAGTCCCATAAGTGGGCTTCTTCCCTGCGGACTCCCACTGTTCCACTTGATGAGTTAACCTTTTAGAAAGTTCCCCTAATTCAGATTTCCCCCCACTTTACACTCTTCTATGCCAGTTCAATCCTCTATACTGGTTCAGTCTTTCATTTCTCTGACCCTCTCTGTCTCTACTTATCTCTCTCTGTCTCTGTCTTTCTCCACTTATCTCTCTCTGTATCTAAATCCTTTCTTTGGCCTTGCTATAATCTCTAATTCTAAAACTCAGAGCTCTTGGTGAAAACAAGGAGTGAGACATTCATTAGGTCTTCTGTTTGCCTCCTTGGTTTATCTATCACCTCCCACCCTGAGGAGATAATCCCCAGGGCACATAGCCAAGGACTCACCGCTCTGATCTTTGGGAAGGAAGGGAGACTGCCTATTAGAAATGTCATGGTTAAAATATCAGTAGTAGGACCTGTGGCCCTACTCTGGCCAAAGATACATATCCTAGAGGGCGCTCAACCACTGTTCATGTGGACTTGTTCATTGCTTCATAGTGGTAAATATTCCTCTAGCTACACTGCTCATATGTAACAGTTTCCCTTAAGATATCCCTGCCACTAAATTCAACCCATTTTCTCCAGAAATACCTTGTCTGCCACCAGCCTTCTGTTCTCAGATTACTTGCACAGCTGAGCAATTGACCCAAGGTAATCTGAAAGGATTACCGATGAGACCTAGGCCTTGAAAAGCACCTGCTCTGGGAAGAATTGACATTACCTCCCACATACCTTCCTATACCACCCTCCCCAAACCTGGGAAACTGCTCTGGAGTATTTTCAAGGAAGCGTGTTGTGTTTTAATGAAGTATTTTTCAGGATTTAAATGTACTTTTTTATAAATGCAGCATTTTAATGACAGATTCAATATGAAAGATGTCTTCCTGGTTCTATATTTGATTTCAGAAGGCAGCATACTACAAGATGAGAAAGCACAGGGCTGAGGCTCTTGGAGACAAGCTTCTGTTCTGTTTCTGTCTCCATCTTGCCACGCGACCAAGGATGAGTCATGTTTTCGCTCAGTGCCTCGGTTCCCCACTCTGTGAAGCAAGGGGCTTTGACTAGATGAGCTCTGAAGTTTTGTCCAGCATTTCCATGCTAGGGCTGTCACTCCCCATCAGTACCCCTCCTGTCTTCACACCCCTCCCCTTCTCAACTGAGCTACACATAAACCCGTATGCCCACACCATGGTGACATCCTCAGATGCTGTAGACAGCCACCAGACTCCTTACAAGAGCCTGGGGTGGGCCCACGATCTTGGCCACCCAGGAATGCTTTCATGGCTGAAGGTGTAAGGGCCTACCCATTCAACAGGTCACCAACCATGCGCCATGGAAGCCTTCTCATAGAGACATACCTATATCATTTTGGGTATCTGTGTCACTGGAAATTCCAAGTTTAAAGCTTTCATTTTGATGTGGTCCTTAAAGCTGGAGGGAGGCAGTTTGAATTTCATAACGGGGACTAGCTGGAGGAGAAAGTTCCAGAAGTTGGTCCACAAAGGCATCAAGTTTGTACTTCAAGGCAGTTTGGAAATATCTTCCAAGCCATAAAGGAAAATGCACAGCAGAGACACTGAATGGCAATGGATATCATATCCCACTCCAGAATGTGTGTCTTGAAAACCAAATCTGGACAGTAAGCTCCATTCCAACTGGAAGAGGAGGAGGCATCACCTCCTGGGCTTCTATGAGGTGAGCACCTACTCCATCCTGGTACCTTTCTAGCCCCTCCTCATGACACTATGGCCCTCCCGGTGAAAGCTTGTGAAGCAAGAATTGAGAATTCAAGTCAGTATCATTAAACCCATCTTGTAAATCAGCAAACACATCAACTCACCATCCATCCAGCAAAATGACATTATGTTTCCTTAATGCCTCCCTCCTTAGGGAAGACCCCTGCTCAATTTTGCGGCCCACTCCCGCTGTGACCCTTGAATGCCACTCCATGGAAGGACTCATTCATTGCTTCATAGTGGCAAATATTCCTCTAGTTCTATAACTCAACTAGATATTTTGTAGTCAAGAATTCTTGAAATTCTCTAATAAAAAGCAATTCTTACAGTAATATTTTTAGTTTGGGGACACAATTTCCTAAGGGGGGATTAATGAACATTTTTATGCATTAGCCCAATTTATGGATTCCATGTTTATTATATGGTAGTACTGATGAAAAGTACCTTTCTATCTGTATCTTTGCAGTTTCTTCATTGCTCATAAGTAAGCTTCATGATGAGCAGTGCTCATAACTGCTGCTTCTGTACAAACGTCATCGTTCTACTTACCTGTCAAAGCACATTCTATATGTACTGTAAACATATATCACTTTAGTAAGATTTAGTCTTAAGGATTTTTCCACTTTTGTCAGTAACAGATATTTATGGATTAAAAAAAAATAAAGCCGTTTCAGCATAACCTGTTTTTTAAGGTAGTCACATGATTATTTTTACAAATGCAAAGTTAAAAAAAAAAAGATAACTAAAAATCAAGAAAGGATGTAATAAATCATTGGAGATGGGGGGGGTGGCAGCAATGATTGAGTGAAAATGGGGAAAAGAATGGTAGTGTTTTGAAATGAACTTATGGTAAACATTACACAACTGTATAAATTTAGTAAAATCACCAAACTGTACATCTACAATGGGAAATTGTGAATTTTTGTGAATTATGCATCAACAATGCTTTTAAAAGTGAAAAGAAATGTAAGAAAGTAGGTTTAGAACTTGTGCCAATGAGCAAAGCAGAGGGATTCAGAGCAGAAGAATTAGAAGTTATAACTTTGTATGCACATTCATCTTCTCTGGCACTCTTATTCATGGACATTAGGTCTGAGTTTCGTTTTAGAGTTCATTTTTGTAGTTACCATGGGTGGTAATAATACAAGTAGTCAAATATCCATACCTATTAAACCAGAGTCAAGCTGTATCATGAAAACTGATTTATATTTGCAGTCATGCTCAAGATTCTTTTCCTCTAGATTCATCTATTATTTTCTTTGGCATGCATTTGCTTTTGCTGCTAAGGTCATTTACTATTCTGTGTTTCTGAATTTTCATGATAGCCTAGATACTGGTGGGCTCAGGTTCAGCAAACAAAGTGTTGCCAAAAAGGACATGGCCTTCAGCCAGTTTCAGCACCTAGACTCCACAGTCGGTTACACTTTCTAACCTACCACCTGCTCAACATCTTCATAATTACTTTTCTCAGTGGATGCATTAAGCTTATATTTTTAAAAAATCATTTTATTCTCACATGCTGAAAGTGTTCATTACTAGGACAAAGTTACAAACTATTAACTATTGCAATACACAACACATAACACATTTAAAAATATATTTTGTTGGTTTTACATTACAGTACAATCATAGCTTCTAAGTTACGTGTCTTGGACCCATGATGACTAATTACAAGTACACGCACACACAAGTACATACACACACATCAAGTGTAATAAATCCTTTTTAGTCTATATTCATTATTGGAATGAAACCAGAGGAAAACATAATTCTGAATTTGAGTTTTTTCTTTTTTAAAAAAATGCAATTTAATTACAATGCTTATACATTAGTAATGGCTGAACTATACTATGTATTATTATGTATGTTAATTATCTATATAGCTCATAGAAACTAATAGAAATCTCCATAGACCTTCCTTAATAAACAGGTAAGAATAATACGTATTATAAAAAATGATTAAGGGGTATGGGTCTGAGAGTTCTGAACACAGCTTAAATAGCTAAATATTTCTCTTTAAATATCTTTAGCAAACTATTAACAATTTCTCTTTGATTCTGAGAGATAAGAGTCAACTTAACCCTGCCACAGTTGTCACTACTTCCAAATTGGTAAGATCTGAGTAAATGAGACCTTATTAATATTTCATTATTAACAAGCCAACATCAGAGAAAACTCATGTTGGAAACACTGAGATTCTAAGAAATTAGAATTTTTTTTTTACCTTCAATGACACTGATTTTCTTCTTTTTCTTTTGTGGCTGTGCATGAGGAGAAAGCATAAAACCTATAGGGAGGAGTAAGAAATACATTCCTTCATGGTTGTGAGAAGATCAGTCAGTATTTGGGTTGCAAATGTATCAGGAATAGGGACTATCAGGAATGGGAATGAATGAACAAAGCCACATAAGGAGGAAATCAGTAAACTTTATGTCATGAATATGTTGGCCAAGTCATCTCTGAGCTTCGGTTTCCTCAAATGAATTTGGGCAAAAAGACTCAAAGATCACTTCCATGTTTAAATATATATATTTACATATACATATATATGTATTATGAAAAAAATCAGATGATATAATTCTGTCTTACCTTCTAGGTAGCTAATTTAATTTTAACTGATCTGACAATTTTCTTTGCTCCTGCTAGTATCAACTTTCACATTCCATGAGCATAGCATGCAGGCCAGAATAGCAGTCAATGTATCTGTTTATTATATGTCACTCTGACAGCATTTTGCTATACAACAGAGTATAACCTACTGCTTTTCTTCAGTCTCATTTTCTTATTTACAAGAAGATTAGTGGACCAGACCACTCTCAACCTCTGAAACCCTCAGCTTTTTAAATCTCTGCTGTGACTCATCAAGATATTTCAGGGAGTTGGTGAACTTGGATTGTGCTGGTCCTTGTAAAAGGATAGAGTAGGAGGGTATGCCGATGAAAACGAAGGAGAAAATCCTTGGTTGCACTGAAAATTATAAGAGAGCATCCTCCCAGATGTCAGTATAGGCAGTTTGTGTCAATAATATGGCTACAGGGGAAGAAAAGGCATTAAACTAGTGGAAGAAAAATACCGTTCAAGAATTGCCTCTTCGGTTGAACTTTTGAGTTTCCCCAAAATCAACAACTTGTCTGTTAAAAAAAAAAATCCCCAAAGAATGTGATTTCACAAGTTCTCAACACTTCTTTATTTTACGGTATTTTCCTACAGAAAGAGAGCTCGAATATGCTTTTTAGGACCAGGACTCTTCATAAAGAGAAGCTCCAATAATGAAAACAGAGGAAAAATCTCCCTTAAACACTGTTCCTAGTCAGTCTAAAGTAAGCCTGAGCTTAAGCCATAAGAAATAGCTGTTGTTTTGCATTAATTTGGGAATGTTAATGTTACCGTGAACAAGCCATACTAGTTATTAAGATGAGAAGCTTACCAAATGATGACTTATTTTCTAAGAATAATGAAAAGTAGGAGGTAAGAGGAAAACATAACTTTGTTTACTGATGATACACTAGAGTATTTTTTGTTAAACATGATGATTTTACAGATAAATATACCTCCTTATGTGGGGAGTCACAGAAAATACCCCAGTTTAAGGAAAAAAGAAACATTCATGCTACAGCTTAAAGGAGAATCCTAAGACTGTAGGAAAGAGAAACTCTTTGATAGACTACCAGAGGCATTTACAAACCAGGAACAGAAGATAATAAGGAGAGACAGGACGGAAAGGTGAAAGGGTTCTACAAGAACATCTAATTATTTTATCTGTATCATTCAGGTTACCCAACATATGCTCTGCACACCTATTCATAGCAATCAAAACAGCTGCCACCCATGTAGACACATGAATCAATTAAAATCCTTTTAATTTCAAAACTGAAGTTTAAAAAGAAAACTTTCTTCTTAAAACAGGATAGGAATCTGGAACTACCAGCAGCCTTGTCTCGTACTACATGGAGAAAGAATGCAAGTGGTTAAAAAAAAAAGAATGCTAATGGTAACTACCCCTGATTTAGCCTCTGCATAGTGGCTTACTATGCAGTAGGCACTATTTCAAAGCATCTTCCCATGCATTCACTCACAATCCTCATATCTCTTCCTGGGCAAGGATTACTTATTATCTCATCATCACAGTTTGGCCACATCCTAAGGGACTCTAGGAAGCATGCTAGCAAAACCAAACTTCAGACAGCTATCTGGAGGTCTGTGGTGGAGAATGAATTGACAAAATTCATGTTCAAGGTGGAGAGACCAGGGAGAAGGCATGACACTATTATGCCTGGACAACCACCAAGTCAGAACTTGTGCCCAATCCTTAAAATTTCAGTTGTGTTGAACAACCTAGTGGTCAGTTAGAATTGAGTCATTTTCCAGTTATTGAAAACAATGTTAACTCACATCATTCATGTTCTAAAAATGTGTTGACCAGTAAACTATTTAGCAATAGGCAGTATTTGTTACAAAACTCTCTAGGAATGAGATTATACTTATTATACTAAACACTGAAAAATCTGAATTGTATGTATAGATTAAAGAGCAACAATTCAATTATTTTTCACTAAGTGGTGGAAGTCTAATTTATAGTTATTTATATTTATTTAACTGTTTAATAATTTCTAGCTATAATGAATGCAGAAGACAACCAGTATAATCAGTGTTACAGATATCATAAGATCATTTTATATGTGAATGTATATGATGTGTGTGTACATTACATAAGTGGGAGTTAGTAAAATGACTACATGAAAGTTACCCCAAATTATTGACAGTGGTAATGAGTCTAGATAATGTTTAAATTATCTTTTCCTTTAATGCTGTTTCCTAATTTTTAATAATGAACATGCATCACCATTTTAAAGGCAAAATAAAAGTATTCTTTTAACTTTCACAAGATATAGGGCTGAAGGACTCACTTTGAGCAAAGAAGTCATACATTCCTGAGTACAGAACAGCTAGTATATGCTATAATCATTCACTAACAGGATGGCCTATGTAAAGGAGCCCCATGACCATACTGAGATTGGCTTAAATTTTGTAAACTTGAGTATAAATGAAAGACACTTTACTGCTCCTACCCACCTTAAGAAGTAGAGTCTGCCATCAGCCTGCTCTGATCTGTGCATCCTTTTGCATTCTTTTCCTGGGATGTGTTTTTTTTTTCACTCTGTAATGGGCAAAATGTATTTGTTCCACTGGTAGGCTGAGCGCTGCAACAGGGACCTGGTGAATTGAGTGGCAGTTGTCTGGGAAAAGCACATACTCTTTAGTCTGCCCAGTTCCCATCACTCCCTACTGTGTCATTATAAGATAATTATTACAGTCTTTGAAAAGACACAATTTCTATACTATCTTAATTTAGCCTAATATTATATTTGTTACCTCCATTAGGAGGTAATGGGAATTGAATCAAATGGGAGAGCACAAGCCTCATGAAAAGGGAAAGAAGCTTGTCAGCTCCAGTCAATCATTATAAGGTGGAAATTCCAGTCCATAATGACCTGCCTTTTATATTTTCAGGAGATAATAAAATAATGATTTTAAATGATGGCAGTTAATTCAATAAAAAAGAAAACATTCTCTGGACAATGAGTTCTGGCTAATACAATATAACTGTGAGCTATGGTTAAAACTAAGAATAATAACCTCCAAATTAAATAGAGATAAATTCCTTACTTGTACATATCTATAGCAGTTCTTAACCACTGATACTAAATCAATAATAAAAATGAAACCTATAATTATGAAAAAGAGTAATGGTGCCAATGAATGAGTAAGGTTTCACCCAAGGAGAATGATCAGGACATTTCAAGAATCTACAAGATCAGGAACAAGAACTCCTGGATATAAACATCTCCTATGGATACCTAATATTGGGAATATAATTGCACTTCTGATGGCATATGGGAATTACTGAACAATATAAAAAGAGCATAATCTACATAAACCTCTGACAAGTTTTACTTTCCTGAGTTTTCATTGAAATACCATATTGTTAATTTCTATGATGTGCTTATCATAGGTCAGTAATGCTTCCAAAGATCCTGAGGTGACCATGTCTTTCTTCTCATTGTGTAGCTCAGAGACCTCTGGAAAGCCTTGTCACCAAGAGAAAATCAGTGTAGCAGTAAATTGAAATCATGTCAAAATAGAGCAGAAAGAAGAAGATGGAGTACCAAATCCCAAGCATCTAAATTTCTCCTTTAAACTGTCACTTCTCACCACAAAATCTTACAGAGAAATATATGCAACTGTAAAAAGCAAAGTAAAGAGACATTTATGACAGTCAAGGGCCATGTAGAATTTCAGTGAACTCAGCTGGAACTCACGGAAGGCTCCTCCTCTACTTAAAAGTTGGAGAAAGAATGAAAAAGAGGAAAAGGCTCAAGTCTAGGGCAGCTGGTTTGACCAGAGAACCCAGGTCTTGTAGATAGACACTGGCAACTGCATTTCAAGGTGTGCCTCCTTTATGTTTACATTATCCGTGATGGAAGAAAAGTTTCCAAGGGAGAAAGACCAGATCCAGTGAAGAGAAAAAATGGTTTTCTTTTAGAAAAGCCCCCATCTAGTCTTTTTACCCAGTCCTGTTAGTAAGCATGCCTTACAAGTATGTTGAGCAGTGGAAGTGGAAGGAAGCTAGTGCACACAGTGTATAGAGGCAAGGTGAAACTGGATCAGCCTCTCCATCCCCTAGGAGGAACCCTTACCCTCTCCACAGCTGTGAATGTGTGAAGAGTGTTCCAAGGTTCACTCTGGGTTGGGACTGAAAAGTGTGTCCTGAATTTCGTCAACCCAGATGAGAGTTCTTCTGGGTTGGATTTAGAGTGGGCACAAGAGGAAGAGAGGTAGACTAGAAAGGAGCTGTGAACATCACATCTAGACATTCTCCCATTTTTCTGTTAAATTAAGGGCTATTCTGAAGGGTATGCACAGCTATGAGGCATGGTGCCTTCTCTTTGGGAGGAATGCAAAAGCCTCTCTCCCTTCACAGACTGCCTTCTCAGTCCACCAACTCTCCTCTGACTCCCACAAACAGCTCATAGCTCATCCTTCACAACCATTGTTGCTATCTCTTTTGATTTTTGCTTCCAGAATCTGATAAAACTGATTAACCCAAGACAATGAAAATTAGGTTTACTTTCAGGTCATACCAAGCTAATCATTATTACCTCTTATTTTTCCACTGATATAAACTTCTCAGCTCCAAATCCAAATAAGGTCATCAGACAGGGCTTATGCTCCAGAAAACAATCTAGCCCAAATAAAGAAGGACTTTCAATTCAAAATGCACAAATGTGCTGCCACCATATGAAGTTTCACATGCTAAACTTTGGCTGAAAAAGATTGAAAAAGATAAAATCTTAATGTTTTTATCTTTGTTAGAGTGCTAGTCAACCATGCCAGTTACCTGTGTATTCTCACTTGTGAGCACAAAACTCGCTTGGGAGAAATCTTCCCATGAAGGACAAGAGGCAGCATACAAAAGAGATAAGGGCTTTGTTCTAGAGCCAGGACACTGTTAGCTAGAGACTTTAGTACAGTTCAAGCTTTCATAAATGTTAGAGGAGGTGGTATTTACTCTCATTCTTCTGTCTCTCTCAGTTTCTCTGTCTTGGTCCCTGCCTCGGGGTGTGTGTGTGTGCACGCGCGTGTGTCTGTGTGTGTGTGGGGGGGGAGGGATTAACTATTTCCTCCTCTCTCAGAGAATTACATGTCTGTCAGAACTTTTAAACATACCCAGGTGACTTTAATGTGTGGGTGCATTTGAGAACCACTGAAATAGGCAGCTTGCACACCCCAGGTACCACTCATCTCTAGTGTCTAGTGCATTAAAGCTCTTCTTGGTGGATATAATGGTTCATTATATCTCAGGAATAATTTGACCCATCTGACTCTGTGATTGATAGATAGATTAGCCTACAAAAAGAGAAAGAAAGTGAAAATGAACTGAGATTTTCCTCTTTCCTGGAGGCAAATAAGAAAAACCAGGAGATATTTTAATATGAGAGAGAAATGGTAATTATTAGAGAGCAAGATTCTGTTCTCAATATTAAAAGAACAGCGTGAATTTTGCATCATATTTCTTCCCACCTTCCCCCTCATCCACATCATCAGTTGAGAGATAAACATACTTTTACATATTTTTGACAATAGAAACATTACCTTATTCATTCATGCAGTTAAAGCTGAACGTATACTTTGCAAACTTAAAATATCATTCCAACAAAAGGGTTGGTTAGTTCCCTGAGTCTCTGAGATGTGTGATTTCCCACCAAATCAAGAAGACCACATCTGAAAACTTGCCACCATCCCCCCAAATACCTACAATCTCAAAAGAAAGAGTTGAGAAGGTGTGTTTTCCTTGTTCTGCCCACCCATATCCTGGAGTGGAAAATATACACTTACACTCTATAGATTATTGTAATTAAGTCATGCGTGAATTCAGTTTTTAAAAATAGATTCCTTGGCTCTTCGTTGTAACATGTTCTTTTAAGACACATATATCTAAAATCTAAGCAAGGAATTTCATTGTTTAGTACATTTAATTATTTATGTTATCCTTTTGGGAATTAAACATTGAATGGTGAATAAACACAGAGGAATGAGCACATATTAATTTCTGGTTTACTGCCTGTTCAAAAACAGTGAAAATTAGCAGTTAAGTCTACAATAAACAAAGGGGTTGAAGATTCACTCTTCATATTTCTTATAGAAATTGTCCCAGAAGTATCTCTTCTCTGTTTTCTCACTCATCTATCTCCTTGATGGATTCCTGCTTCATTACCAATAAACATCTTCATCTCTTCTCTTTCTCAAAGAAATTTTTCCTTGCCATCAGTTGTATCATTCATAACTCTTGCTTAAGAGGAACAGAAAATACAGCTCAAACTGACTTATGGGGAGGAAACAGCTTTGCTCATATAAAAGAAAAGTCCAGTGTGTAGGATGCAGCTCAAACAATATCAGCAAGGGTTGCTTTCTTGTTTATCTCTCAGCTCTGCTTTGATTGTTTTGACTCCATCTTTCGCTCCTATGCCAGGGTAGCCACATTAGCCCAGCCTTACATGCACGTAGGTTCAAATCAAAGAGAAAATAATAAGTCCTCTTTATTCCAGTAGTCAAGCCAAATCCTTGCATCTGACTCTATTGTTTGATGGGGCCATGTGGCTATACCCTCACTGATAACTGAAGATGAGGATGAAATGGTCCAGATTGTTTATGTCAAGTCACATATTTCAGCCCTTAGAGATGGATATTGAGCCCAACCAGTTTCTGAACTAGAAATGGGATAAAGGGTGGTTCAGAAATGAGGGGAGGCAGGCAGTTCCCCCAACTGACTGGTGAACAGTAAGTCATTAAACAAAGGGTGAAAGGGTACCAGAATAAACCATAAACAACAACAACAACAAAATGAATGCTGATCAAACCACCTTTCTGCTGACTTGAATAATAGGAACAGTGTAGTATACAACGTAACTAGATTCAGATACTGTATATATTGTCTCTAGTGTTGTCCTTTTCATTTTATTGTTGTCTTGAGAACAGTAATAACATGTTTGAACTGTCACTAGGTGATTCCCTCTCAGAAGATAAGATCATGTCTATCTGTTACTACATCCCCAAGTCATGCAGAATAAATGACTGATGAATGCATTTCTGCTCTCAGAAATGTGAGACCACTGGCTTCTACAGCCCAAAAGAACATGTTAAGTCATGAGGGAGAAAAGATGGTTGTTACTACGGTAATAACCATTAATGAGAAAATATACTGTGGATTTGTTATTAAATTGATATCTAGCTAGGAAATCAATGTAATCTCTCCCAATTTCTCAGAAAAATAATTAAGGAAATGAAGAAAAAAGAATGTTCTTCACTTTGACAGTTATGATGGATGGGTTACCTGGTTTCAGAATGTGTAAAAATAAATTTTACTCTAAAGCAATTATGAATTTGACTTCATGGAATTCAGATCATTTCAGATGTCTATTTCCAACTTTGAGTCTTCACCAACCAAAAAACTTGGCAGTATGTAATCTAAACTAGAGTTTGACAAATTTCTTGCATGAAAAGGTAAGTACTTTATATTTTTAGGTCATCCAGTATCTGTTGCAACTCTTTGATTCTGCCTTTTGAGATTTTTCACAATTCATAATATAGTTCATAAGTGAATACAAACAAAAATGAGTAAGTATGGCTATGTTCCAACAATATTTCATTTGCAACTTGGGGCTAGGTTTGCTTATTCTAACCCAAAAGGTGAATTTTCCTGATCTATGATGTTGACCATAGTGCTTGGTGTGTGAAATAACCAAAATCATATTGTATACTCTTCTATCCTGGAGTTTAATCTTACTCCTTGCTCTCTAACTTCATCATCTTTCTAAAATCAGAAACTCCTTTGAAGCAAAGTTACTGGATATATATTGGATTCTGGAAGGTATGTACTAGAAGGTAGTAGGAAGCAGTATTTAAAATGAAGGTACATTCTCCATGGTCATAAATATGAATATCGAATGTCCTCCCCCCAAAGCTATAAATTGACAGATTAAATATGCAAAGGGGACAAGGTTACACCATAAATAAAAATAGGAAACTCATCTACAATCTGTAGTCACTGCTTCAGCAAGTCAAAAAATCAACCAAACACAAAAACAACACTGAAGAAATTGGCCCCAAACCACCATGGTTTGATTAACTGTCTGCTTCCTTAATATCTGTTCCCACTTCCTATTTAAGACCAACCGGATAAAGCAATCATACACAATCATATAGGATACTTGGCATCCACTTGGCCTACCTATAGCTTTTGTAGGCTAACACCCTCCATCAGGGCACATGTGAACCTTCTCTTTTCCTCTGCAGTCTTTGTGTCTCTGTCAAACTACAGGTGATGGTGGCTGACTCACTGTCTATGACAAGCTCATTTGGGTGCTTGCTCTCACTTGGGTGCCTTTCTTTAATTACCAATATGTTTTTATTTTCTGATATCTAAGTTAATGTTGCCTCAAGATGTCCTATTCCAGATTGTTATCATATTGTTGCTTGTTATCCATTCCCTTAAAGTTAGAAAATGTTTGTCAGAATCTCCTATGTTAGAGTTTGCCACAGAGTTGAATTCACAAGATATTTGGAAAGGTAAGAGAAAAAAACACCATTACTTATGGGTAGAGAAGACAGGTTTTATGAAGTACAGGACATCCGGTCAAATTTGCATTTCAGATAAACAAGTGTATGTATGCCCCATATACCCACACATTGTTATATGTCTCATTTGAGACATACTTACACTAAAAACTTACTTGCTCTTAATCTGAAATTCAAATTTAACTGGCATTTGGGTTGTTTGATGATCTCATTTATCCTGGAGAACATGGTGGTTGGGCTAGGTACCTTTGCAGACTCTTCCAAGAAATCCCCCATTGTACTTCTGGCAGGCATCGTATCTGCATTTGCAATCACTCCATAAGCTCTTGCTTTATTCTTATGACACATGAACATGGTGACTTCTCACATTTTTTCATGAACTCAGATTGTTCCAGTCACTTACTCCAGTGTTACTACTAGTCAATGTTAATGACTGTTTCCCCTGATTGTCCAGTAGCAGCATTACAGACTTTTAATTCCCAACTATTCCCAACTATTCATCATATAAGTGCTAATTTTATTTATAGATATAAGTACCCATTCCTATAATGACTGGAGTAGCTATGATCAAATTCAGACTAATCTGCCCCTATATCCATTCAGTAGTAGAAAATACAATCTTACCAATTCAAGTAACTTTACAATCATTTTTCATGCCTATGTAGATTACTATTGATTTTTCCCTTTTACTTCATCTCTGGAGGGTTAAAAGTTCTGGCCAAAGAAAACCATCTGTATCTGTTCTTTGTCCTCACTGAGATACAAACTATCTCGAGATACAAACTATCTCGTATAATCCTTCTAACAATGCAATGCCATTCACCAAGTTTCCAAGAAAAACAGACATCTGAAATGTCCTCCTGAGCATGAGCCAAGTTGACCTTCTAAGTTTTCCTGTTTCCTCTTCCTAATCATACTACAAAGATACTGGAAACTCTTACTTCCTATTCCACATGCCAGAACAAGGCAACATTGAAAGACTGCTTTCTGGCTATTCACTTAAATCCTGCCCTCACTTACAGTTGCTTTAACAACAGGGGCCAGAATGGATGAGGGTTTTGCTCATCCCTGGGGAATCAGGTTCTTTCTCTGGGGAATCAGGTTCAAGAAGTTCCCTTATCCTGGAAAGTCAGGATAAGAATCTCCCTTGTGGTCCCCTTCTCTAGACTCTACTGAAGTGGATATGAATCATAAAGGCACATCCAGCGCTCCTTTACTGTACTTTTTCAGCTCTTTCTCACATCTCCTCTCCAAAAGGAAATCTGTTTATCATGTGGCCAACTGCTCTTATTTCATCTGCAATTTGAGTATATCCTAACCTGTCTTTCAGACTGTGCCTTACTGAGAGTTAAGCTCTTAGAATTTAAAAAAAAATAGTATAATATAATCTTTCTCCCTCATAAGTGCCTGACTCTTGGAATAAAAGAAAAAAATAGCAGTCTTCATGACTATTATCTTGCAATGTGTTTAGAAATTATTCAGATTTAGTGGACTGTTTTAGGCTGTATGAACACTCCCTTTCAGGATTACATGTCAGGAATTCATCGATTAAAAGCCACAGGGCAACATCAGAACACAGAGAAATTAAAAAACTCTCAGTATTTCAAATCTATCCCCTACTTTATTTGCTAATACACTTTATCAGCTTACATTACCAGAAAAGTAGACCAGAAAGTACAAATGGCAAATGAGTAGTAATCAGAGATTCCATAGAATAATCTCCTTCTTGCCATTAAGAAACACATCATATGACAACTGAATAAGCTCTCATAATTTCAGATACAAATCAATTCAGTGAATTAAAACAATTACTATTCAAAGATTATATGATATATACATATATGTATATGATATATATATATATATAACCCCCCCAAGCCCCACCAAAAACTATTAGAAACAATAAATTAATGCTAGGAGGTGGAAGGTTATAAAGATCAACATGCAAAAATTCTTAGCTTTTTAATATACAAAAAAATTGAAAAAAACTCCATTTATAATTCTTTCAAAAATAGTAGAGTACCTCAGAGTAAACCTAACTAAGGAGGTAAACAGTATATACAACAAGAACTACAAGATGCTATTTAAGGGCTTAGATAGGGATACAAGGAAATGAAAGGAGATCCCAGGCTCTTGGACAAAGAGAATCAATATAATGAAAAGTATTATCCTGCCTAAAGTGAGATATAAACTTAACATAACCCCAGTGAAATAAGCAAAAATATTTTTCAAAGAAATTGAATAAAATTATCAAACTCTACATGGAAACACAACAGGCCTTCAGGTTGCAAAAGCAAACCTGAGAATAAATGAGAGAAACAGACACATCAAGTTACCTGACTTCTAATTAAAGTATAAAACAATAGTATTAAAAGAAACATGGCTTGAGACTGGGCGGAGCCCGACCCCGTCCGGGTCTCGGCGCCCAGGGTTCGCGCAGGCCTCTGTGCCCACGCACCCTGCGGCCACGCCACCATGGCATGGCCACCGCAGGTCTGTGCGCACCGGCCCCTCGCACTTCCTCCAGGTCAGGCGGGATGGGCTGGGGGCTTGGTTCGGGGGAGGCCGGGCCTGCCGGCGCTGCACCCACCGCACATCTGAGCCCTTTGACATTGCAGGGCTGGTTGCGCAGCGGTGGGGGGGGGGTAGTGTCGGCCAGTACGCCCGACACAGTCTCCCCTGGATTTGCCTTCAACACAAGAGCTCTAATCAGGAGTGATACCTTAAGATAAGACAATATCCAACCATAGAAACCAAATCAGTGAGATACTGGTGGAACGTCCCTTAACATTTGCCACCTGGGCAGGACTCAAGGGTAACAAGGCGAGCACCACACGCAGTGAACTGGGAGAACCAATAAAATATGATGCCTACAATGTCACCGAGAAGATCTGAACAAAATCCTGGCACAGAAAACATGTCAATAAGGGCACTGCACACCCTCTCTGTTTAGAGGGAAGATACCACGAAAAGCCAGGCATCGTGGCTCGTGCCAGATATCATCAGCCTGCAAAGCAGTCGGGGCTAAGGAACACGGCCTGAGTCCTGCTCGGGACAACACAGCGAGACCTAACCCCAATTAGCTGGGCGTAGTGGCGCACGCCTGTAATCCCAGCTACATGGGAAGCTGAGGCAGGGGATTGCTTGAGTCTGTAGTACCTCGGTCAACAATAGCCTGCGGCTCCACGGGCAAAAATAGCAAGACTCAGACTCAAAAAAAAAAAGAAGAGGCTTCTCTAATGGCAGTGGCCCCACAGCAAAGCCCCAAGAGAGGAGACCTACCATCAGGTGATGGATGTCCCTTCGAGGATCTGCTCTTCCAAAATATAAGGCGGAGTCATCCCCCCAAAGCTAAAGACCTGAAGCATGAATGAAGGAGCAACAAAACGAGGCACAAACTGTGGAGATGAGACCCAACCACCAAGACCAAAGGTGCTCCAAAAGCAGTACAGGAATGATAAACAGCACGTTCTACCAAATCCGGGGAAATCGCACCATCATCAAGGACGAGGAAATGGATCAAAGAAAAAAAAAAGAAACATGGCTTATTTCCTATGCTTTTGCTCTTATAAACAATGTAATGATTAACATTCTCATATACATCTTTTGAATGGATCTTTCAGGTAGCACAAACTCTCCTTCCATACATGTATACAATATTACTCATATGTTTCTGTTTCTTTCACTAAGTGACATCTAAGGTGTTGGAAAGGAGATTATTCTAACAATGCATACACATTCTTTGGATTAAAACTTCATCATTATTTTGAAATATTTCATATGGAATAGTGGATTTAGACTTAATATCCTTTAATAGCATCATGAGAAATTTCAACATAACATTTGTCAGGGAAGAAAAGAGAGCGCTATTGGGTTCTATAAACATAATGTCAACTATTAATTTTTAAATGATTCTAAAAGACTTTAATTTTTTTTTACCTGCTTGTGTGAATAAATTTCTTGTCAATGATGGTTATTCAGTATTTAAAATGATTATTAAAAAGTTGATTGAGCAGGAATTGTGTATAGACACATTGTAAGCAAAATATCTCATATGAAAAATGGTATGTTCATGGAAACAAATCCAAGTATCCAAGTTAAAAATGAGAGTATTGCATCTGAATAATTACATAAATTTCATATCTCTTTTAATACCTTTTGTAGTTGCCAGCCTCTAAACTAGAATGTAATGAAACTTGTTCCCTGTATTTATATCCCATCCTTGACACATATAATTTATATATATATATATAGAGAGAGAGAGAGAGAGAGTTTCTTTTCACATTGAAGAGAGTGGATCTCTGTGACTAATAGGATAAATTATTGCAGAAATGCCAATGTGTGGCTTCCAAGGCTGTCATAAGAGATCCTGTGGCTTCTGTCTTTCATACCTTGTTTACATCACTTTCTCCAGTGAAAGCCAGTTCCATAGAGATATGAGGACATTTAAGCACCTAGTGGAGCTTCCCATTCTGAGAACCTGAAAACTCCTGCCAAGAACCAGCACTGACTTGATAGTTATGTGGGTATACCGTCTTGCAAGTGGGTATACCGTCTTGCAGCACTGACTTGATAGTTATGTGGGTATACCGTCTTGCAAGGCCCACTCATTTAAGCCTTTTGATGATGCAATCCCTGATGCCATCATTTGAAACATGAGAGGTCCAGAACCAGATCCCATTAAACTCCCAAATTCTTGACCCACCACAAGCTATGTGAGATAATAATGTCTATTGCTACTTTAAGCTACTAATTTTTGGAATAATTGGTTTTATAAGCAGATATATGATAAGCTTCTGAATTTACGTTTGTCATCATAATTATATAATAAAAAGATAGTAGCAATTTATTATTTGCAATTAATCCTACATAGATGCTCCCTCCATCAACATCTAAAGTGAAGATTAACTACCCAAAGGAATACGAAAACACTAATTCCCAGCAGGACACCTGTACTTGCATGTTTATAGCTGCACTATTTACAATAGATAGAATTGGAAACAACCCAAATGTCCCCAAACTGACAAATGGATGAAAAAGTTGTGGTATATTTACACACTGGAATATTATTCAGCAATCCAAAAAGATTGATTTGATGCATTTGTGGTAACATGAATGGACTGAGAAGGAATAATGCTAGCAAAAATAAACCAGAAAGAAAAAGACAAAAACTGGAGGTTAGCTGCTGGAGGTCACTGTGCCGGCTCCAGGCCTGAGGGAGGGACCCCTTCGCTGTGCCACCCCCCCCATCCCTGGGACCCAAGCCCCGCCTCCAGCTTCCTCCGGAAACCCGCCCACCTTGCCCACGCCAGGTTAGCTGCTGGAGTTCACCATGCCGGCTCCAGGCCTGAGGGAGGGACCCCTTCGCCATGCTGCCCACCCC